>CM033641.1:10009831-10064288 GCA_019512145.1 Engystomops pustulosus
CAGGTGTTGTGACTCGGCTACTGGGGAGCAGGTGTTGTGACTCGGCTACTGGGGAGCAGGTGTTGTGACTCGGCTACTGGGGAGCAGGTGTTGTGACTTGGCTACTGGGGAGCAGGCATTGTGACTTAGCTACTGGGGAGCAAGTGTTGTGACTCGGCTGCTGGGGAGCAGGCACTGTGACTTAGCTACTGGGGAGCAAGTGTTGTGACTCGGCTACTGGGGAGCAGGCATTGTGACTTAGCTACTGGGGAGCAAGTGTTGTGACTTGGCTACTGGGGAGCAGGCATTGTGACTCGGGTAGTGGAGAGCAGGTGTTGTGATTTGGCTACTGTAGAGCAGGTGCTGTTACTCAGCTACAGGGTTGCATTAAAACTGCAATGGTCCCTGGGCTGTATGAATATTAAAGCCCCTATAAGTCGGAATGCATTTCTTTAACCTGCTTTCAATCTGTGGTTTCAGAAACCTTGAAGGAACAGAAACAGATATATGATGATTTTATGGGTGAAGTTCCTTCCTAGTATAAAATTTGGTCAGTGGTTTGGGTGGCCATGGGCCCCCTAGAACACTTGGACCCTGGGCTACCACCCAAACCACCTATATTATAATCCACTACTACTTGGCTACTGGGGAGTAGGCACTGTGATTCGGCTACTTGGGAGATATTTGAAAAAAAAATGGATAGATGGCCGCCAAATAGTTAAAGTACATCAAAGGTTTTATTTTTCAAATCAGATATTACGTGTTTAGAGAGAGGACTTCCTTCTCATAAGATTCTGTAACCAGACAGAAAGAGGAAAAGGCTGATGGCCCCAGTCGTAAAATGAGTTTGACACTCCTGTTGCAGACAGGTGCACCACCAAATATGGACCCGCCCCTGGTGTACCAATATGCTAATTTAAACAGCAATAAGCAATAAACATACATTTTTCTCTTAATTTATTGGTGGAAACACCAAATCTATATCTTGAAGGCTTATGCAATACCATGCTCTATGGTGGTTTTACTTGTGGAGGTATTTGGCGGCTGTTAGACTCCCTTTAATAAATTTCAGATTTTGAATAATTTATCGCAACTTAGGATAATATTACAAATTAGGTATTTTTTAAAGTATTTTCTTGTAAATTGCTGGGAAATCCATGAATCTGAGCTCATTGTACCTCATGATGAAACTAAGAAAACTTTACAGAAGTATCTATAAAATAATATTCCCCCGATGCACAGGACGATCGACCTACCGTCTATAGATCATCATGTGTTGACATCTATTCTCAGTGTAAATTCTCCGACCTGTCGGGACTCTTAAAGCAAAGTGTTGATGTGAAATAAGTAGAAAATGATAGATGCGCTCACACCGTGACAGGCCTTGACTCTGATTGTATCTTATCTTTACTTGATTTCTTGCTCCTGTTGCTGAATCTTTGGCAACTTTATGGACAGAAATTGCCATTTTTACTTCTTCGAAAATAAAAGCACAACCTGAAAAATGGCCATTTTGAACACATAAGGCCACATATTATAAATGTACGTAACAATTAACATTGGGGAGATTTGTTCCAGAATGTTGAAGGCCACACCTTAGGATGGCATGACCAATAGAGAACAGCTCTTATTATATGATTTTTTCTTTTAAATTCTCAATAATTTATTTTTTTGGTGTGCAGTCACACATGGTGCTAGCTCTGTGCTTAGAAACATAATGCAAGTGCACGGGGGTGGGCATCGGCCCTATCACGTATGAGTTTGCATGGAAACCAGGTAAACAGCACCCGGTGCTTTGCATTCCTTAAATCGTTCCAAAAGTCCAGTCCTTCTATGTACCTTCTATAGCACATCTTTTAAAGTTACTCTTACCCGATAAGACAAAATGTAACAATATTAGGTATTAGGTAAAGCCAAATACCTGGTGCCCCTCATTATGATCTTGACCCCAACAGAACAACAGGGTCATCAGAAGCAAGATGGAGGGCACCAGGTCCATTGAATATACAAGACTAATGTATAGTTAAATGCTGCCTTCTAGGTGGTATCATAAATATTATAGGGAAGGTTTATTTCTAGTTTTCTGGCGCACCAGTGGGCTGGCGCTATAGTTGGTGCAAATAAGAGCTTTTTTTGTTCCGAATGGTGGGAATTCTTTAATGTGCCGCAGGGTCTGACAGTACAGAGCTCGACCACACTAGTCTTTTGCTGCAACAGATTCATCCAGTTTTAGACCTGCTTTTAGCACAATGTGGTGCATCTTACTCATATTTTTGGGCGCACTACTATTTCCCATCCGGACCACGCCCTTTCCTCTAGCCCAGTGGTGGCGAACCTATGGCACGGGTGCCAGAGGCGGCACTCAGAGCCCTTTCTGTGGGCACCCGGGCCATCACCCCAGAATGAAGTTCACCAGACAGGACTCAAAGAACCTTCCTGGAGAATCTTCCTACAATGATAGGTGAATTTGCCCTCCTCCTTTCAACTGTTTTGGTGTCCTTAGGAGGCTGAACGATTGAAAATTGTCAAAGAAAAAGGAGAAAAAAATTACTGCTTAAATTGCTGTGCTGGCACCTTGCAATAAATAAGTGGCTTTAAGTTGAAGTTTGGGCACTCCAGCTCTAAAAAGTTAGCCATCACTGCTCTAGCCTATGCCCCCTTTGTTTGGACGAATCGAAAAAGTGGCCAAAAATGGACTAAAACCCTTGATAAACGTTTTGGAAGGTGCTTTAGGTGCAAATCCACCAATTAGTTGAAATTTTTCAAAAATGCAGTTTTATAATCTTGTCCCATTTGCAGTAACCATTTTCTATTGGTCAGTGGGATTACAGACATGCTTAATATGTTTTATGTTTTTCATTTTTAAGCTTTACTTCTTTTTTTAGAAAAGCTCATTTTTTTAAGTTGCCATATATAGAGAGCTGTAACTTTTATATTTTTCATCAAAAGAGCAGAATTGTGTTTTGTTTTGTTTTTTTTTGCGGGATAAGGTTTAATTTTTTTTAGGTACATTTTATCTTATAAATTTTGATACCCAAATTTTTTTTTCCCTTTCCATTCCTTTCCTTCCAATTTTTAATGGAATAAATGAACTAATAAGGGGAAAATGTCAATTTGTTCAATTTTTTTAGAATGTTTAACATTTTATGAAACTTCATTTCAACTTTTTTTTTTACTTACATATGCAATACAATGATCACTTATATAATACACTGGATTATTTCTGTACTATTATATTATTATTAGTAGTATTAGTATTATATTAGTATTATATCTGTCAGTTTTCCAAGCCTATTAGACCCAGTTTTGGACTTGGCCAAAAAGGCTTCCATAGTTGTCAGACCCAGAAGCCTTCATAAGATCTCTGGTTGCCATGACAACTCAATGGCACCATGATCAAGATCGGTCCATCGGGGATGACATAGTTGTTAAACTTTCTTGATGAAAAGTATAAGCAGCAGAAGCCAGGCTGTGTGTTACCCCCGACTTTACGCATTGGCAGTTTTTTTTCACCATTTGTGTTTTTTTTTATGTACTTATGAATGGTAACTCTTGTTTTTTCATCATTACTCCTTTGCCATAAGCCAAAGAGCAGTATTTGCCTATTTGAGATTAATTGGAACATCTCATGACCTACATTTGAAGGAATTTAAAGAGTGGGTGAAAAAAAACAAAATTTCTTTTTGATTACAACAAATCCCCAAAAAGTAGTTCAAATCATAAAGTCGGAAATCAGTACCAAGAATCTCAAACATTTGGATGAAATCCAATTTTTATCAATGTAACCTATAACATCAAGATAGGAAAAAAAACCTGCAAAAAAAAGATTGTTTTTTGAAAGGTAGAACTAGAAAGTCATAGATGGAAGTTGATCTCCACAAACTTTATCATCTACTAACAGCCGCGCTCTTCCCACCGTAATGATATAAAAATAGTGTATCTGTGCCCAAAGCCACGGCAAATTGTGAATCGCAGCTAAAGAGAGTTATCTGGATCAGAAATGATGATGTCCTGAAGGGCGTTTATCGTCTCGAAATTTGTAACTGTATTTTTCCGATGAATCAAGGGTCGGAAGAAAGAGCACGCGATGGCTGCCGGCTCCTGGTAGTTTCTTTCCTAAGAACAATAAATAAATGTGACAGGAAGCATGAACGATCCATAATGTGTTTATTGAGTGAAATCTGCACGTCCCGTCTTTCCATCGGCCTTGGTTTCATGCCGTGCTGCACAAAGTTATTCTATTACAGGATAAATATCAAGTGTGAGCTAAAAATACGTGTTTGGACCATTTCGGGAATCACAACTTGAATGACAATACAATTCTAGCACTTACTTTATGGGTATTAATAGGTGGACCAAGAGATCAGGTAACAATTGTACTCAAGAATCTCAAAAATGTTGCCTTACTCCATTGATGCTCCATAGTTAATAATGCTTTCTTTTTGCAACTATAACAATTTAGGAAACAGGTACTTTTTCATTACTTTAAAGGAAATCAACCACCAAAAAAAGGCTAGAAATATTCACCTCCGCTCCTTTTCATCTTGATCCCGATGCTGTCTGTCGCTAGTCTTGACAGGCAGAGAAACTTTTAATTAGCAGCACGGAGCATGGGATGAGAAGTCAGTTTCTCTGAGCTGCTAATTATGCACGCTCCTGCAGCTTCCTCCTCTATGCTCGGAGAGGGTGGTGACGTGAGAGGCGAGAAGTCATGCCTCTTATGTGAGGTCACCTCGATTTCTCGTGCTCCCAGGGAAGGGCAAGGGCATGAATAATAAGCAGCCCCGTGCACCGGATATCTTGTCCCTGAGCTCTGTGTTTTTAATTATAAGTTTGTTTTATACAATAGGTGATCCCGGCATGTCAAGATTAGCGATGGACAGCGCCGGGATCAAGATGAAGATTAGTGGAGGTGAGTATTTCTGGCCTTTTTTGTTTGTAGTGGTTGATTTAATTAAGGACTAAGCCATTATGTATCTTAAGGCTTTATATATTTATAACTTTTAAACACTTTAAATTACCAAAGTGATTTTGCGATTGTTATCCCATCACATGTTCTGCATGTTAATGGTACATTTTGGTTGATAAGTTTTGCGTTTATTTATAAAAAAAAAAAAGGGGAAATTAGGGAAAAAAATGCCATTTCAAAATTCTAAATTATTTTCTTTTTAGGCAGATAGTGTTACCACCCAAATTAGTTACTAACTAACATTTCCTATATGTCTGCTTTAAAATATTTGGAAAATGGAGCATGGCGGACCTGGGAGCATAGTCTAAGTCATACCTGGTTTTCACCAGAGCCTGCCGCAGTTGTGTGGTACGGCTAGGTCATTCCACTGGCGCGACTTTGTCTGGGGTGGCGGCCAAGGTGAAGTACAAAGTCGTGTAGCAGAATCGTAGGCAGGGACAGGAAGAAGGTCAGGACAGGCAGCACAGGATCAGAATAGGGGACATAGCACAAGGTCAGAACAGGCAGCAAGGAATCGAAGTCAATAACGGAACCCGGGATATAAAAGGAAATCACAGGGATTCCAGGAATGGCCAGCACCAATAAATGGAGTGCTGGCCCTTTAAATCTTCGGGAGCTAGCGCAAGCGCCCTAGGAAACTGGGTTCCTCACGCCTGACCACCGGAGCAGGAATGAGGACAGGTGAGTCAGGCCCCCCGTGGCTCTGGAACATGGAGAAGGGCATGGTTGAGTCCGGTCGTGGGAGCACCCAAGACAAGAAAATCCATCATTTCAGTTGGTTCTTGGGTATACTTTTGTGAGCTATAAAATATTAGTTTTTCCATTAATGTCGCCAAGTGAGGCTTATTTTTGTGGGTGGGGGTGGTAGAAAAAACATCAATTCTGTCATTGATTTTTGACTCCTTTTTTGGTGTTTACCTTATACCCTAAGCAACATGTTTGGTCACATTTACTAAAGCCAGTTTTCTCGTGGACTTTGCATATTCTTTTATGTGCAAACTGCTTGAAGAAGTGTCCGTGCCAGGTTTGTGTCGCACGCTACTCATTTGTGTTGCTGCTGCACTAGTCCCGATGCAACACAAAATTCTGCACTGATATGGGCGTTTCGGTGCTCAGTCTGACCGTGTGCCACATTTATCCTACAGAGTCTGACAGAAGTGTGTTGCATATTTTAAAGGTGCACCAAAAAAAGGTTTGTGCAATGTGCCAGGGGGAGCCAGATATGGAATTGGGCCCCTATCCAGAGCACCTGATAATTCAGAATATGAAAGCACAGCTTCTTTAATGTATGTAAACCTAAATTTCCCATGCAATTTAGATGAAAATCAATTTAGTGGAGCATCTTTCCTGACTTTCCCCCAACGGCAGTTATTGGGGAAGATAAGAGTTACCGGTAGATCACGTTGGAATTCAACTGTCCGATTATTTTCTAATAGGGAACTAAGTCATAGCACATCACAAGCATTTATGAGATATTTTGGACAAAAAGTTTACAGTAGAAAAAAAGTTTGACCTGCCAAGTGTGCAAAGGAACCTTAAAACATTACCTTCCTCTGTACAATCATGCGAAAGGAAACATGTGCTATTCCAAAATATAAGTAATCTTTATTCAATATAAACATAACATAGAAATTACACCTTTCGCATGATTGTATAACTAGTTTTTCATGTGCCCAGTTTGCTACCTTTGTGTAGTTCCCCCTTATTTATTTTCATATATAGAGAGCTGTAACTTTTATATTTTTCATCAAAAGAGTAGAATTGTGTTTTTTTTTGTAACTTTTATATTTTTCATCAAAAGAGTAGAATTGTGTTTTTTTTTTTTTTTTTTTGCGGGATAAGGTTTAATTATTTTTAGGTACATTTTATCTTATAAATTTTGATATCCAAATTTTTTTTTACCTTTCCGTTCCTTTCCCTCCAATTTTTAATGGAATAAATGAGAGATGTCCGTCGCTTCGAGCTACTAATTATACATTCTCCCTCAGCTCCCTCTCCTGTGCTGGGAGAGGGTGGTGATGTGACGTGAAAGGGGTGAATTCATGCCACTTTTGTGAGGTCACCTCGATCTACCATGCTCCCAGGGACATGCCTAATTAGCAGCCCTGAGCACCGGACATCTTGTCCCCACACTCTGTGCTTCTACTTATAAGTTTCTTTTCTACAGTAGGTGATCCTGGCCTATCAAGGTGTGAGTATTTCTAGTATTTCTACAAAAAAGTTTGTAGTGGTTGATTTCCTTTAAGGATGTATCTTAAGACTTTATATGTTTATAACTTTTTAACACTTTAAATTACCAAAGTGATTTTGCAATTGTTTTCCCATCACATGTTCTGCACATTAATGGTACATTTTGGTCGATAAGTTTTGCATTTATTTATAAAAAAAAATTGGGGAAATTGGGGGGAAAAAAAGCCATTTCAAAATTTAAGTACAAATGCTTCACATCAAGTCACGTTAAATCAAATATTTTTTGATTAGATGGTTGCCCTAATGTATGTAGGTATGGGGAGTGTGAGGAAGCTCCCAGATTAAAAGGGATGTCCAGGTATATACATTTTTATGTATATGGCTGGGTGGCTTTAAAAATAATAAAATGTATATACTTACCTCTTTCTTATGCAAATCAATTTCTCGAAAGGGATCAATAAAGTTGTATTGTATTGTATTGTGTGAGATTCTAGATTGTGAGCGGGGGTTCTCTAAGCAGACACTTCATGATCCCTCTAGTGCACTTTAATTTAACTCCTGAACATTTTACTAGTATCTGACACATAGAGAGAGAGATGAGACAGATCAGAGATGATGACATCCCTGCTCTGCCACAACACATTGTTAGATCTGATGTGCCTCTCTCCCACTCCCCAGGATAAAGAACTTATCTGTAGCTTGTAGCCCTCCTTACGCTGTGATGTGTTGTTGTTTGCCGCCATGAAGTCAGTGAGTGTGAAGGCTAGAGGGACAGAGCAGAAAACGGCTCTGCAGCGTCATACAAGATGTCTGCAAACCTTAAGTCGAAGATTGCAGGGGTTTGGAAGGCAAGGCGGGGCAATGAAATTGTGTACACATGAGTGATTTCTATGAAATTGTGTCATTTTGGTCAAAAACAGTGCATACAGAATGTGTTATTTGTTACCCTGAATATATTTAAGAAATGTCTTCATGGGAATACCCCTTTAACGACTTGTCGATTAGATTTGCGGTTTTTAGATCCGCCCCTTGAAGATCCATCGAGTGTTGTGTGTGCATGTTGTCTGTGTAACATACTGACGGGACAATTGATGCAGATGAAGTGTATTCCATTTGCTCTGTTTGCTGTATGGGAAGAAGCTGAAAAAAAAAAATTTCCAATTGTGAAACGGGGAACCAAAAAAAAAACACTTTTTGTTCAGGTTCCCCTCCCCCCCTCCTTTTTATTTCCCCCCTCCCCCCCTTCTAACATGACACCCTTCCTCCTTACTTAATATCAAAAATTATTAAAATAATGGTGCTTAAAAGTCGAAAATATTTTTAAAAACCCACCCTAAACCTTATGTATGGACAAAAACTTAATTTCTTCCCTCTTACTTGTCACTCTTGTAACGCTACCCTTTTTAATTTGTCTCGTTCTCACAGATCGTCGTACTCGGGCTCATCGTTTGGGGAAAACCGTCATCCTTCCTCGGTTCTACACTCTCCCCCCACTCAATTAAGTATTTTCACAACATGTACAATCAGATGGTACAACACAAATATTTCGTCCTGTTGCCTTTTGTCTCTGTTTCTGCAGCTCACGGTCTGACCCCTCGATCTTCTCAGGCCTGCCGCACATTAGTTAGATGATTAGTAGATGTGAAATTAGAGGACTCTTTTAGATCTCAGCGTTGTTATGTTACTGTTCCGGTTATGCCAAACCAGTTCAGCGGCCAGCCATAGCGAATGCCTTTCAGGACGCCTGACTTAACCCATGACCCTCTCCTTGGTGTGTACCCGGGGGCGTCGGGGGTCGACTTCGTTATATATAACGACTGAATTAGATTCCGTGCGTATTGATGAACGAATGCTGGTCCTTTGGTTTCCGAAAGAACAGATTTGTGGGTGGGATAGCTGTAGTGTTTGTAAGTATTCATCTCTCTCTTTTAACAGAGGGGGTGGGAGAGTTTGTAGTGATGTAAGGAACGTCGTGGGTGAATAGTGTAGTGTTTCCCCCCGTAGTGAGTAAGAGAACGCACGCCACATGTGTCGGTCCCCCCTTGGGATAGTGTGTTTCAGTGATGCCTACTCTGGCTACACTGAACAGAGTGCGGGTTCGGGATAGTGTTCAGTGATCTTTGTGAAGAACAGAGGTACGTTGGCTGTACCCTAGTGTTAGTGATTGTAAGAACAGAGTGGCGTGCGGGATTTTGTGGCAGACTATAGTCGTAGTGATGCTAGACGCACATGACAGACCCCGTAGGCGCGCTTTTATAGTCTGTAGTGCATGTTGCATATCTAGTACCAAGTGTTGCGGTGGGATCAGTTGTGGTGATTGTCAGAACAGAGTGTCGGTTGGGATAGTGTAGTTGAGATTGTAAGAAACAGAGCTGTGGGCGTTGGGATACGTGTTCCAGCCTGACCCCGGTAAACGAAACTTTTGAGTGCGGTGGGACTAGGGTAGTGATGTAACCAGCCACACCGAGTGGGTGTGCGATGTGTAGTGCATGCAAGACACAGAGTGCCCCGCGTTTTGGGCGAGCGGACTAGGGATGTAATCGAATCTCAGATGTGTGTGCTGGCATAGTGTGTCGACGTGTAAGAACCAGAGGGGGTGTGGGATAGTTGTAGTCGACTGTCAAGACCCAGAGTGGGTGGGATTTTAGTCTGTCGTGATGTAATATCCAGGAGTTGCGTGGGGTGCCGCCTTGGTCTTGTGATCAGCCCGGCTCTAGAGTAGTGATGTAACGAACAGCGGGGTGGTGATTAGGTGTAGTGAGGTAAGAGAACAGCGTGGGTGGTGCATTCGTCTGGGATTACGTGTCGCCCCCTAGCTCGCATTAGCACAGAGTGGGGTGGGATAGGTAGAGTGATTGTAAGAGGGTTTGAGGGACTGTCGGGAGTTATGTATGTCCACCTCCCCCTCTTCCTTTCTCTCTCCCCCTCGTTCCTCTGCTTTTTTTTTTCCATTTTCCCCGCGTCCTGCAATTGTATCTCCTCTCTCTTTTTTTGTCTCTTCTCGAGAAGCACACGAAAGACGATCATGTCCTCCCAACATCACTTTCTCTACGTCTACCTGGTACTATCATGCCCTAATTTTACAACCCTTTTGCCGTCCTACTTTTAACAAATTACATGTACTATTTATGAAAATGACTTGTCATAGGTTGTTTTCTTTCTGTAATTTGACAACGTTAGACCGTCGTATCATAGTTACCACTTTCTTTAATTGACTTTGTAGATCGACTTTCGAGTGGATGACCCCAGTTGCGGTTGGTATCACTCCCTAAGCCCAGGGCGAAGGGGCAATCTTTCAGCATGGTTCCTGAGGTTTCCTCAAAGGGGTTTTCCTTCCTGAGCGCTGTGGAGATGACCGTTTTGTGGAGTCGGAGGGTGCCATATTTTAAGTTTCTCGCCTGGACGATTAAAAATTCTCAATGTTATGCTCCTGGTTTATAAAGTGGAAGAAGAAGAAAGGAAAATATCTAAATAAAAAGTTAGATATAAATATAACAACAAATCTAAATAAAGAATATGTATTAAAACAAAAAATAAGAAAAAAAAAAAGAATGGGAGTAAGTATGGCATTTGTTTTTGTTATCTGTCGCAGCTTTTTTGCGGTGGGAGGAGTCACGGTGAGCGGTGCAGGCAAAGTTCTTGGTGGATAATTTATACGTAGATGATGGTAAAAGCTCCAGGGTGGTCAACAGCCTGCAGCGTTGGGAAGTGGCCAGCCTCACGGCTTGGTATGGTAAAAAGCAGCCAGGGGGGGCACGTGGAGAGATGATGAGCAGCACACATGGCAACAATCTTCACTAGGGTCAGTGGTGCACTTAAAGTGTATGCTCTCTAAAATGGCCAGCACAGAGGTGGTCCGCCCCCTTTGTTGGCTGTATGGCCGGGTGCTGGTAGTCAGGGCAGCTTCCTTTAGATTGGGGGGTATTGGGGAATCCCACCCCCTGCATGTCACCTGAGCATCCTCTGTTGTGTCTTATTCCTGTGATTCAATCTCAAGCTGTGGCCATTTCACCCATTACGTTATGTGGTTGTGTAGTTTTTCCATACACCGTGTTTTTCTCTTGTCTAAACTGTTTTAAAATAAAGTGGGGGTCCATCCCATATCCACACGTCATGTACAGAGTCACCACTGAAAAGCTGAACCAGCCGTACAATAAACATCAGCTTTGGCTTAGGCTATTTCTGCAAATTGCATTCAAGCGCGGGACATTGTGTGTGGGCCACCACCTGACAGTCCGACGTCATCTCATTTTTATGTTATTGATTTGAATTATTCAATTTATTGCAAAATGTAGAGGCAGTGCAACAACTCCCAAATCTCCCAACGAGTAAAAGCTGCATAACACAAAACACTGTATTAGCCATATATTCATGTTTCCCAGTGACCAATCATTTTGAGGACATGGGCTCCAACTAGGGCTGTGAAGTCGATAAGCCAAACTTCTGACTACAACTCTTCAATTTCCCTAACTTTGAGCTTCATCAAAATGGTTACAGACTCCAACTGCACAGTCCTGTTTTCCTGGTCCCTCTAGCAGTGCTGAGTCATTCCTTCCTTGTTCCTCTGATCTGTAGGGGAGGAGCTTCACCACTGAGCATGTACATAAAGTGCAGCCACATTCATCTCCCAACTAACAAACCTAGCAAACCCCAAGGGACGCACACAACCTCACGCACCGACCTAGGTCCCCCACACATGTAGCCTATCAAGAGCAAGAGATTTACAGTCCAGCACCAGCTTGACATGCAGAGGTCAGTGAGTGTTTCCATAACCGATGTGAACACGGTTCATGTGGTGAATGGCCGGGGGTAGTGGCGCAGTGCGCTCAGAGGTCTCATGATTTTATAGAAATAAATGTCCAATCATAATACTAGACATTGAAAGTTTGAGGTTCTGAAAAGACTTTCCAGACCAGTTAATCCGAAAATTTTTTAAAGAATCCAATATCTTTATGGTGGATGTGGTTATCTGTAATCACAAGAAAAGATGGTGCCCATAACAACCCAAATATAAATTACAAAATTACTTAGTATATTACAAACAACAAAGGCCAGGACGACAATTATAAAACAATTAAAAGAGTAGTCACTCACCAAAGAATCGAGTGGTGAGTGTGATAAAACTTACCAACACACCTCCCTGGTTCCTATGTCATGAGGTTATGCTCAGTAACTCACACCAGAACTGAGGTGAAGTTAAAACATCCCCATTATATGATACAATAAAGTTTGCATGTAGGTAAACAATAATGTTATATCAGATAATCGAGATAAGTACAGACAATATATGTCCCAGCGCCAGGGCCGTTAAAACCACATAGACCATCCTAAATGCAAAAAACCTGAAAGTCAGACATAGTGTACAAAGGGGAGGCAAAGGAACCAGGGCAACCAGGGAATGAGCGTTTTGTCCACCCCACTGGTTCCGTCACTACGGTGACTTCATCAGGGGAAGTGTGGCCAGGGAGTTAGACTGGCGTGTTTATGTGCATGTGTGGGGGATTAGCCCACACCCGCGGTCACCCTCGTCCGTGTAGTCAGTATGGCGCCTGATTAGTTTCCGGTAGGAGCTCTATGAATGAGCGCGCTCAAGGATTAATGCTCTTGCGCCGACCAAAAATTCATTAGGTGGCGAGCAATTTTGCGCCAAAAAGTTGCTAACATGTCGCGTGCTGCCAAAAATTCATTGAAACAATAGGGCGAATGCGTTATGTGACACAATGTTGTTAATGGACTAGGACGACCATGATCTAGTTACAATCCATTGCTCGATATTATTGTAAGCATATCAGTGGTATCTCACACAATTGTGTCAAGCGTAGAGAGGAGGAGCTGGAGTTCTAGTGAGGATCGGTGATGACAGAGAGGCATCTGGAGATTAGATCAGAAAGGTAAAGAGCATCCGTAAATCGGGTTTTCTTACGTCGGGTACTGCCTGTATTCTTGTATAAAATGTTATTTGTGTTTAATATGATTAGGCAGCTGTGGCTTTACAAATTCCAAGTCATAATACTTGTCCTTTTGGGTAAGTCAGGGGTCGGGCTTCAGGATGGATATCCTTAAGAGACCTAAGGGGGGAATACGTGCTCTCCCTACACACTTAGTAGTCCCTACTGCCCCAAATGCTCCCGTCCTGACAAGGACAGTCCCCAAGTCGTCCTTAGACCAGTGTACTGTTATGCCCTAAAGGTACAACCAAAGAAGTGCTCCCCGTCCCTCCCTTCCCTACGCGTTTCATCACCATTCGCGATAAATCATCAGGGGTCTAGTGAGGACTGAACAAAATCCAGGAGGGGGAGAAAATCAAAGTAAATCTGGGGGGCCTAGGAATCCTGGATATAGGTCACACGTAGGCCTTCCATGGTGCTTCCCCAGAGAGGTCGGGTCCACCTTTTTCTAGTGGTATACCTTGGCTAGTGAGCTCTAGGAAGATCCCTAAATAATAATCCAGGTTGTTTTTTGGGACTGTAGGTCAAAGCTTTCTCTCTTATAATATATTAGCATCTTGGGATTGTGGGATAGAAAATAAATGTGGAAACGGTGGATAAATGAACTGTAAAGTCTGTGCCAAAATGTCCCTCTATCTGAGTTGGCTTATTAGGTGGCGTTAATTTGGTTATATTTTCTGTGTGTGAACTGTGGCTCAGGTTTCTGGGGTTTGGATTTATTGAGTCACACCCTGCTCTCTGTAGTTCAGCCCTATCCAGTAATGGTTACTAGCCGGATGAACAGCTGTTCCAGCTGATGGAGGCATGGACTCCGATTTTGTACAATACTCATTATCTCGTTGTGACCCGGACCTCTGACCTTGTTTTCTGTGTTGTTTGTTAATCCGTCTTGTTTCGAGTCTGCACTGTGGCTTAGGGAGGGAACGGCCCCCAATTACTGCCCACCGCTTAGGGTGGTGATCAATAAGTAGGCAGGTGACATTTTGGGGGGCTCAGTTTAGGGCTTACCGTCATGTCTGTCTTTCCCTTTGCTCCAAGCCACCCTCTTCCTTACCAGTACTAGAACAACCTCTAAGCAGAGTCTGGTTTAGAAAGTGTAGCTGCATTATGACTAACACTTGGTCGATTCCCTAAGAGTCTCAGAGGAGAACATTTATTCTGTATATTTTATTGTTTGAGTTCAGAACTTTAATAGAGACTGCAGATGATTTTTTTGCTCAGTGTGGAGAGATTGATAAACACTTTATATTTTCGTTCTGATCTTCCAGAATGACAGCTGATAAAAACGTCCATGTCTTCTACAATATTACGGAAAATAGACATTTAACGTTTGTCTGACAATCTTTTTTCCACTGTCAAACTCAATTGTAGTGTTTGAGGCATAAACATCTGAAAATTGCTTCTTAGGAAGGACGGGTTCACCTTGCTCGGAAGAAATCTTGAACCGTTTTTATAAAATTAGTATTATTTAAGTGGCGAAAGTTGTGTTCTGAGAAACGGGAAAATAAGCAATTCTGTGCACTTGTGCCCCATGAAATGGATTTTCTCTCTTGATAACATATTCTGCTTTTAGTAAGAGAAGTTTCTATTTCATTTACAGGATACAATGTTTGAGGTTTTTGATTAGGCAGTAACCCCTTAATAAACAGGCCTGAAAAAACTTTAATGACTGGGGCAATTTTTGTGTATTTTTGAACATATTGGTTTAAGAGTCATAACTTCTTCTTTTTTTTGCGCACCACCTGTAACATTGTAGCAAAACAGCTAAAGAATCAGGGTGGAGCCTAAAGGGAAAGTTGAACCGCCTCCTCCCCAATTTAAAAGAATCATAAGAATGAAACCCAAAAGGGCTATTGCTATGAGATCATTTACCATAAGGCCTATCAGTAAATATAAAAATAATAATTAATAATAATATATCTGCCATGAATATAGGAAGCACATAGATACCAATGACTGGGCCGAACATATAAATATTTACCAGCAATCAACACATAATAATATCCCGCACATATAAATATAGACCAAAAATAAATATACTGCAAGTATAAATATTAACCAGCAGTAAATATACTGCACATCTGGGCACAGACATCATTTACTGTTAGGCTGTCACTGTCTCCTTCTATATCCGTGTTGACCTGGTCCATTCCGCTCTTCTTCCTGTAGTCTTCTCATTGTTGCCAATCCTTCTCCATCAGGTAGAGAACATCGTGAAAACTTCTTCCAGCCATGACTTATGCCTGTAGAATTTGCCACCCTGGAGATTGTGGCATCTGGAGAACATCCCCACACTATGTCCCTAAAAATTAATAGTCAATATAATGTCCCCTGGCAATGTGCCCCCTGCATATACAGATAATACATGATAATATATGCTACCATATAGTTTCCCCAGCAAACACCCCAGTTTAACACCAGCAAATCCTAATTAATATAGAAGAGCACCCCCGGTATATATGTTGCTCTGCACATGCTCCCCATATATAGGTAGCCCCAGCATATACCCCCCCAGTATATATGTATTCCCAAGGTCTCAGCACATGCCCAGCAGTATAAAGGTAGCCCCTACACATGTCCCATCACTATAATAGTATCCCCAATGCATGCTCCATCTTTATACAGCTAGCCCCCACATATGCTCTATCAGTATATGGGTAACCCCCACAGATGCCCAGCAGTATATAGGTAGCCCATGGCAGTATATAGGCAGTCCCCACACATGCCCCAGCAGTATATTTGCAGCACTGTGAAAAAATTGAGCGTCTCTCTTTCACAGTCCATCTTATTGACAGACACAGGGGGAGTGGGAAGGAGCAGGATAAGTCATTACACTGCTGCAGCCCCTTCTATTCATCAGAGCTAAGACATGTAAACAAAGATCCACATTGCAGACACATTACCTGTGGTATATTCACTGCTGGTACATATTTACATGTGTGGTATAGTGACTACAGGTGAAGAACGCAGCAAGGACATACAAGTGCTAAGCATTAGGCTCTGTGACTGCCATTTCTACTATTCAGAATTTGAATCTTCATTTTGTAAAATGTGATCAATAAGTCATAGTAGATCATTGTAATAAAGAACAGCAGTTTGACAAGAGTTTTAATGTTGGTAATTTTTTTTTTGCCAAATTACCAAACTACTTATGATGGGTAAATTGTCAGCAGGTTATTGTGATGGACCGTAATTTGCTGGTCGTATTTTCTCTATAAATATAGTCGTTACCCGTGGAGGGAACAACTCTTATTACAGGCTAAGAACGATGCTGGAATTTACAACAGAAAACAGAAAAATGACAAATCTTATTTTAACTCAGGATACTGCTACTCATTATTTTGAGGATTCCTTGAAATACAACTTTATTGATCACAACAAGTTGAGGAAACACAGATAGAATTACCTGGTAATGGATCATGCGGCTGCAGGACAGCGGCTTTGGGCAGTGTGCAGTGTTGGGTCATGTTGTGTACGTGCTATTTGATATAGTACAATTTTTTGCAATATATTGTATATTGTATGTTATACATTATATATATATATTAGCCCACCCACACTCCGTCATATCCCATGTTTCAGCTTTCCTCAGGTTGCTCTCAGACACAGAGTTGAATACTCTGGGCTACTGTATCTCATAAAGGGCTAACTATAAGTGCCAGATCAAAAATAAGAGCCATTTTTTGAGGGGCCAACAGGAAAGAGGTATTATGAAAGTAGGGGAGGGTGCAACAAAAATGGGGCATCATATGTGAGGGCTACAGGATGGAAGGATGTTATATGTTATTGGGCATAATTTATGGGTATTATATCCGTGGGTTGGCCACAGAAAAAGGAACGGGTGTCATAGGAAAGAGGCACTATAGTTTGTTGGGTTCACTGAGGGGTATTACACACTGCGGGGGCTACTAAGCTGTTATTACATTCAAGTCTGTTGGGTGGTACCTCAGAGCAAACCTATGAGATTAGTTAGGAGCTAAAATCATGACTTAGTTCTTCTTTGTGCCCACTCCAAAGAGGGAAGATGTCTATTGCTAAGCTGATGCAGCAGAGCCAAACAGGCTCCCAAGGAGACAAGCCAGACTAGCTTGTCCATAGGTCCAGGCCTGTGGTGCTAAGCTGTTCCTACAAGCAAGAATTTTGCCTACACTGAAGACAGTCAATAGACAGACCTGCTAGCTGCTTTTGTGGACTGTTTGCTATTAAGGGAACTGTAAGTCTTTATCATATTACTTCAGTCTCTCCATTGTGCATCCATGGCCTGCTATTAACATAAAGGGCCTCCCTTACGCCACCTGCCAGGGACTGACCACCTATATACATATGAAGACTCCCCCTCCTTTTCTTGCCTCTATCCTGCTGGACCATACAGGGGGGACAAGGCCTAGTTTAGGATAAAGACACTGTGAAACCAGGCGCAAAGCCACTACCAAGCCAAACCCCCTAGTCATAATCACCAAATTGCCCTAATACACTGTTGTTCCCCAGTGGGCTAACCTTGACATGCACTTTATTTTGTGTGTCCCTCTTGAGAGGTTTGATTTTTAGTAGTCAATTTTCAGCAACTGTGCTACTTGTCACCTGAGCTTGAGGTACAATTGCAATACCCTTATGGATAGCAGTCAAACATTTTCCTGAAGGGACCCAAAAAGCTCTTCCTAATCTGCTTTTCACTATAACATCTCTGCTTAATTCCATCTTTCTATCAAGACAGATAGAAGCTCACCGAAGTATTAAATTACACTGAAGCTCTGTGCTGGGGTGATGGGGAGGAGTAAGTAAGAAGCTCCCAGTGGATAAAAGAGAGCTTCAAATTCACAGATATAGAGGGGAATTTATCATAGGCTAAATAGCACCACAGCCCCCCTTGTCTCAGCGGATACATAAAGAGGTTTAGGCGTTGGGTGGCCAAGCCACCAGGTAAAACTACGTGAGGTCCGACCTGGTGTAGTTTTCTGTAAAAACCTGCAAACAAAGGGAAGTAACACCACAGCCGTGCCCCTCCAGACCCCCTCCGTGCACATATGGCGTGGAAGTGGCATAATCGCAAAATAAGCGCAATTTCTTACAGTGCACCGGAAATTGCAATTATTTTAGTGCTTCTATACCACAAATCCAGCGCAGGGGCACTGATCATTGTCCTCCATAGGCTGCAGAGGGAAGGCTGCTAAAAAAACAGATGCCACAAAATGGCTAAAAACGCCAAAACACACACTGAACTCGTGATTCCTGTAAGGTTTGTTGATGGTTAAGTTACATTGATAGTATGGAAGACGTGGGCTAATTAAAGGAAATCTACCATTTGATTTCATGTATTATGAAGCACACATACCTTGAGAATGCTGTAGCTACACTGATGCAGGATCATATCTTGGTTCATCCCTGAGCTGAGTGGTTTTGCTAATAAAACAGATATAACGTTATGATAATGAAACTCTGTGGCTTCTATATCTGCTCTGGCTCTTGCTTTGCTGCTTCTCATAGCAGGAGAGTTTCTCTCTGATTGCATCATCATCTCCTGCAGTTTACTTCCTGCCAGACAGAATAATCAATTGCTGCACCATCCCCCAGCTGCTGTGTATGAGTTATTCAGCTCAGGTTGATTAGTGCTTGATTAGTCATGCTTTATTTAGCAGCCATTTTAATTCCAAGCTCCCGTGTAATGTGCAAGACTGTCCCAGCTTTCCCAAGGTCCTGAATGGTATAGTTGTTTTTTCAGCAAAACCACTCAGCACAGGGATTAACCAAGATATGTGTAACTTTTATATTTTTCATCAAAAGAGTAGAATTGTGTTTTTTTTGTTTTTTTTTTGCGGGATAAGGTTTAATTATTTTTAGGTACATTTAATAAACAGGTCTGAAAAAACTTTAATGACTGGGCCAATTTTTGTGAATTTTTAAACATATTGGTTTAAGAGTTATAACTTCTTTTTTTTTTTTTTTTTTGTGCACTACCTGTAACATTGTAGCAAAACAGCTACAGAATCAGGGTGGAGCCTAAAGGGAAAGTTGAAATCCCCCCCCCCCAAATTTAAAAGAATAGGTATAAATCAATCCGAAAAGTATTTTTGCTATGAGATCATTTACCATCAGTAGTTAATATATGGCACTAATAAAATATGTCCCTACAGCAAAAATACTACACAGATAGATATATACCTGCAATCTATATACAACAAATATAAAAATAATAATTAATAATAATATATCTGCCATGAATATAGGAAGCACATAGATACCAATGACTTGACCGAACACATAAATATTTACCAGCAATGAATAAACAACACATAATAATATCCTGCACATATAAACATAGACCAAAAACAAATATACTGCAAGTATAAATATATACCAGCAGTAAATATACTGCACATCTGGGCACAGACATCACTTACTGTTAGTACCTCTGATTATTCTGATTACCTTGATACTCCTGATACCTCGGATAATCCGTGGGTGATACCTCTGCGACCCGGATAGTGTTTCGGGGACATTATCAAATACAGTCACAACAGCTTGTGATTCTGGGTTTTATATATTGACCATTGTAGGTACCCCATATAGAGGGGTTGTATGGGTGATGAAGTGTTTGAAGGGAAACATACAGCCAAGGATAACTTTGATAATGGTTGATCACTTCGGAGGTTGTAGGTTGATCTATGATGAGGTTTGATCCTATAGGATGTGAGGATTAGCATTTAGGGGCTAATATCACATCCTCGCAATTTTTTTATAAAAATTTATTCCCCTAATATGAAAGAGGTATGCGGCGGGTCACGGACTCCGAAGCGAGCCTGTGAGACGTGGGCCCCTGCTGTCTGCACATGTACAGCGGCAGGTTTTCTCAGAGAGAGCGTGACAGCTGAGACGCAAGATAAGATGTTGGTGGAGGATATCAAGAGGCCTACTGGGGTTGTGGGTAACTGCGTGTAGTGTGTGACCTTTGGCTACTCCAGCCCCAGTCGCCTCTTTAGAAAAATGTACATTTAGAGGAATAAGTATTAAAGAATGCGGGAGGGGACGTGAGGATGAGCCATAATAAATTGGAACCTACCTTGATGTGATGCATTATTAAGCAAACACACCTTGAAGAATGCTGAAGCTACACGATGCAGGATCATCTGGTGAATCCAGAGCGAGTGGTTTTGCAGATTAATAAAACAGATATAAAAATATGATAACGAAGCCTTTCTTTTTTTTTTTGGGGGCTTCTATATCTGCCGTTGGCACTGCTTTTCCCTGTTCTCATAGCAGGAGAGTTCTCTGTGATTGCTCATCATCATCATCTCCTGCAGTTTACTTCCTGCCAGACAGAATAATCAATTGCTGCACCATCCCCCAGCTGCTGTGTATGAGTCATTCAGCTCAGGTTTGATTAGTGCTTGACTAGTCATGCTTTATTTAGCAGCCATTTTAATTCCAAGCTCCCGTGTAATGTGCAAGACTGTCCCAGCTTTCCCAAGGTCCTGAATGGTATAGTTGTTTTTTCAGCAAAACCACTCAGCACAGGGATTAACCAAGATATGATCCTGCATCAGTGTAGCTACAGCATTCTCAAGGTATGTTTGCTTCATAATCCATCAAATCAAATGGTAGATTTCCTTTAATGAGATACATGTTCACTGCGCCAACGAGATGCAAATTCCCAGCTCCAAAGAATCCAAAGAAAATAACCAGAGAATGTAGAGACCGACATTTCTATGTAACCCCGACACATATTGTGCAGTACAGAACTGAGACGGAACAGGTGGCGCGGATCTGAAAACATTTAGACTATTTTTACTTAGATTAATTAACTTTTTGATCCTATTTCTAAAAATCTGTGAGATGTTTAAAAATTTGCATAGCACGAGTACGTTACTCTATGTTTAGACACTTTGCCGTGCAGGAGGATTATAGAGAAACTAAACTTTTTTTTTATTTCAGGGATCAGGGTTTTTTTTGCTTCTGCTCAACCCTACAGATATCTCCCATAGAATTATGGGACAGAAAAAAAATAAAAATACAGGTGCACCAGAAGACATTGCCCCGCCCCTAGTGCACTAATGAGTTAATCTATATCCAGAAATATAGCATTTTTCTATGAAATTATTGGATTACAGGTGATAATTGGAAAGTTTAATTAAGTGTCCTACACAATGCTAATTTTAATTGTGGGTTGATTGGGGAGTTGGTAGACCGCTGCATGATGGTCTATTCGCTGTAACAGTCTTACTAATAAGTTCTTGGTTGTCATAGCAGTTGTCATAGTGTTTAGAGTGCATTGCCACGACGATCGTCACGGAGGTGCTGATCATTGCTATGGCAGCCCTGAGGTCCAATGAAGGACCCCACAGCTGCCAGCAGTAAATGCCTGCTAGATTGTACATTCTGCATAATCTAATAGTGCAAAAAAAGTTTAAAAATAAAGTGCAATTTAAAAATAAAAAAGTAAAAATCACCAAAAAACCCCACAACCGATTGGGTATCACCACGTCCGTAACAATCCGTACGAAAGCGAAAGCGCTAAAAAAACTCTGAAAAAAAAAATTATGAAATTTGCCCTCAAAAAAACAGCATAAAAGGTTATAAAAAAGTAACCTTTACCCCAACATGATACCAAGACAAAGTACAACTTGTTCGCCAAAAAGTAAGCTCTAAAACAACTTTGTTAACAAAAAAAGTAAATGTTCTGCCCATCGTTACTTGGCGATGCCAAAACAAACATTTCTTGCAAAATGAGTTCTATATTCTGCAAAACAAGCTAACTATAAAAAAAAGTCATATAAATGGGGTATCGTCGTAATCGTGATGACCCATCGAATAAAGATAACACATTGGGGGATATTTATCAGGACCTCTGCGCACCGCCAGTGGCCCTGAAATAATCGCAAATGCTAGCTTTTGCGATTATTTGCCCCAATCCGCCACCTTCACGCCAGTGGGGCGTGAAGGGGCTTGGAGGGGGGCGCGGCCGGGCCAAGCGGGGGGGCGCGGCCGGACGGGAGTGGGCTGGCGCAGGGCGTTACTGTCCCCGCGCCTGTGCACACGCTGCTGCCGGCGACTTTTCATACGTGACTGGCATAGGATAAACGCTGCGCTGCCAGCAGCCCCGATACATCAAGAGGCAGAAGCCTCTTGATGTATGGGGCTGCGGATTTGCAGCGGCGGGGCTATGATAAATATCCCCCCCCAAAAAAATGCTCAAAACCATAAACAAGAATTAATGATATTTTTAACCACCACCAAGAAAGAGTTAATAAAACTATTATTAAGCAGTTGAACCCACTTGAAATGATACACCTGAAAAAGTGGATCTCAACCGAAAAAAAAAAAAAAAAATCCACATATGACCAAATTACAACAAATTTTTTTAAAAATGTGACAGTGCAGACTGCTTGAATGGCGCTGATTTGTTCATTGCCCGGCCGTGCGCCCTACAGCTCTCCCCCCCAGTCACCAACACGTATAGGGCATGCCTCATACTCAGGAGACATGGGTATCAAACTTTGTGGAGTTTTTCATCATTAAATACTTTGTGACGGTAACATTTTTGGCCAAAGTGTAAAAAAAAAAATGACAGTTTGTAAATTACACCTCCAATTTGTTTTAATCCCTGTGAAACATCTACAGGTAAAAACACTTTTAAAGTTGATTTGCATACATTGAGGGGTGTGTTTTTGTTGTTGTAGTTCTAAAATGGCACATTTACAGGGTTTTATGCTATCTAGGCTTCTCCAAGTCACGTAAATCTGAGGAGGGCCCTAAAAAGGGTTTCGGCGATTTTCAGAAAAAGGAGAAAAAATGGCACCCAACAAGTCTGACCTCCTAACAACCTAGAAAAGAGGCGGGAGGCCATAAAACCCCTGTGCCAATAATTAAAGCAGACATTCCGAAATGTTTAGTTATAAGTTAAAGTACTTTGGTGCTATGTGTTTATGTTGAGAATTTAAGAACTTTGAAATGGTAATTTTTTGAAATTTGTGCCTAATTTCCCTTTTTTTCAAAACTAACCACAACAGATTTCCATCAACTTTTTCTCTTCGTTTGAAGACATGGGTGACAAGAAAACATGCTCAGAATCCCCTGGTATGTTAAAGCGTCACCCCCAAAAAAAGTTATAACTCCTATAAGACGCAAAGCCATGTAAAAACTCCTGAAGATCTGAAGGGGTTAAAGCTTTTTAAAAACTACCTTATACTCGAGTATAAGCTCTGTTTTTCAGCACAAAAAATGTGCTGAAAAAACCAACACTGGCTTTTACTCGAGGAAAAAAATATATAGCTTTTACCAGGTTTTGTTGGTAAATTAGGGGCCTCGGCTTATACTTTGGGTCGGTTAGACTGAGATATCGGTAATAAAGTTATGTAAAGTTTATTCCCAAAGAATATGAGAAAATGTTCTTATAGCCTTCACCATTAAACTCCATGGCACTTTTTGTATCATTTTCCGTGTTATTTTTTTTTCCATGCTTCCCTTTAAATTGCATTGGATTATTAAATAATGCCACTAGAAAACAGGAGTTTAAGGCGCACCATCAATAAATGCCTGCTGAAATTGTCTAGGTCATATATAAAGCGCACGGATTATAAGGCGCACCTGAGAATAAGGATGAATGACAGCAGGTGGCAGGAATGGTGCCACAGTACAAGGCAGCTGTTGTCTGAGTAGGTTCGTATCTAAGGTGCACTGGGACTATAAGGCGCACCTTTATTTCTGAGGAAAATCAAAGGATTTTTTGTGCGCTTATAAGTCCGACAAATACTTGGAAACGAAAAATTAAAAAAACAAGTTCTGACATTTAGCATTTTCCGACATTGGGTTTACCGTATTTGTTCGGACTATAAGGCGCACAAAAAAGTCCTTTAATTTCTCATAAATCAAAGTGTTGGCTTAGAGTATCACACATTACTTCTATATATGAAACGCTTACGACAACAGCTGCCTTGAACTGTGCACAGGTCTGCACTGCTGGTCATCTACATCCTTATAATTCAGTGTCTATACTCCGGTGGCCTTGATATATAACCTAGTAGCTGTCTAGCAGACATTTATTGATGTGACGTCTATATAGTCCAACATATGTACTAAGTAAGACCTTTCAAAGTGTTCTTGTGTCTGGACCCGTGTATAAGAGAATTAAAAGAAGACATTTTACTGTGTCATTGATGTTTGATCATGGTTGCACTGCTAAAAGTCTCAACTAACTACTGATGACGTGGCCGGAAGCTAAAGTCAAGAATAAAGGAGCTATGGCAGAATAATATATATTCTTGCCCTGCGGCGGCCACTGATAATAACAGAATTAGATAATTATATGTCGTATTAAACAGAGGCTTCAGTATGTCTGCGGGCCCCCAAGGCAATAATCACACAGCTTATAATCATCTTATGATGTGCCGCGATGATTGCTTCAAGATGGTCATATGGCAGAGGATGTAGCATCATAAAATATGGGTTCTAGGAATGTTCAATGGAATTTATAATTATAAAAATATTTCTTAATTGTAAAATAAAGATATTCAAGAATGAAGATGTTGGGGACATTTACTTACAAAATCCGATCCGCGTGCGGGCAAAATCACCTTCTAAATACCTGTCCATGCGGTCGCAATCCCCGAAAACGTCAGAAAACCCAACGGAAATGCGATCATTTCAGTTTTCTAATGAAAAATGTTAATATATTTTAACTGCAATACTGTGTATGTCCACTCGGCGCGCTGTCTTGATACATCACAAACAGTAACAGTGAATCAGAGAATGTGTTATTTTGTTATGCTGAGTATGTTTTTGAATCTTGTCTTTGTGGGAATAGCCCTTTAACTACTTACATTTCGTGTTACATCACAGGGAGAAAAGATCCTAGGGAAAATGTTCTGCCGGCGTATTTAGAGGGTAACACCCATGATCGGTGATGATCAGTGATGGTGACTGTACCCAAACCGGAACCAAACTTTCATATTCAGTTTGGCCGAATTCAGCCAATCCAGACCTGAATGGGTGAGCTCATCCCTATCCACGAATCGCATAGAAACCAACATTAACACATAACTAGAGATGAGCGAGCACTAAAATGCTCGAGTGCTCGTTATTCGAGACGAACTTTTCCAGAGCCTCGAGTGCTCGTCTCGAATAACGAGCCCCATGAAGTCAAATGGGGACTGCGAGCATTTTTTCAAAGGGACCCATGGTCGGGAATAAATGTGTTTAATAATTGTAAAAAATTCTTTTGATAAGTTAGCAGATGTATGCAAACATCGCAAGCTATCTTCATGTTCCGCGCGTATATTATCTCCGACCAGTTAACAGATGTGAAGAACAGTGAAGAATAGAATAAAAACAGTGCCACAGGATCATTTAAAGTGAAAAACACAGTGAGAAATAGATTGCAGATGTTCTGCACATTTCTGCTTACTTGTCGGGAGATACGTGTCCGGGATCCGCTGCTCTTCCTAATCTCCCCGAGTTCAGTGCCCCTCGATGTCTCCTGCCCCTCGATTCTCGTGCCCCTCGATGTCTCGTGCCCACCTCGATGTCTACGTGCCCCCGTGTCTCCCGTGCCCTCGTGTCTCCGTGCCTCGATGTTTCGTGCCCTGTCTCCGTGCCCCTCGATGTTCCGTGCCCTCGAGGTCTACAGTTGCCCCTCGATGTCTCCGTGCCCCTCGATGTCTCCGTGCCCTCGTGTCCGTGCCCCCGATGTCTGCTGCCCTCGATGTCTCCGTGTCCCCTCGAGTCTCCCGTGCCCCTCGATGTTCCCGTGCCTCGATGTTCCTCCGTGCCCTCGATGTCTCCGTGCCCCTCGAGTAACACTGTTCCGTGCCCCTCGATGTCTCCGTGCCCATCGATGTTCCGTGCCCCTCGATGTCTCCGTGCCCCTACGATGTCTCCACGTGCCCCTCGAGTCTCGGCCCCGATGTGTCTCCGTGCCCCTCGATGTCTCCGTGACACCCTCGATGTCTCCCGTGCCCCTCGATGTCTCCCGTGCCCTCAGAGTCGCCCGTGCCCCACTCGAGTCTCCGTGCTGAGTCTCCCCGTGCTGCCGCTCCCATGTCTCTGTGCTGCTCACCTGTTCTCACAATAGATATTGTTCTTCACTATATTTGTCGCACCGTTCCGCGCGGATCTTCCGACAAGTAAGCAGATGTGCCGAACATCTGTAATCTTTCTTCACTGTGTTTTTCACCTGTGTTTTTCACTTAATGATCCTGTGGTCACTGTGTTCACTGTTTTTTTTATTCTATCTCATTGTTCTGCACTGTTTTTTGTAATTAAATGCTCGATCCTGAGGCAGGGGGGGGAATACTGTCGAGGAACGAGCCGTCTCGAGTACCTTAATACTCGAACGAGCATCAAGCTCGGACGAGTATACTCGCTCATCTCTACACATAACCCAAAATAAGAAAACAAACAAAATTATCAAAATCTCACAAACTCTCTAATTATTTCATCAAAACAAGTAATTTATTCTCTGCCCCTTATTATTTCTGCTCTGGATTAAAGACTTCAAAAAAATTGTAGCTCCCCGGCATCAGAATCCCAAAGAAATCTCATATTCAAGATTTTTAATTCAGACCACATCGTCTGCCAGGGAGAAATTAGGATCCATCAATACTAGTGCGTAGATGGTGGCCAACACAGGATAGACACTTGGTGGTCTACACTATGGGGAGCATTTATTGCTGCAATGCCGGACACACGCCAGTACAAGCCATGATAAATGCCTGATAGTGTAGAACTAAAAACCAGCCATGGTAAATATAGGGGTGGTCTTCTCATACAGACAGCGACCTCAATACTCTTAAGGCTATCTATTCCAATGATAAATTCTTCCAGCCAATTTGGGAAACCATTGAGAAGCAGAATACCAATCTCTGCTTTATATGCTTTAACCAAGTCATGGTGAACCTGTGGCACGGGTGCCAGAGGTGGCGCTCAGCACCCTCTCTGTGTGCTCCTAGGCTGTCACCCTAGCACAGAGTTTCCAGACAGAACTCAACTAGAGATGAGCGAGTATACTCATCCAAGCTTGATGCTCGTTCAAGTATTAGGGTACTCGAAACGGCACGTTGCTCGGATGAGTATTTCGCCTGCTCGAGATCGAGCCTTTACTTAAGGAAACACAGTGAAGGACAGTGAAGAATACAATGAAAACAGTGAACACAGTGGACACAGGATGATTTAATTGAAGAACACAGTGAAGAACACATTGCAGATGTTCAGAACATCTTGTAACTTATGCAAACACACGCGTGCCGAACGAACAATAGTATGGGAAGAACAATATGTGTGAATGTATGGAAACATCTGCAATGTGTTCTTCACACATATTGTTCTTCACATACTATTGTGAAGAACACCGTTCAGCATGCATGTCTTCGGATAAGTTAGCAGATGTACGGAACATCTGCAATGTGTTCTTCACTGTGTTCTTTCAATGTGTTCTTTCAGTGAAAACATCTGCAATCATCTGCAATATGTTCTTCAGTGTTCTTCTTTCAATGTGTTCTTTCAGTGAAAAATGCTCGAGTCTCCCATTGACTTCAATGGGGTTCGTTATCGAGACGAGCACTCGAGCATCGGGAAAAGTTTGTCTCGAATAACGAGCACTTGAGCATTTTAGTGCTCGCTCATCTCTAGACTCAACGCCTATTTTCAGACACACATTCTGGACTACCTGAGACTACTGGAAGAGCTAGAAGATCTGGATAGAGCTGGATCACCATTGGAGCTTTGGTTGCATGTCCTACGTTTCTTCCCATTTAGGGGAGCCTGGAGAGAAGCTACAATGATAGTCCGAATTTCTTTCTATCGTATCGGTGTCCTCAGGACGCTGATACGATTGATAGCTGTGACAGAGCAGGGAGCGATACGTTACTGCATAATCTGCCTTGGTGGGACTTGGGTTTTGGATGTCGTTTGGGCACTTGGTTTCTAAAAGGTTCACAATCACAAATAACCCTTATCAGTGTCTACAATTATGAGTGATGGCAGAGCAGGGAGCAATAGGGGGCCCCATACATAACCACGCTTGGACCCCCAGAAATATCACCCAGTCTTTAGGAGAGGATTAGATGTATGTTTCTTCGACATGTAGAGCAGATTTACCATTCGAGAAGGGCCGCTCATACGTGTTATCTGCTGGTCTTCTACAAATGTGGATAATTGCCGAAACACATGTATTATTCATACACGCTCCTTATAAATATTCCAACATGCCAACATCACAGTAAGTCCTAGTAACTGTTTGTGAGCAGCTTCAGAGCAAACAAAATGTGAATCATGTTCTAGAAACGTTCCGACATTTATCATGTAGTCAGGGTTATCCGTTAGGTTAAACATCCTATGATAAAATATTTACGTGTTGCGTACAGAACGGCTTCAGAGCTTTTTCCATATTTCTTCTACTCATGATATTAAATATTCGGCCTCTTCTGTGGAAATCACTAGAAATTTGACTTATAGGGCATCTCAGAAGATGCAGGGGTATGGAGACACAGTATGGATATGGAGGTAACAAGAACATAACCCGTTCAGGGCCAGGTTTTTTCATTTCAGCTTCTCACTCCTGTCCACAAGCCAAAGCAAAACTTTACATAAACATCTCTGCATACGGTAATATATACGTCAATCCTCTATGTCAATGTGGTGACTGTCCCAGACGTTATAGTCCAACAGCATGCGGCGGACCAATCCGGGTATAAATAGGAAGTCCAGGTCCATACAAAATTACAGGTCAAAGTGGTTAAGGTTCACATTGGTGTCAGAGTGATGTGGGAAGATTGAAATATACTGCACCTGTATATGAATTCACACAGATACAGCGTGTGGCTTGTCTGGGTGGTTAT
Source organism: Engystomops pustulosus (assembly GCA_019512145.1). Classification (NCBI taxonomy): domain Eukaryota; kingdom Metazoa; phylum Chordata; class Amphibia; order Anura; family Leptodactylidae; genus Engystomops; species Engystomops pustulosus. Next base: position 10,038,745 of record CM033641.1, read on the forward strand.
ATGCTAATTAGCACATGCGTGTTAAGAGGAGCCAGGTCCTGTCAGCCATCAGAGCAAGGCTGTGAAGTAGAACAAGAGGAGGTAAGTATAATGTACAGAAGAATAGAGGGTGCACATTGGTACCAAGAGGAAGGGGAGATGTGGATATAAGAAAGACTAATGGATGTATATGTACAGTACAGACCAAAGATTTGGACACACCTTCTCATTTACTGTATTTTCATGACTATAAAAATAGTAGATTCACACTGAAAGCATCAAAATTACGAATTATCACATGTGGAATTATATACTTAACAAAAAAGTGTGGAAAAAAAACGGAAAATATGTCTTATATTCTAGGTTCCTTTCGATTTGATTACTGCTTTGCACACTCTTGGCTTCTCTTGACGAGTTTCAAGAGGTAGTCACCAGAAAAGGCGAAAAGATGTCCAGTAATGTTTGGTTCCACAGAATAAAACACTATTTTAATTCAAAATCTTTAAAAACATCAAGGTGCCATGATGGTATAAAAAACGCAGCTTTCTGACACGTTTCGAATCAGAGATGACTAGGAATCATCTCTGATTCGAGACGCGTCAGTTGTGGTGAGCAGAAGTCAGGTGGATACACAGCTGATAGTCCTTCTGAATAGACTGTTAGCGGCTTTTTAGCCATAATACAAAATCTAAGAAAAACGAGTGCCCATCATTACTTTAAGAAATGGAGGTCAGTCAGTTTAAAAAATTGGGAAAACTTTTAACGTGTCCCCCACTGCAGTTGCAAAAAACATTAAGCACTACAAAGAAAGTGGCTGAGATGAGGGCCGTTGCAGGAAAGGACCTCCAGGTTGTGTAAGGGCTTTTGACCAAGAAGGAGAGTGATAGGGTGCTATGTCAGATGACCTGGCCTCCATAGTCACCAGACAGGAACCCAATTGAGATGGTTTTGGGTGAGCTGGACCGCACAGTGAAGGCAAAAGGGCCAAGAAGTGCTAAGCATCTCTGGGAACTCCTTTAAGACTGCCGGAAGACCATTTCAGGTGACTACCTCTTGTATCTCATGAAGAGAATGGCAAGAGTGTGCAAAGCAGGAATGAAAGCAAAAGGTGGAACCTAGAATATAAGAAATATTTTCAGTTGTTTTCACATATATTTGTATAGCAGAAGATATGGATGTATTTGACATCATGTTTTCTTACAGAAAGGGAAGATATACGCAGTAGGATAATTACACTCAGCTTGTTTAAGACTCTGACCATCAGCTACCTCCAAAAGTCCATCTCCGAGGTTAAACAACAGATATTAATAATTGAACAATAAATGTAGTTGAACCCTTCTGTCTGTAGAATTTCCCCAACTTAAGGAGTGTCTCAACACCATCCTGACCACTGATCAATGAAAATACTAAAAGAAGGAAATCTTGAAGGCATATGGAAGATTATAGTCTTGGTCGAGTCTACAGACTCCAACTCCTTCTTCCCTATGCAACGACAATTATCCCCAGGATACACCTCATCCTCAGGATAAGGCCTAACTTGCTGATTGGTGGGGTTCTCAGTGATGAGTACGGTGATGGACAATCTCCATCAGCTCCATAGAGATAAGCAGGGCGGCCCAACTGGCTACTCCGCTCATCTGGGGGAGCAACATGGGGTTTGACCAGGGACAACCCGTTCTCGTGATCTGTGGGATGGGGGGGGGACGCATCACTGAGATCCCCACCTATCCTGTGGATAGGGTGTAACTTGAATTTTTAATAGGGTTTTCTGTCCGAATGAAATCAATAGAAAGCCACATGTCCTGTAGTTGGAGCAGAATTCAGCGAAAAAAATACAGCCACGCTGTTTTCGACAAAATTTGATGTGGATTTTCCGGCAACAAATCTGCATCGGAATTTGCAACTCCAATCCTGGAGGGTCTTTTTGCAGTAATTCCTCTGTGTGTTCCCCACCTTAGGACTATAGAAAAAAAATGAAAAAGGAAAAAAATATTTCTAATATAAAATATATAAAAATATTCAAAGATGTCATTGAAACGACATATTCCATCCAGAACACAAAGAAAAACTCGAACATCACAATGTAGAGAAAACACCGTCTTCTTCTATAGATCTTTCCGCCAGCTCACAATGTATTCCATTACAGACTAGGGCGAGTCTATCCCGGCTTCAGCCGACTTATATGAAGACGCTTTGTCAGGGTCGGGAATTTCATTTTAATGAAAAAGGTGCGTATGGAGAAGGATGCCGGTGCTGCAGGTACGAGACGTGTAATTGGGTTCACACAGTAATCTTCTCTCTTGTCTACCGGCTCTGTACAAATATTCAGCGTCTCATGTATTCTGTCAATGTGTGCTGTTTCTATAGAGGTGTCCTTGAAAAATGAAATTCCGTGATAGATCCTTTGAAGTGGAGGTCGCAGAAGAGTGAGTCGACCCAACGGCAAATATCAAAATGGCTCCATCACTTTTGTATTTGTCCCCCATCCCTTTCACGACATCCATCTAAAAAATCACTGCACATTGGGACATGTTATAAGATTTCTAGAAATACATTTCTGGTTTATCAGTTTTCAACATTATGCAAATTAGCTTTCTCTGTGCAAGGGGGGCAAGACTATAGATGATTTTGTGTCTGTTTTCTTCTTTTTATATTATTGTATGGGGCCAGTACTCGGCACTGAATATTCATGTTTATGAATTTTAAGGCCGGTGTCACACATATGATTTTAGCCCTCGTCTACATTGGAATGCAGTTGGACAAGACTCATTGAAAGGTTATTTCCGCATAATTTAAAAAAAAACAAAAAACAAAAAAAAACAGGGCATAATAAACTTAAAGGGCATACCAAAAGGATGAAGGACTGTATGCAAATGAGCCTGAGGGTCTCAAGGCTCCATAGCTGTTAATGGAGCCTGGAGCCCCTTAGACTCATTTGCATACAGTATTTCATCCTGGTGGTAGATGTCCTTGAAAGAAGAACAGATCCTGCCAGAGGGGGGCACACACCAGTATGCCAGTGTGCTTGGTTTACAATCCTTTATCCTGGTGGTAGATTTCCTTTAAAGAAAAGTATACTGGTCAGGTTCCAATTTACTTACTTAAAGGGGTTTTCTCACCAATCAAGTTGCTGATTGGTGGGGGTCTCACTGATGATTACAAAAATAGGGGGTCCAATGGAGTCCAAATACTTTTGTCGGACCCCTTGTCGCTCCTGGAGAAGAATGGAGCACACAGCTACACATGGCCAGGCTGCCCCATTCATCTCTATGGAACTGATGGAGATTGTTGGGCACTAGGCTGATAACAACCCCACCAATCAGAAAGTTGCGACGTTTCCCATGGATAGGGCCTAACTTGATTGGTGGGAAAACCCCTTTATTTTATAATATAATACTGCTTCCAATTAATATTGTCAAAAACTGCACTTGCTTTTCCCGATACAGTTCAACTTTATGTATAACTGTGCTGTTCTGTTTCCATTGCCCAGTCATACACTACTAAGCCAGAAAGTAATGGCTAACCTTGTTCCGAGCCTGAAATCTGCCGATTTTGCCTGAAGTCGCTAAGCTCCCTTGTTTGTTTGTGGTTGGGTACAAGTTTGTTAAAAGTCTGGTATTAAGGATTCTGGTTTCGGGTCCTGGGTTACATAACTTTGTATGTTATCAGAATGATTCTTCTATAGTGTTGGCCTATGGACGGACCCAGTGCGCACCATCGGTCTGTGAATTGGCCTTACCCACTCCTCATGACACTTTGAATGTTTCCTCCTTTTGATCTTTGATTGTTTTAATAGGTCGGGACTTTTAGGACACAGCAATACCTAACATGTTTATGATTTTGTTTATCTTCATACCATTTATAGTGAGAGGGGGTGATTTGAACTTTTACATTAAAAAAAAAAAAATTTTTTCAATTTTTTTCAGACCCCCTAGGGTACTTTAACCCTAAGGAGTCTGATTGCTCCTACCATATACTGCAATACTACTGTATTACTGCTATAGCTCTGTAAAGGTGTGCCACTTGCACACGGTAACAGATTTGCAGCAATAACAGGTCTTGGGGTATTATAAAGACTTTAGGGACTGATGGCAACTGATGATATCAAGAGGTGCAACGATCAAAGCAAATATGGCAGCACCCATGTCGCGCTTGCTTTTGACTGCCACCTGTGGCTTTACCAACGACAATTAAAGGGTTAGCACCTGCAATCGGTGCCAGGACCAATCTTGGGTTTTACCAGTGGGTGTTTGCTGCAATATGCAGCAAACAACCGGCTTGTGTGGAGAGGGCTCAGCCAATGTGACAGACTTGTGACATGATAAAATGCAAAACTCATTAAGGGGTTAACGTAAACCTTTCACCACAAATTTTATTCATATGTTGCTCTGTACTTATTCCATGGTGGATGGAATATTTTCTGTAGCCCCCACTGTCACTGCCTCTAATTTTAGCTCCCACTATGGCAATTAACCTCTCGATTGTCAGGTTGGCACAGGCAAGCTTTCTGCTGCAGGCTGGTCCCGCCCACCCAGCCTAATTAGCATGTTAGATGACAAATCTAAAAGGACTGATTGCTCATGTATGGTGGGGGTTAGAGAAAAAATTCTAATTGCATTGGAATCGGTGGAGCCCAACTCAAAGAGGGAGGGGTACAAGGACCTCTCTAAATCTAGTGTCATGTGATATAGTAAAAATAATATCCTAATGGCATCATGGGGGGGGGGGGGGGGCTCTGGCCATATGAAGTAACATCTGTATTAATTGATGTTCATTAAGGGAATTACCTCAATATTTCCTATTGACTCCTGGGAAAATAGCTTGTGGTTTTGCCTCCATGGAGTAAATTATACGATGCATTCTTCTGTAATTATTTTTATTGCATGTTTTAACAACACGTTGAAAGTCAAAAAATTGTAATTATGTGCTAACCTTTCAGAAGTGACGCATTTTCAATCAGTCTTCCCCCCCGGGAGACAAATTGACTTCCCGACGCGATTATGTAATTAAACTCATGTGTTGAAAGCAAAATAGAAAACACTGACACATCCGGCACGAACGTCAGTCACGGTTCTCAAAATAAGAAAAATGAAAGCTTCGAAAACTAAGATTTGGTACTAAAAGGTGTACAAACAGATATAAACATAAAAAGAAAAGCAACTCAAATCCGTTCCAACCTGTTTTTGTTCTGATCACTGACCCATAAGCACAAGGGCATAACGACAGGGGCAGCAGTAATAGCAGCTGTTATGGGGCCCGTAGTGTCAGGGGGCCCCGGCAGCCAACCTGACACACTAAAGAATGAAGAATGTGCACTGTTATATGCATGTTATGCTGCAGGATGACAGGCTCCCTTTATCTGGTTTTTCTATGTTCTATACCTAAAGGTTTTTCCCATGTGTCCTCCTATCCAGGATATCACTGTTATGTGGCCACAAGGCTGCTTAATCTCAGGATTGTTCACCTCAGTAGGTGACAGCAGGTCAAAATAAGGCAACAGGAGTCCGGTAAAGAGTAGTAAGATAAAGTCCAGGGTCAGGACAGGCTGAAGTCAAGAACATGGGCTGTAGCACCGGACAATGCGCGAGACAGACACAATGGGGGTCATTTACTAAGGGCCCGATTCGCGTTTTCCCAACGTGTTACCCGAATATTTCCGATTTGCGCCGATTGTACCTGTATTGCCCCGGGATTTTGGCGCACGCGATCGGATTGTGGCGCATCAGCGCTGGCATGCACGCAACGGAAATCGGGGGGCGTGGCCGAACGAAAACCCGACGGATTCGGAAAAAACGCCGCATTTAATAACCGAAAATGTGTCGCTTGGGAAGCGCTTACCTTCACCTGGTCCAGCTCGGTGTATTCCGGCGCGTTACGATGCTTTTCAGCGCAGCAGCGCCACCTGGTGGACGGCGGAGGAACTACCTTCATAAATCCCATCCGGACCCGAATCCTGTTCAGAGAACGCGCCGCTGGATCGCGAATGGGCCGGGTAAGTAAATCTGCCCCAATATAAGAGAAAGGCTCAATGTCAGGGAATAGAGATACAAATCAGAGCAAGGTTCAACTGGGATCACAGTGCAGAATACAGGGTCAAAGGTCAGAACTAAAGGCAAAGAACGGAGCTGGGGTTAAACACTGATAACAGCAGGACCGCACACCTGGACACTTTGGACCTCAACACTGGGGTAGGTGCATTTTATTACCAGGAGTGGGCACAGATTCCGGGGGCGGAACTATACGGTAAAAGCCTGTATGCAGTTTGGGTGTGAATATGCTGGATGTGTATGTTCTCTCTGTGTTTGCGTGGGTTTATTCCGGGTCCTCCGGTTTCCTACCACAATCCAAAACATACTAGAAGGTTGATTAGATTGGGACCGATTTAGCAAGCTCTGTGCAGTGCTGTGTAATCTGTGTGCGCTATATAAAAAATAGTAATAATAATAATTATTATTATTATGTGTGTGTAGTGTGGATATACTGTATTTGTATATGTGTGTATATGGTGTGTGCCTGTGTGATGTGTATATGCTATATGTCTGTTTATAGGATGTATGCGTGTACATGGTGCTGTATGTATGTGTGTATATATGGTATGTGTGTGTATATACTGTGTGCGAGTGACCTCCATGCACATATTTTTTTAAGGTGTAAGGGGAGACCCATTTAAGAGTCCCTGCCTCTCCTAGTTACACCCCTGCAGAGATTGATAGGTGACACATTTGGGCCAGATTTACTTACCCAGTCCATTCGCGATCCCAGTGGCACGTTCGAGTGCGGCCGGGATTCACTAAGGCAGTTCCTCTGACGTCCACCAGGTGTCGCTGCTGCGCTGAAGTTCCCAGAGGCCCGCGGAATGCACTGAAGTTCACCGGCCTATACCTGGTGAAGGTAAGTGCAAGACCCCCGAGACTTTTTTTTTTTTTAAATGCAGCGGTTTTTCCGAATCCGTCGGGTTTTCGTTCGGCCACGCCCCCCGATTTCCGTCGCGCGCATGACAGCGCCGATGCGCCACAATCCGATCGCGTGCGCCAAAATCCCGGGGCAATACAGGAAAAATCGGCGCAAGCCGGAAATATTCGGGTAACACGTCGGGAAAACGCGAATTGGGCCCTTAGTAAATGACCCCCATTGGGTCTTGTAACTGTTTGACAGCAGGTTGGGTCCGTATATTACAGTTATGCTCTTAAATCCTGCACAGCATTAGTTTATAACAACTGCTAGACCCGGCTCTGCTTCTGGAAAGGACATTGTGGAAACCCATTCAGAAGCGGTGGGAGCACGCCGAGCACACGCTCAAGATTATCCCTTTGAATTTCCGAACAAACAATCTTCAAAAGTGCATTTTACATAACGGCGCTGCCTATTATAGTATAAAGGACGGCGGCATTAGGGAAATTGTATACACGCGCTGGGAGGAAGGTAGGAGCGCCGCAAGCTGAATAGACCGCAATATAAGTAATGCTGCGTTACAGCGAATAAGTGTATGGAATAATAGATACTTTCACACACAACTGTATTCACGGCTGCAAGGAGATTTGATCAGTGCGGCGCCGAATTACAGAACGTCTTAGGAGTCAACGCGTCAGACGGTTAACATTTCCGATAACGGTTTCATCTAACTGGAGGTTTGGTCGTAAAAACAGACAATAGACTGCCATCTAGTGGCTACATTGGAGTAAACAATCACAATGTATCAGGAAGAGGAAGTGAGCCCATCATGATAATCCAGGGACATTACTCATAGATCCGGGCACCAGGACTGTGGTATCTTCTTATATTTCTTATCCATGGCCTCCTTCCTTCTAACATCAACTTTTAACCGGTTAACGACCGGGCCCTTTCTTGTTTTTTGATTTCCATTTTTCACTCCCCACCTTCAAAAATCTATAACTTTTTTATTTTTACACGTAAAGAGCTCTGTGACGGCTTGTTTTCTGTGTAACAAATTACACTTCATAGAGATGGTATTGAATATTTCATGCCGTGTACTGGGAACCAGGAAAAAAATTCCAAATGCATCGAAAATGTGGGAAAAACGCATTTGCGCCATTTTCTTTTGGGCTTGGATTTTATACTGAAAGTTGTGCACCCAAAATGACATGTCTACTTTATTCTTTGGGTCGGTACGATTACGGGGATACCAAATTTATATAGGTTATGTAATGTTATCATACATTTACAAAAATTAAAACCTCCTGTACAAAAATCTTTTGGGGATTTTGCCATCTTCTGGCGCTAATAACTTTTTTATACTTTGGTGTACGGAGCTGTGGGTGGTGTTGTTTTTTGCGACTTTTGATTATGTTTTCAATAATATCATTTTTAGGACTGTACGACCTTCTGATCACTTTTTATAGATTTATTAAATATTTTTCAAAATGGCAAAAAAGTGCCATTTTCGACTTTCGGGAAACCCAACCAAAATGCGCCCGACGGACCCTTAGTAAATGAGCCCCATTATAAACATACATCAGTGCCTCCTATTGTGTCCTGAAGATGGCTGTGCGGCTAGTGCTGCTGCTGTTCCAGATGGTGGGGAAGGACCCGATGCGGGCTGCTGTTGTGTGAGCATCATGGGGATTCGATGGGGCCAGTACCCTGAGCAGGAGTAGCGACAGCTGTGTGAGTTTGGGGCTGACTCACACTGACAGCCATCACCATCCACGGCCCCGGGAAGCTGATGTGCTACCCGATGCATGATCTGAGCCTCCTCTGCCTCTCCATGCGAGTCTAGAGGGGATCGTTATCTGATGCTGCCGGGGGCAGCACGGAGACCCAAGACTGCGCGCAGCCGCTGCCATTTCCTCTACTTCCCATGAAGGATCTGTGCCGGGACGCAGGTGGCGTGACATCATCACACGCCGCCTGGGTCGTGTCCTCCAGAGCAGCAGAGCGGCGCAGCCAAACAGGCCTGTGCCGCTCTGTATATTAATCGCGTCTGTGTTCTTAAAGAAACAGACGTGATTAATTTCATGATGGTTGATTCGGGAGGCAATGGGCACCCGAATCACCCTCATTTTAATCACCCAAGATGCCGCTCTCATCAGGGCTCGGACATCTGCCGCATGAGGCGGGAGACAGATACTGGTGGCAGGGGATTTGGGTTGTTGGGGGCTCATGGCAGCAGGTGCTAGTTTTAATTTAGTGAATATGGATAGATAGGGTCTCATCACTGAGTCTCCCACCAATCAGCAAGTTAAGCCCTATCCTGTGTGTAAGGCCTAGCTTGTTTTGTGGGAAGATCCCTTAAAAATGAGAGGAAAAAATATCTCAATTTGTACTAATGTATATAGAACTGAATTACCCTTTAAGGGCAATACGACATAAAAAAACACTACTTCATCTGTGTAATTTTTAATCATCAATTGTAAATATTTTCACCAAAAAAATGCTGTGTTATTAAAAAAAAGTAAGACTAGCATTTGATTGTGAATTCCATGGTGCTATGAGGTATTATGTGTGTATATACAGGTATAACATGTGTAACAGGTCACACAGACAACGGAAAAAGTCTCTATGGGAAGAGTCCGGAGGGAGGAGTCTGTGGACCAGTGGACCCTCTGGACCACCGCGGGAGATGGTATGATGCCCGCGGTGGCAGCCAAGGTACAGGGATGTGCAGGGAACAGTCCAAGCCAGGGATAACAGCAGCAACACAGAGGAACACTGATAACACTGGCACGAACTGCAGGCACAGCAGGAAGCGTATGGGAACGCTGGAGACAGGAGACACAGAGGCGTCTGGAAACGCTGGAAGACAGGACACACCAGGAGCGTATGGGAACGCTGAAGACACAAAGGAACACAGGAAAGCGTCTGGAAACGCTAATGGGCTTTCTCTTCCACAGGAACGGCTTAGGGAAGCCTGGCATGGAAACCATAGGAGATCCTAGGAGAAGATCCGGCAGGGAGAGAAGGGAGGTGCCGGATTATAAGGGCGAGCCGGATTAGCAGGAGCCAATCAGGAGGACGCTGGCCCTATAAGGCTTGAGAATTCCGCGCGCTCCCTCTAGTGGTGAGAGCGTGCGACTGCAGGCAAGGAGGCGTGCGGCCTACACGCCGGGAGCCGGAGCACAGACAGGAGCCAGGAGAGGTAAGTGAGGACAGGGAGACGGGAACTGGCAGGCAGCGGAGCACGGGTGTACCCACGATCCGCGACATGGATCGCGGGAGCACCCGTGACAACATGTAATAGGTGTATATGCAACATCCCCCACCGGGGCCTAGCCTTTTCTTGGTGGCCTGGAGGCAGCTGAGGCACAGAATACTGGAGTGGTTGTCTAGTGAAACCTTGGGCACGCTGTGACGCTGTGGTCACGGTGCTTGGTATGGGGACCGGAGGGATGTCCTACAGCCTGTCAGGTCTCCAGCAGGTGGTGTGTGCAAGAAATATGGAGGGAGAGGGTGATGCAGTGGTTTCTCCCTGGGGCAACCTCTGAGGTGTCTGTAGGATGAGTCCCTGGGTAATGGATGAGGAAGCCCATGGTGGTAAGCAGCCATATTCAGGGATAAGACAGAGCAACGTTGTGCAAATCAACTTACAGTTCTTTATTGAACAGCAGGCAACGGCCCAAAACGACAAAACAGCAGGGTTTGGTTGCTGGTGTGGTCGTGGAGAATTGGTCCGCAGGAAAGGTGCACACAGCCTGATAGTAGATGCCAGCTGGGCTGGTTTAGGGGGAGCTGTGTCCAAGAAGTAGAAGCTGCAGTTCTGGGCTTGGATCCCCAGACTCGCCCTAGGTGTCAGGCAGTAGGCCTGAAGCACAAGAAGATCTTGTGGAAACACTGGCATGTGCCGCTCACTCTGTGCTCACTAAGAGCTCACTCTTTAGACTCTGAGACTAAGTGCTTCCTCCCAGGAGGGTTTTTTTTTATACTCCCCCTGGTCAGGTGGCAGCACCTCTCCCATCACACTCCAGCTTTCATAGCAGACAGATCATTGTCTAATTACATACACCAGTTATCTGTTGCCTTTAAAGGCAGTATCTACAGCTGCAATTACACAATACCCAGGTTCTATAACTTTCCTAGAGGGTTCGTGACTCCCACTAACAGATTCTGACCTGGAGAGGATGCTATTCGCCATTGGCAGGGGTGTTACATACCCCTTGGTAATTGAAATCGCTGCCCATGGTTCAGCTACAGACCTGATGGGAAGAGTTGGCTAAAGCTGGCCAGCAGCATAAAGCTTCCAGATGGTCCATGTACAATACAGCATGTAGGGGTGCAAATAATAAAGTGCACTTTAGGGTAAGTGCAGGGTAGGGGAGGCAAACTGCCCATAGTCCTGGCTACAGGCACCAGGGTTGGTATTGGACTAAGTACATAAATGAGGACCATACAGTTGATAGCGCCCTTAAACCAACTGTTTACTTAGGAAAGGTGTGGTGTCATGTCCTGTAATCCACTCCTTGCACTAAGTCCTGAAATTTGTCCGAAGAAATGTTACTTAGGTGGCATAATCATAATTATATATAGTACATAGAGTATATGTTATACATAGCATACCTGCCATCTGACGGTCTTACCATAGTGTGTGACATCTAGGTGTTACTACTAAGACACCCGGTCCCCTAAAGAACCGCGGCCACACAAGTACTTGGCCCAGGTTTTAGGTGTAAGCCTGCGGTCAGGATTTGACAAATACAAAGACGGTCTGACACAGTTCTAAACACATAGCTGCAAAGCCTACGAAAGTGGTGCAAACTAAGGCTACATTCACACTACAGTATGGGGGACGTATATACGGCCGATATACGTCCCCCATACACTTCTATGGGCTCACAGCCCTGTACTGGAGCGGTACGGTGCAGCACACGTGCGGCACCGTACCGCTCCGTAGCCCGGGGAAAGATAGGACATGTTTCCCCGTATTACGGCGCCGTGCGCCATTAATTCCTATGGAGAGGGGCGGGGGTGAGCTGCGCTCACCTCCTCCTCCTCTCCCCGCGCTGCCGTGTGCCCGTCGTGCTACGGCGCGGCGGGCTCACGGCAGTGTGAATTTAGCCTTACTTATAGTATGGTTAGTACAGTTGTGCAAAAATTGCATTGGCTTTACCAACCCAATGGGTAAGTAGCTTGGAACGTTACATAATGTTACAGTAAACAGGATGGCTATTTTTAATAGCAAAAAGAGAAGGCAATGTATTGGCACAAATGCAAAATGTCTCTTTCCTACAAGAGAAGGCATATTGTGCATTAACTTTTTCCTTAGGGTATCTGACTATAAGTCTCTCAGAGACCTCTAATTACAGTGAGTCCATCCTCTGGGCACAGTCCTTGGTGAAGGAAAAAGTAGGAAAAACAAATGATCTCCTCTGGATGCAAGGGAAACAGTCCTTTGTAGAAGGTGTTGTTACTCTACGTCAGCAGAGTGTGGTTCTTTCCTAGCACATCTGGGGAGAAGTCCACCAATGGCTTATGATGGTAATGAGCGCAGCCCAATTAGGAGAAAAATCAACAAAAATCATATGTACACAAAGTACCTGTTATGGGCTACAGCCCATCAGGGAATTATTCCTTCTCTGGAAAAAGCGCAGAGTCATCTACAGTAACAACAGTAGCCTGGACGTTATCATCAGCAGAAAGCGGTTCCCGTAGACTGGGGTGCGTTGGTAGCAGCAGCCAACTGGAGACACCAGGTGGCAGAAGCAGGGACTGCAGGCACAGTTGGGGCGTCAGTTGTATCAGCTGGGACTGGAGCAGGAAGATCATCGGCCTTGGTGAAATCAGCAAAGGGAAGGTCACCTGCGGCAGTAGGCATCTCAGCAAACAAAGTAGGCAGGCCCTTCTCTGACCGACATTCAGTAGCTGGGGGCGCTGTAGAGCAAATAATGATGATCACAGGAGCTTTAGATTCCTTCATTACTGACAGTTGGAGGGCTGTTATTCATGGACTGAGCTGCAGCTGTTGGGGGCGCTTTTCACCAGACAGCATGGTCCTCTTTGCAGGTGGTCCTGGGTACTCAGCAGGCTGGTGCACATCTTTAAATAAGGGGTTGTGCCCCTTTAAGAGAGTCCCTTTGGTAGTCGGGCCTCCTATAGGGAGATGTTGGCCCTCTGCAGGGAGGCAACGGCCAAATGATTAACAGCAGATTCTCTAGCTGGAAGAGTCATGGAGAACCGGTCCACAGGAAGGTTACACACAGCCTGGTAGTAGGCTCAGGCTGTGCTGGTGCAGATGGATGGTGCCGTTTGTTTTTGAGAAAGGGGCAGGACCCGAAACGCGCCACAAGGACATGACTAATTTCACTGAATTGTAAGTTACTTTATTTTATCATTTTGGAAATTTTTATTACCTTTTATGAATAAAGCAATTTTTTATAATTTCTTTGGAGAAGAGTCAATTGTTGCATCATTGATGTAGACACTCCAGTAAAAGACAGTACTTAGAGTCAGCACCACCCATTCTGGTTATATAGATATATTTTTCTCTTCTGTTTGTTCGGATGGAACTCAGCCGGGTGGTGGATTTCATTTCTGGGCGTAAGTCTCCGGACTTGCCCTGGGTGCTAGGTAGTAGGCCTGATGCACTTGAAGTTCCTGGAATTAGGACAGTGGCTGTGGCAGACAGACAATGAGGTTTGGTTCTCTTAGAAGACCATGATTAAAGACCACGTGCTTCCTCCCAGTAGGGGTTTGTATATCGCTGGTCAGGTGGTAGCACTCCTCCAATCATCTCCCAGCTTGTATTTCCAGAACATAATTGGACAGTCACATATCACAATGTTAACTGTTGTCTTACCAGGCAGTAGCTAAAGCTGCAATAACTCAATATTTCAAGTTCTAGAAACATCTTAGAGAGATGATCATTCCCTCTAACAGCTCCTGACCTGGAGAAGACGCTATTCGCAACTACCAGCCTGGCTATGCATTGGCAGGGGTGTTTCATATACACCTTTTACATGTTATCAGGGCCGGATTATAGGCGGGGCTTGAGCCCAAACGATATTTCTTGCTAACACCGCCTGCTGGAGACATGCCATGGTGTAGGACAGCCCTCCGGTCCCCATACCAAGCACCGTGACCAGGCCCCGATACCAGGCCCCGGTGGGGGATGTTGCATTTATATAGGTGTAATGTGTGATATATGTGTCTATATAGAGGTATAACATGTACTAGGTGTATGTTTGGGTGTAATGTGTGATATATATGTATGTGTATATACAGGTATAACATATACTAGGTGTATACATAGGTGTGATGTGTGATATACACTCACCGGCCACTTTATTAGGTATACCTGTCCAACTGCTTGTTAACACTTAATTTCTAATCAGCCAATCACATGGCGGCAACTCAGTGCATTTAGGCATGTAGACATGGTCAAGGTATAACATGTAATAGTTGAATATTTATTCATCATTCATTCATATATTTTTATTCATCCATGTACAGAGCTGTATGAGGACTTTGTTGTGTTTCCTAGCAAATATTCCATGCCGTGTTATTCCATTTGCGCCAATTTTTTGTGAACTCTGGTTTTACGGCTTTTACTTTGCGCTCCATATCACACCACCCCTTGATATTTAGCTTTTTTGTGTTTTTATAGATTTTAAAAACTTAAACATTTTTTGTTCACTTTTCTCATGTTAAAAGCTTTTGTATATAGTGATTGCTGGGGATAGAGGGGCTATATATAGTGATTACTAGGGGCTGTATATAGTGATTACTGGGGGACTGTATATAGTTAATGCTGGGGGGCTGCATATAGGGATTTCTGGGGGACTGTATATAGTGATTACTAGGGGTCTGTATATAGTGATTACTAGGGGCTGTATATAGTGATTACTGGGGGCTGTATATAGTGATTACTGGGGGGGGGGCTGCATACAGTGATTACTGTGGGCTGTATATTGTGATTGCTGGGGGAGCTGTATATAGTGATTACTGGGGGGCTGTACACAGTGATTACTGGGGGTTGTATACAGTGATTGCTGGGATGGGGCTGTATTTAGATATTGCTGTTCTCTGTCTGGACTAGATTCAATGGGGGTATACTGGGGCATATATGGGGACTAAATATATACTGGGGGCATATATGGGGACTAAATATATTCTAGGGGTATGTGTGGGGGACTAAATATATACTGGGGCATGTGTGTAGGACTAAATATATACTGGGGCATGTGTGTAGGACTAAATATATACTTGGGGCATGTGTGTAGGACTAAATATATACTTGGGGCATGAGTGTAGGACTAAATATATACTTGGGGCATGAGTGTAGGACTAAATATATACTGGGGGCATGTGTGTAGGACTAAATATATACTGGGGGCATGTGTGGAGGACTAAATTTATACTGGGGACATGTGTGGGGACTAAATATATACTGTGGGAACATATCGGAACAAAAGATATACTGGGGGTGCTGAGATATTTAAATTAACTAGGATTTGCTGGTGTTAAAAGGAATGACAGCAGGGACGCTATATAATAGTATGTATTATAATATATTGAGACGTGACAGTGTATTATCTGTATATGCAGAAGGCGCGTTCTGATCATTTCGAGGAACACTTAGCCGTTATCTAGGGGACATTATATTGACTGTGATATTTTTAGGGTTGGAGTGTGGAGATTTTCTCCATAGCCCACAGTTACTCGGGTAGCAAATTCTGCAGTGATAAGTCACAGCCGGGAGAAGTGTCCATGAAATTCTCTACCTGATGGGGAAGGATTGGCAACAAGGAGGAGACTACAGGAAAAAGAGCGGGATGGACCAGGCCAACACTGATATAGAAGAAGACACCTGCAGCCTAACAGTAAGTGATGACTGTGCATGTACATGTAATGCAGGTATATATTGATGTGTGTAGTACATGTAATACTGTTATATATTGATGTGTGCAGGACATGTAATGCTGGTATATATTGATGTGTGTAGTACATGTAATACTGTTATATATTGATGTGTGCGGGACGTAATGCTGGTATATACGTGTGTTGTGACATGTAATACTGTGTATATATGATGTGTGGTGTACATGTAATGGGTGGTATATATTGATGTGTGTAGTACATGTATATGGAGATATTGATGATGGGTGTAGTACAGAACTGGTATAAGTGATGTGGTAGTACATGTAATGCTGGTATATATTGATGGGGTGTCGTACATGTAAATGCAGGTATATATTGATGGTATGTAGTATATATAAAGCTGTATATATATTGAGATGTGTAGTACATGTAATGCTGGGATATATTGATGTTGTGTATACATGTAAGCGGTGGATATATTGATGTGTGTCGTACATGTAATGCAGGTAATATGATGGTGGTAGTGATATAAAGCTGGTATATATTGATGTGTGAGTATGTAATACGGTTATATATTGATGGTGGTAGTACATGTAATTACTGGTATATATGATGTGTGTAGTACATGTAATAACTAGTATATATTG
Organism: Engystomops pustulosus; assembly: GCA_019512145.1. Taxonomy (NCBI): domain Eukaryota; kingdom Metazoa; phylum Chordata; class Amphibia; order Anura; family Leptodactylidae; genus Engystomops; species Engystomops pustulosus. The sequence goes on from CM033641.1 coordinate 10,055,139, forward strand.
ATGTGTGTAGTACATGTAATACTGGGATATATTGATGTGTGTGTACATGTAATGCTGGAATATTATGATGTGTGTCGTATGTAATGCAGCTATATATTGATGTGGTGGTAGTATATAAGCTGGTATTATATTGATGTGTGTAGTACATGTAATGCTGGTATATATGATGTGGTGTAGTACATGTAATGCTGGTATATATTGAGTGTGTCGTACATGTAATGCGACTATATATTGCTGTGTGTCGTTAATATAAAGCTGCGTATATATTGATGTGTGTAGTACAGTAATTATCGGTATATATTGATGTGTGTTGTACATGTAATAATGATATATTGATGTGTTAGTAAAGTACATAACTGGTATACATTGAGGCTGTGTTGCCTACATATAATACTGATTGTTGTTTGTAATGTAATAACGTATATATTGATGTGTGTTGGTAACATGTAATGACTGGTATCTATGATGTGTTGTTTGTTCTGGTCCAATGCAATGCTGTATATAAAGGATAGTCTGGTGGTGGAGTCCCTGATCCACGACTGGGCTCAATCGCACGCACGCCGATCGGTAGTGCCCCAGGAAGGGCCGGCTGTGCAGGGACTTAATGGTGAAAACGCACACCGGGAGGACCAGCCGCTAGGGACAGGCCGCCGGAAACCAACAGGGGACCCTCCCCAATTAGCGAATAAGAGCCAAGGGGGCGATAGAATACCAGGAGGAGGGATACCCGAGTCGACGAAGAGTCCAGAGGTGAGAAGCAAAGTCACCGCGACAGAACACCATGGAGACCAGTAGAGGGCTTACCAGACAAGAAATATGGTAACAGAAAAAAAGCTATCAGGGGTAGAAACTAGAGCGACGGGGATGAGTAGGTAGCCTGGCAAGCGTGGCCGATCTAGATCAAATAGTAGTAAAGAGCGGGTTGGGAAAGGAACAAATGCGTCGAACAACGATGAGATACACTACAGAAACAGGAGAGACAAGAGTAAGGGAAATGTTATCGATTTTGACAATAGGGGCTGTGGGACGCGTTCGTACCATGGCCACAGATGAGAAACAGCGGGCGGGGACCCAGAGGAAGACGGTAAATAGACAGCGCAATGACTATACGAGAACGAAATCAATCGGCCAAAAAAAAAACCAAGCGAAAGTGAGGGGGATGTAGGAGCGTAGTACTGCTGCTAGAAAGAATTTTAACTGGTATATATTGATGTGTTGTAGTACATGTAAATGCGTGGTTATATATGATGTAGGAGGGCCCGCACCGCCGGAAGGAGGAGGAAATACAGGCTACAAGAGCAAAACAAGGCAGGCATAGAGTGGAACGAGCCGCGAAGAAAAAGAGAGGAGAAAAAGCCGGGAAACGGGAGAGAGAAACGGAAGAGGGAGAATAAAAAGAAGGGAGGGGGCGAAAGGAAGAACGCAGGAAGGTGAGAAGCAATTGTAGAAGATAGAGCAGGGAAATTAGTGTGTGCGGCAAAGAAAGAACGAGCTACGCGGAAACAATGAAAACAGGCAGCAATGGAAATCGAAGCAAAGAGCAAGGTGTCAGACACAACTGTATATGATACTGGTCTATTTGATGTGTGATAGTACCATGTAATGCTGTGTAATAATTTGATGTGGTATACATGTAATGCTGGAGCGTATTATTAGGTGCTTGCGTGCCAGGGACGCTCGCCGCCCTAGTCCATGTACTGCTCGCTGCGGTCGTACGAGACGTGCTGTACGACGGGGCCACAACGAGAGGGAAGCAGGGAGCAACCAGAAGAGCGCAGCCGAGGACGGAGTAATCGGGACGAAAAGGGGCCAGAAAGGAGGAGTAACTGGGGAGTGAGGTGACGAGGCATAACAAGAATGGTGAACTTTAAAAGCAAAGAGAGGAGGTGGACGAGGGTGTCAAGACGGGCAAAGAGATCGATAAGAGCTAAAAGTGACGGCCCTTAACGAAACTAAGCTCAAGCATATTGATGTAGTGTACGCTCCGCACTACGCGACTCTGTCGATGGTACTGAGATGGGTATATATTGAGGTGGAGGCCGCATGGGGCGGATCCCGATGGGAGCGGAAGGACGGAGCTTTTGCCTAGTATATATAATGCTGGTATATATTGACTCCCTATTTCTTCTTTGGGGGGCGAGGACAGGCGTAATGAAGGAGGAGAGAGAGAGGGGGGCCAGGAACGGGAAAGAAGCTTCCGCGGACCCCGGAGGTAGAGGGAGGTGGGTATCATTTTTTTTGTAGAAAAAGGGAATAAGGGACGAGCAACGCGAGCCGTTTGGGAGGAAATGGTGTAAGGGAGTCGGGTGAGAGGAGGGAGGGGGGGATGCCCCTCTGGTGAGGAAAGGACCAGCATCCGGTAGACGCACTCGGGACGGGTGGCGCGAGAGAAAGGAAAGAAATGGTATCGAGAGGGACATACTGGGGGGTGCAGTAAGGGAAGTAGATCCCGGTGAATAGTGATGTGCGGGAAGAAAGGCAAGGAGTGGGAGAGAGGGGACCTGGGGCGAGTAAGAAAGGTAGTGAGCTGGTAGAGATTGGATTGGCTATGTGTGAGTACATTGTATGCTAGCGGATATATGAATGGGTGTAAAATTAGGACATGGTAATTAATGGGATAAAAGTCATGAAGGAGAAAGTGTGTGTAGTAGTACATGTAATGCTGTGGTATAATCTGTAATTGTGTGAAGTACATGGGTATGCGGGTATATATTGAATGGTGTCTAGTGACCATGTAATGCTGGTATATATTGAGTTGTGTGTTGTAGTATAGAAATGCTGGTAATATGTGATGTATGTAGTAATGTAATGCTGGTATATTTGATTGTGTGTAGTAAGTGTAATGCTGGTATGAATTTGATGTGTGTAGTAAATGACTTTATTACCACTCTTGAATTCCAGGAAAAAGTCCCCCTCTGGACGACAGATCGATTGCAGCACATAAACATTATCCAATGGCGATCTGCATGATGTGCACCGGCAGCTTCTTCTTGTACCACACCCGGACTTAGCCGCATGGGACATTGTACGGCTGAAGAGACCTGGTCAAGACAAGTCCCCCCCGCCAAGTATTATTAGAATGATAAATACAGTCTGGCTTGGGGGTTTCTGTACTGGCCACTCGAGGGAAAGGGTGGTGGGGGTCTAGTGCTCTGTATTGTGGTTAATACAAGGACCTCTTCTTGTCTGGTACTTACCCACAAAATACAACAAGGCTGCTTTCGCGCCTTTTAAGTTTTTGCCCAAGGCACGGAAACTTGGGAGACCTTTTGATTTCTGCGAACAGGACAGCACAGCAGCAGTATTTCTGGAAGAGTGAGGCACCTTGAACAGGGTTGTGTGCTGGGTAGTAGAAATTGTCCAGGTAGAGGTGGTAGCCCTGGTCAGCAGTGGGTGCACTAAATCCACAACTATCTTTCCCTGTAACACCCAGGGAAGGGGGGGCATTCTGGGGGGGGCACTATAGTGGAGTCCTTTCCTTCTATACCATGAAATTGTATGTGTACCCTGATGAACTTTGCAACAGCTTTATACATCTTCACCACCATAACCTTGCCCTCTTATGGGCAGGTACTGGCGGAAGTGAAGTCTCCTTTTTGAATTTTACCAGGGACTAGTCTATGCTCACAGTTTTGGCAGGGGATATGCCTGGGCAAACTTGGCAATAAAATGATCTAATATGGGCCTGACCTAAAAAACCGATCAAACTGGGGTCACCTCTGAGTGGGCACTTTGTGTTGTCAGTGTAGTGCAAAAACTTATGGATGGCTTCAAAGCGCATCCTGCTCATTGCCATGCGGAACATTGGGGGTGTGGTACAGGTAGTCTGGGCTCCAGTAGTCCCTGATTGAAGGCTTCTTTACTTTCCCCTAAGGAGTAATTATGCCCCAATACTTGGTGCATTTCTGCTGCAGTGACAGGGGTCCACCTGTAGGGTTGTGCATAAAAGGACGTGGGGTTGTTGGCAATAGTGTGCAGCGTAGGATTTGTCTGAAATATAATAAATTCAGCAGCGCCTCATCAAAAAAAAAACTTAAAAAAGTCCACAAGTCTGAGCCCTGTCGGTCGTGTACAAGAAGTTAAAGGATGGCCCAAAAAGTCCCAGATGTTTCCTGCAGAAGTCCCAGGCACTTCTCTGCAGAAAGTCCAAACGATTCTCCTGCAGAAAGTCCCAGGCACTTCTCCTGCAGAAAGTCCTGGGAACAACTGGCGCCTTCTGGGTGCCTTTCCAGGTCACTGGAAGATGAGCAGGAGGATGATGATAGTAAAAGGGGAATATCCCCCCGTAGCTGACTCGGTGTCAGAGGCAAGCATGTATATGCCTCCAACACGGTGTACGTTCTGAGACATTGCACCACAAAAAAAAATAGAGACCTAGAAAATGAATGTGCACCAAACTACAGGATAAACCGTCTAGCAGGCACACAAAAAAAATAATCCAAAACTACAGACAACCCACATGGCACCACACCAAAAATAAGTGCACTAATACACGGACAGCCGCACAGGATAGCACACAAAAAAATAAAAAATATGTGCCACTAAATAACACGGACAAGCCGCACAGATGGCACACCAAAAAAAAAAGATAATGCACACCAAACCCCGGACAGCCGCACAGATGGCACACACAAATAATGTGCACTAAATACGGACAAGCCGCACAGATGGCACACACAAAAAAAAAGATAATGACACACCAAACCACACGGACAAGTCGCGCACAGATGGCACCACACACAAAAATAGCTAAGTGCACCCAACTACGGGTACACCTACGGGCTCTGGAAAAAAAAATTTACCAGGCACCGAAAACAAAAAACGCAAAAAGGCGCTACAGATGCACTGCTTGCCCAAGACAAATAACTACTACTAAGACTGCTAAAGATTAACTAGTGCAGCGCTATTCACACGGCGCACTAAAAAGTGCGTCGATGTGCAGAACAACGCTAACACAGCGCACTGAAAAGTGGTTGGTTCAGAAGGGACAGCAGGGAAAACGAAAGACACGTGGGATCACACAAGGCGATTGACACAGGAAAAAGAAAAACAGATAGGGATTAGGGATTTGTTAGGAACAATAGGGATCAGATAAGGATCAGAACACTATTTATAGTGTTAAAGTGTATTTTGTGCACACAGTAAGCTTCTTTCCTCCTCCAGCGATTACCAAACCAAAATGGTGCCGCTGGGAGGAAGAGGAAGGGGCTAAACCACGTTTTTAGCAATCGCTGTAATTGGGACGTCAGGGGTGATGGGGATCACGGGGCGGGACCCGATTTGATTGGTCGGGTGACGGAGACAGGAAACTCCTGCCTCTGTCACCCAAATCTCATCCGCGATGTCACCAAGTCTGCGAGTGGAGGTGACCAATTCTAAAATAGTATGCGCTCGCGCCGTAGCTGTACTGTGCTGAACACCAATAGTGGGAAGCTGCGCAGTACAGCTACAGTGGCCAGGGGTTAAATGCATTTTCGGTAAATACATTCATTGCTACATTCATTGCAAGTATATATTTATATTTGTGGTATTGCAGGTATTTTTTTTACTGGAGGGATATATTTTTCTATCCTTGCTATATTTACTGCTGATATTATAGATGATTCCATAGCAGTTGACCTCATAGATTTAATTGTTATGTTTGTTGGGGGGGGGCATTTCATTGTTTTCCTCAGGATCGGCCTTCATTCTGGGGGGGGGGGGGGGTGTTGTTACCAATTATGCTTGCCTGCCTAGGAAGCCAAAATGCCTCGTCCCATGCCCGCTCCCTTGTTCTCCTCTCTGCAGCTGTTGGCCACTGTTCCACCTGCATCTCCTGTTGGCACTTCCTGTGACATCTCATGCAGCAGACCCGACATTCCAGTTTGGGTCTGGCCATCCGATCTGGATCTTTTTACCAGATTGGCTGCTGGATTCTTCATCGTTACTGAATATTACTGAGCCTGTGATGCTTGGAGTAAATATCTGGTTAACCCTTCTAGGTGCTCGGCCTTGGTCCTCTGAAACTCAGCTTTGATGACATACCCTCCTAGTAGGAAATAGTTACCAACACAGACAACGGTTCACATTAACTTACCTGTCCTTTCGCATTACCCGAAAGTGCATTATTATGCATGAAAGCCGCCGTCGCTGCGCCTTGATCTGATCACGTGCAACCCAATCCCCAGGTAAATACCTGCCACAGCCACAAAAATCCCCAAAATTTCAAAAATCCAAGATGTTTTCCTTGGTCAGATTTGATCCCTGGACCTCAGTTCTGTAAGGACGCACTATGAACCCCTCATTCTCCATCCACTATACAGTACTACATGTCACAAGGTGCCTGTGACAGGACCAGGGGAAAAGTGTTGAATGGTGTGTATGTTTCCCCTAGGATTCTGTCCTACACTATCTAGGGAGCCAAAACCTGGTCTGGAAGACCTGGCTGCTGCAGTTGGGAGTGTAGGGCTTGGTCCCTACCCTGCTCAGCCACTCCAGGTGTTTGAGGTGATTGGGGCTAATCACCAGCAGCGCTGAGATGTTGCTTTATAAAGTGAGAAGCTGCACAAGAGGGCGCGCTCTGCTCCTGGGAAAACCCTATATGTGAGTTGCCAATTGCTGTATGCTGTGGTTGGGAAGCGGTACAGTAGGTACAGTTTCTTGGTAGTGAGGAAACTACTGTATTGTTTAGTTAGTGGCCAGATGGCCTAGGATTTTATTTCTGTATTGTTTTGTTTTGCCATTTTTCCTGCTTGAAGTTAATAAAACTGGTTGAGGCCAGTTGCACCCAACTTGTCTGGAGTGGACTGTGCCAAAAAGTGGCCGTCTATCCCAGGAGACGGTGATCCCAGAGCTAATCCCGTTACAGTGCCGCACAATGTACCTGAGGAGCAACCAGAAGACCCAGGGCTCTAGTGCCAGATCTGTAAAGGGGCACCCATCCTGCATGGGCTGGGGCAGTGGCATATGTTTACTACTCACCCCTACATCAAATCAACCTTTCTGCTATAATGAATGTTGCATTCTTACTATTGAACAGTAGATGGCGATCTTATTTTATGTTTGATTGTAAAGACAATGATAAAATAATGATATAAAATGTATATAAGGAGTGAGAAAAGATGGCACATGATGGACACTGAGTGATTACCTGATGGAGCAGGTGGGAGCTGTAGCCAGTGTTACATTATTTCTCTTCATATTCTTATACAAAGTTACTTTAGGAGGTAGATGATATCTATGTATTTGTTGTAGTATTGGTAGCAAATGCGGACCACCCTGAGCGGCCCTTTATATCTGAGCTCTAGGGGGCAGAACTCATATTCATGATAATATGTGGGGATGTGTAGGCAGATGATTAATATTTCTTTCTACAAATAGTACAAATACAAGGGACTTGTTCTGAAGGATGTGAAAAATAGATGGCGATCTTATTTTATGTTTGATTGTAAAGACAATGATAAAAGAATGATATAAAATGTATATAAGGAGTGAGAAAAGATGGCACATGATGGACACTGAGTGATTACCTGACGGAGCAGGTGGGAGCTGTAGCCGGTGTTACATTATTTCTCTTCATATTCTTAGACAAAGTTACTTTAGGAGGTAGATGATATCTATGTCTTTGTTGTAGTATTGGTAGCAAATGCGGACCACCCTGAGCGGCCCTTTATATCTGAGCTCTAGGGGGCAGGACTCATATTCATGATAATATGTGGGGATGTGTAGGCAGATGATTAATATTTCTTTATACAAATAGTACAAATACAAGGGACTTGTTCTGAAGGATGTGAAAAAAAATGAAGGGATAACACAAAGAAAAGATTTAATGCATCTTAAAGACCCCATAATTGTCATAGTCATACAATTCCATACAAGTGCCCTATATAGTAATAGCCAACAGTGTGAGCCACAGAGCCCCCCATAAAAGTGTGAGCCACAGAGCCCCCCCATAACAGTGTGAGCCACAGAGCCCTATATATACTTGGTTTTATAAAGCTGTAATTTTATCCCCATTGTTTTTGTGATGGGAGAACTTTTTATTTTATTTTTTTCAATTCGTGACCCGCTGACCAATCACAGCCGTGGCTACTAGTAGGTGGAATATTGCCGAGTTTTATCAGGAGGAATACAGGATTGTGTTATTATTATCCTGCTGTCTATCAGTACCGTTATCCCATGGCGAGACATACATTTTTTTACACATTAGCACAGTTCTTTAGGGGGCTTGTTTTTTGCCTGATGAGTGCATATTTTTATGTAACATTTGTGTTATTGCTTATGAAATTAAAATTTCGTGTTGAGTGCTGTGTTGTTTAATTCTTCACTTGAAGATGAGACAGGATAGAGGAAGGTAAAAGGCAAAGGACTTACATTCTATGACACTATTAATAGTAGAGGGGATCACATACATTTAATTAAACCAAACACAAATAAACAAGTAAAAAAAACGAAATGAGACGGAACTGGCACAACAGGGGGAGGTCTCCCAGGGTGTAGTCTGCAGCGGGCACATAACTGTGATAATATAGTCTCTAGTAGGCACATAGATTCATGATAACTTCTAGTCTCTAGTGGGTACATAGCTTGGTTATAACAGTCTCTAGTGGGCACATAGTCTAATGATAACAGTCTCTAGTGGGCACATAGCGTAATGATAACAGTCTCTAGTGGGCACACAGCTTAATGATAACAGTCTGTAATGGGTACACAGCTTACAGATAATAGTCTCTGGTGGGCAAATAGCATAATGATAACAGTCTCTGGCAGACACATAGTCTAATGATAACAGTCTCTGGCAGGCACATAGCTCAATGATAACAGTCTCTACTGGATACACAGCTTAGTGATAACAGTCACCAGAGGGTACACTGCTTACAGATAACATTCTCTGGTGGGCAAATAGTGTAATGATGACAGTCTCTAGTGGGCACGCAGTTTACCAATAACAGTCTCTAGTGGGCACACAGCTTAGTGATAACAGTCTCTAGTGGGCATACAGTCTAATGATAACAGTCTCTAGTGGGCACATAGCATAATGATAACAGTCTCTAGTGGGCACATAGTCTAATGATAACAGTCTCTAGTGGGCACATAGCATAATGATAACAGTCTCTAGTGGCACACAGCTTAGTGATAACAGCCTGTAATGGGTACACAGCTTACAGATAA
>CM033641.1:10073145-10159804 GCA_019512145.1 Engystomops pustulosus
GGATCACAGCTTACATCTAATACTTGAAAGGCGAGTCTTAGTTTGAGCCAAAGTGGACTAAATAGGAGACGACCAAGGAGAACACCATTGCTGAAAACAAATCATAAAAAAGCAAAAATGGAATTAGCAAAAATACATATTGACAAGCTACAAAGCCTCGGGGAGAAAGTCCTATCGACAGATGAGACTAAAATCGATCTTTTTGCAAAGCACATCAGCTCTATGTTCATGGATGGAAAAATGAAGCATATCTTAAAAAGAACAATGTCATTACTGTGACACATGGAGGAGGCTGGGGATGCTTTGCTGGATCTGGCACAGCATACTCAATGCTCAATCTGTGCAGCATACAATGAAATCTCCAAACTATCAGGGGATTATAGAGAGAAATGTGCAGCCCAGTGTCAGATAGCTTGACCCCAGTCACAGGTTATGGGTCTTGCAACAGGATAATGACCCAAAACGCACAGCTAAAAACACCCAAAAAATTGAGAGGAAAACATTGGACTATTCTGAAGTGGCTTCTATGAGCCCAAACCTAAATCCTATTGAGCATCTTTGGAGGGAGCTGAAACCTGCCCCCTGGAAAAGGCCAAACCCCAGACAACTGGTGCAGCTAGTGAGAAGGGGCCCAAAATACCTCCTGCGAGCTGCAGAAGTCTCACTAACAGTTACAGATATCATGTGAGTGTCTCAAAAGGTTGTGCAACAAAATATTAAAACATTTCTGTCCAGTCCTGTTTCAAGAATTTTATTTTTCTAAAATTCATTTGAAGTATGATATTTCTGTGACCATTGTGACCATAGTTTTTTCTTTCATTAAACTAGGGGACCAACAATTTTGTTTATGTGTTTATGTTAGCCTGACCTCCTTTTAGACTAGAAGCAGTAGACCATGATTCTCAGAGTCCAATTTTGGGCACTCTGGTCAGCCCATAAAATTTGAGCAGATTCACGGTTGTATGTTTCTAACCTTAATTATTGAAATTCAAACTTTATTATTTTTATATTCAGCATTCCCAGTACTACCGAAGTTTCAGACGATGGCTTCGACATTGGTTACATAAACAGTTTTGTACCCATATTCAAAATGTTGCAGGTGTCTCTCTCCCCTTTCGCAGTAGGAAGTTTCAGTACCAGCACCTTTGCTTTGACACTCATATTTAACTCACATGCTGTCCATATCCTTCTGATCCTCCTTGAGATGGTTCTTCTCCTTCATTGGAGTCCAGCAGTGTTTAATTAAACTGAACGGATTTGATTAGGAAAGGGGCACACCTGTATATATAAGACCTCACAGCTCACTGTGCATGTGCATGAGAATCATGTGGTCTAAGGAACTGCCCAATGAGCTCAGAGACAAAAATGTTAGAAGGCACAGATCTGGCCAAGATTACAAAAGATTTTCTGCAGTAAGGTTCCTAAGAGCACAGTGGCCTCCATAATCCTTAATCCTCAGTTGGAATCCGTCAGCCCGTCAGAGGGCACGCCCCCCCCCCCCCCGATTTCTGTCGCATTAAAGCCAGCGCGATTGCGTCAAAATCTAATTGCCTGCAACACATTCCCTTTGTCACAGCAGCGCAAATCCTGAAAATTAAAATCCGATGAAAGTGCGTTCCGTGGACCCTTAGTTAATAAGCCCCAATATGTCCATTTTTGTGAAGAACCATCTCTCTTTTGTGTTCTATAATTTTGGAATATTAAAACTGAAAATGATACTTTTCATAGCCGGCAGATTGTAGAAAGAAGGTTGTAATATCGGCTTTTTTCCTGCAGAATGCAATTAAGCAGAAGTTCTTGCCAAATGTGTAATTGTGTAATGCCGTTCTGTTGTCATAGCATTTTCTTCGGACAGACAGCTGGAGTAAACAGCGCAAAACATTTGTGTCCTAACCATCAGTTGTTGCTCTTACTAATTTTGCTAATCTCTCAGACATATTCCATATGCAGGGAATTATCTTTTGTCTCTAAAAAGTTCAAGAGGTCGATTATAATATGAAATGGAAAAGGTTTTCGCAAGTTTCGGTAGAAGAAGAAATGCATCAAATCCTAAGGTTAATCCTAACACATATCAAGAAACCTTAGTGGGTCATTGGCCTTCCGAAAGGGAATTGAGTGTTATTATGGGTATTGTGCATCCAGGTCTTCGCGCACAACGCACCTACTGCATTAATATTTGGCTAAAAACTGGAAGTATTGTACTTATTGGGGCACATTTACTTACCCGTCCCGTTGCGTCCGCCGATCCGGAATGTCCGAATAGGATTCGGAGCTGCAGTGATTATTTTACAGTGTGCGCCCGATTTCTTGAACGCGTCACTTCCACGCTCAGGTCCGCCGGAGTTCACCTTTTTCTTCCCGGTGCATGTGAGTGCTGATCTTGCGACACAATTTGAATTCTGCGGTTTGTCTGACGGCCACGCCCCCTGATTTGTGTCACATGTAAGCCGGCACCGATGCACCAAGATCATATCGCGTGCACCAAAAACCCCTGTGCAATTCAGGGCAAATTATCAGCACTTGCTGATCATTGAGGGTCCCAGTGAAGAAACCACCAAGGATCACGGAAACAGAGGTCCATTGTACCCTGAAAGAATGGAGCGGCAAGTCAGACATGTGCGTTGCCGCTCCATTGGTGGTTGCCAGAACTGACTGAGATATTAGAGTAAAGCGATTGGCTAGAGATGAATAGCTGGGCACATGTTCTGTCTGCTCTGTTCATCTGGAATACAACGTACCTCTTTTCTCGTGATTGTGCATCATTGTAACCCCTTCCATATTTTAAGAAACTTTTAAGGAACTTCTCCAACTGTAGCGACAATTTAACTCTGTCTTTAAACTCTTGGATAGTATGTGAAGCTTGGTCTTTTCATTGAATGGGTTTACGGATGGTATATAGCACGACCTATTTTCCACCCGACCATACCCCCGTTAGAAGACTGCATCTCCTTTTCACAGGAAATTCCTCCTCCTCAGACAAGTTGGAAAATTTTTTGAAAATAGGTCTTAAAGCCTTGAAAGATGTGGTGAAAAACATTTTTTCTGGTTTAAATTACATCAGAACTCTGATAAATGGCTTAATACAATCCCATTATATTAGAAATGTAAAAAATATGGTAATTGCAAAGGGTTCACTTACTTTTTTGCAATATGCAATAGCCACATAAATCAACTGAAAGGCATAATAGTCTGCCACCCTATCTACACCATAAACAATGACCTATGTGATGTTACCTGTCACTCATTGACCAGTCACGTGCTCCTTTTCCTAAATCCGTGAGTTTTTTTTTCCCCTCTACTCGTTATGTTTTTCATGTTTTCTTTTAAGTTGCTCCTTTAATTTGCTGGTTGATTTGCCATTCAAAAAAATGTGTAAAAATTAAAGTAGAGCGATAAGTTGGATGGAATTATTCTTCCCATCTGGCACCTGAGACTCGTCCATCCATCATTCCTGAGGAGGTGAACACAACTTCTGCAATTAACAAAATTAGGTTTTACGTAGTTTTTTTTATTTTTTTATTATTATGAATTTTTAAATTTACGTTTCTATCTTACATTTTAACCCCACATTTTTGGTCTAACGTCCAGGCTATTTTTAGTGATTTTCTTCTTATGCTGGTATAACATCTATAACTTATTAAATGAAAAAATCTAAAGCAAAAAAAAAAAAAAATGGTGTCCACCCTATGGCTTATTTTTATGTATAACTTGACCTAGATAGGGGGGGATGTATTTGGACTCGGGGTTGTTACATCATGTAATAGCTGTTGAAATGGAAGAGAACTAGGACTGTGACAACCATGCATTTATTATACTGATAACCTCCAGGGAAACAAGGTGAGGACAGAAAAAACAATAATTTATATACTCGGGGAAAAAAAAGGCGAGGACTGGGATTTTTCAATTGAATATGCATCAGTGACTGGAGGTCATTTCATGGCAACAGCCAATTTGACAGCGAAGTTGCCATCAGCTTTTACATTATAATGTACAGAGAAGGCTGAAAAATGGAGCAGTTCTCCTAAAAGAAGAATAAAAAATAACCATAGACTTTTCCTTACTGATATGACATCATTTATGTAGGTACAGATAGTGCTGCCTCCCTGCTTCTTACTATTAATAATGTAACAATAGACAATGCTTCCTCCATGTCACTCACTGTAAATTATATAGATACAGATAATACTACCACATTGTTCTTCCCTTTAAGTTATGTAGATACAGTTAGTCCTGCCTCCTTGTCTCTTCCTGTAAGTTATGTAGATACAGTTAGTGCTCTGGGCAGGCTGTATGCTACAGGGGCTGGGCAGGCTGTATGCTACAGGAGCTGGGCAGGCTGTATGCTACAGGGGTTGGGCAGGCTGTATGCTACGGGGGCTGGCAGGCTGTATACTACAGGGGCTGGGCAGGCTGTATGCTACAGGGGTTGGGCAGGCTGTATGCTACGGGGGCTGGCAGGCTGTATGCTACAGGGGCTGGGCAGGCTGTATGCTACAGGGGCTGGCAGACTATATACTGGGAGACTGTACCCAATGCATTTCCCACCCTCGGCTTATACTCGAGTCAATAGGTTTTCCCAGTTTTTTGTGTTGAAATTAGGGGTCTCGGCTTATACTCGGGTCGGCTTATACTCGAGTATATACGGTATATATTTTTAAGGAGACTTCCCGTATTTTTTCACTATTTTTAAAATGTTTTTACCTACCCATCATGCAATTTATTATCCTTTTTTTTAAATGCCATTATATATCAAGTGGGAGGCGGGGATAATAGCTAAAATCACACCCAATCATTTTGGAGCCCTGGGGGTCCTCTATGAAATATAACAGATGTTACTAATATAGATCCTATGGAGGTGTGATGATTTTTTGTGTTAAAGGGGTTTTCGCACAAAGACAAACTTGCTGATCAGTGGGGGGGTCTCAGTGCTCAGACCCTCACAGACCGCGAAAACGAGAGGTCCTATGGACCCCTCGCCACTCCTCAGACTAACGGAGCAGACGGCTGCGCATGACCATTCTGCTTCATTAATCTCTATGGAGCAGACGGAAATTGCTGAGCACAGCGCTCACCGATCTCCAACAGCTTCATAGAGATTAATGGAGCAGAACGGTCATGCGCGGCCATCTGCTCCATCACTCTCATGGAGCGACGAGGGCTCGGTCGGACCTCTCATTTTCGCCATCTTTATTGGTCTCAGTACTGAGACCCCCACTGATCAGCAAGTTAGGCCCTATCCAATGGATACAGCCTAACTTGTCTTTGTGGGAAAAGCCCTTTAATTGGATGGTATATTTATACTTAAAAGTAAGTACTTTTTCTACTAATGCTGTGACATTTCTGTGGCCTTCCAGGGGGTTCCTGTCCTGCTGTGCCCTTACCAGGGTTCCTGGTCATGCTGTGCCTTCCCAGGGTTATGTCCTGCTGTGCTTCCAGGGTTCCTGTCCTGCTGTGCCTCCAGGGTTCCTGTCCTGGCTGTGCCTTCCAGGGTTCCTGTCCTGTGTGCATTCCAGGGTTTCCCTGTTCCTAACGGGAATTACCGTCCGTTGCCCCAGCGTTACCAAGTGTTCCTCTGTTGTGCCAGCATACCAGCGTTCCTCTGTGTTTCCTGCTGTCATCTCAGGTTTGACTGTTTTTCCTAAATTCCTGGCTGTATTGACTACCTTGGCTAGCAACTCGGCCTGAGTCGCACCCTTGGAACGACCGTGGCACCCCGCACTCGCGCGGTCCTGGGTTGCAGCTATCTCCATCATCTCCCGCGGTGGTCCAGAGGGTCCAAGAGACTTTTCCACACACACTTTCCCTCCTCAAGTGTGACAATGCTAAACATTTCAGAAATGAATTTATTTTTAGAACATAAAGTTGTGTCATTTTGGAGCTTCTTATGTAGATGCCTAAGAAACTAAAAATTTTTCTAAGAATCCCATGACAACCATCGAAGCTTACGGTAATTTTTTTTTCCCCTCTCCGCGGGAATGCGATTTATTTATCTTCATCTGTTATCCCATCATGTGTTATTTACCAAACATTTATAAAAGACCGGACGCCGCTCGCTCGATACGTTATATATAGACGCCCGACAAAGAAACTAAAGCGAGAGCCTCTGATGGAAGATATTGATCGGCATGAGCCTCCATCACACAATGATGATGAAATAATAATTATGGACACGGCGGATGACTAATGATCCCATAGTCTTCCCATTATTTTTCATTTCCATTTACATCGGCTGGAAAGTCAATAGTCGCCTGTGATTAAGGCAGGAGCCGCTTGTTTATGGGCTGAGATTGTAGACGGAGTTATGAAATAATAAGTATAGGGATAATAATACACATGGACCAGAGAACCAGCACCAGAAAAATCATCCGGAATATTAGTGCCAATATTTATAAAGGTGAACTTTTATTATTTTTCTGCCCTATGTAAATTATTAGAGGATCTGCATAGAGGTTGGGGCTCTGCCTTACTGATGCAAAGCACCGAATTATCTGACTAGTTACAGTTAAGTTGTCAAATGTCTGTAGCTTACGGTAGTGGCCATCCTGGTTCTATTGGGTTTATTGTTTAAATGGGTTTTTCAGGAAACCTAGAAAGCCACCTGTGGGCAAGGGCAGAGGTGGGCACTCAACTTTCCATTCACCTTTACAGACTATGCTGTGCTGTGCCCATATACAGTATGGAGTAGTTAGTACTTGTGCTGGGGTTGTGTGCCTCATTATATTAAGGAGTAGTAGTTTACTGTGCTGTGCCCATATATCCGGATAGGAGTAGTGTATCTGTTGCATGCCCATATATTACAGAATAGGAAGTAGTTAGTACTGTGCTGTGCCCATATATAACAGGATAGGAGTAGTTAGTAGTCCTGATGCTTGGCCATATAATACAGGATAGGAGTAGTAGTACTGTGCGTGCTCATATATACAGGATAGGAGAGTAAGTACTGTGATATGGCCCATAATACAGGATATGAGTAGTAAGGTACGCTGTGCTGGTGCCCATAATACAGGATAGGAGTAGTAAGTGACTGTGCTGTTTGTGCCCATATATAAACGGTTAGGAGTAGTAGTAACTAGTGTGCTCTCATTATATACAGGGTAGGAAGAGTAGAAGTAGTTCTGTGCTGTGCCCACAAATACAGAAAAAGATTGGGGTGTGGAGTAACAACACGTGTACCTCAGCTCCGGCTATCCACGCCCCAGTAGCCTCTTAACAAAAAATTTACATATTAGGAGTATTAAAGTTATCAAAAAAGTTGCATCCACTACCACCCGATACCTTATTGGTAGAGTCGGTGGTGGTAGGTTCCCTTTAAGGAGAAAAGACATTAACGCTCTTCACATAGCAATGTCCTTCCCATGATCTGGCGATTATGCTCCGGTTAACGCGGGGTGGCGGGTAAATAAGCTTCTCCCAACGCACTTTCGGGACTTAGAAATAGCCAAACAAAGACTTTGGCATCGTATACATTCTGCAATGACATCCATAGATAAACCAGCATCAGACCCACACCTCCCATAGATTCCCATAGTCCCTATTAATTCAGCAGTGTCCCCATGTAAGACCTTGCTGGAGCTCAGTCACTCGGAACGTAATACTACCGGCTCCGATGTGACCTTCTAAATCAATCACTTACCTGAGTGTCGGATAATAATCACAGGGGAATAATCCTATTAATAAGGAAAGTTCTGTAAGATTTCCACTTCTAGATTCAACTGATGCTGAAAAAAATATGTTTATGATACAATCACAAAATTTAAAAGACAAAAAAATCCATTCTTCGCGTCAATTCTCCTTCTCCATGACTGGTGGTGTCAGAGGCTGTCTCGGTTGGGTTTTGGAGAGGCGCAGGCAAGGAAGGGGCGAGGAGTTGATCCGTCTGCATTTTTATGTTCGGTGTCAGGAGGACGGAGGTCCAGGTGCTCGGCTCTTACTGTACTAATTTGTGTTCTCCTTATTACAGTATAGGAGCGCGGAGATTGTCTGTCTAACTGAGACTCAACCCCTCGCCAATTACTGCCGCGCCGAGAGCCGGGTCTCCGAGCTTACAGGAGCTTCTATATCATGTCTCGACATCTAAGACCTTACCCATCTGTCCTGATTAACACCAAGATTCTTTGGATTTTGAGAGCCAGTGGCTTTTTAAAAATGAAGGGTATTTTTTTCTTGAACTTTTTGAAAAATTTATCTAACCTTATATACTCAGTATAAGCCTAGTTTTTCAGCACAATATTTGTGCTCAAAAACCCTAACTCGGCTTATACTCGAGTCAACTAAAAACATAAAGACAAAACTCACCTTTCCGACGTCCCCCATAGGTCCTCTTCTGTTCTGAGACAGTTGATGAATAGAAGAGGACTATGGGGGAACGTGGAGAAAAGATGAGTACCAGTGTTATTTTTTTTCCTTCTACCCAGGGGGCGGGGAGGGCTGTAGCTACAGGGGGCTGGGCAGGTGCTGCTCAAGGGGCTGGGCTAGGCTGTGTATGCTACAGGGGTGGGGCCAGGCTTTTGTATTGCTACAGGGCTGTGGCAGTGTGCTGTATGCTACAGGGGCTGGGGGGCAAAGGGCTGATACTCAAGGGGGTGGGGGCAGGCTGTCCTGCTACACAGGGGGGGTGTGCAGGCTTGTATTGCTACAGGGGGCTGGGCAGCTGGATGCTACAGGGGCTGGGCGCAGGCTTGTCTGGCTACCAGAGGGCTGGGCCAGGCTGTATGCTACAGGGGGGGGGCCAGGCTTGGTATTGCTAGAGTGGGTGGGCAGGCGGTATGCTAAGGGGCTGGGGCAGGCTGTATACTTAAGGGGGCTGTGCAGGTTGTATGCTACAGGGGCTGTGGAGGCTGTATACTAACAGGGGCTGGGGCAGGCTGTATGCTTACAGGGGCTGGGCAGGCTGTATGTACAGGGGCTGGCAGGCTGGTATGCTAAAAAAAACAGGGGCTGGGCAAGCGTTGAGATTACAGGGGCTGGGGCAGGGCTGATAGCTACGGGGGGGAAGGGCTGTTGCTACAGGGCTGGGCAGGCTGTATGCTACCAGGGGTTGGCAAGGCATGTATGCTACAGGGGCTGGGGCCGGCTGTTATAAGCTTACAGGGGCTGGGCAGAGGCGGCTGCTACGGGGTTGGCCAGGCGTATGACTACAGGGGCGGGCAGGATGCTATTGCTACAGGGGCTGGGCAGGCTGTATGTGCTCCAGGGGCTGGGCAGGCTGTATGGGCTACAGGGGGCTGGCAGGCTTGTATGCTACAGGTGGGGCAGGCGGTTGCTAGGGGGCTGGGGCCAGGCTGGTACATACAGGGGGCTGGGCAGGTCGATGCTACAGGGGAGTGGGGGCAGGGTGCTAGGGTACTACGGGGCTGGGCGCTTACTACAGGGGTGGGCAGGCGCTTGTGCTGACAGGGGCTGGGCAGGCTGTATGCTACCAGGGGCTGGGCAGGCCTGTACTTTTTGTTTGGCTAACAGGGGCTGGGCAGGCTGTAGCACAGGGGGGAGGCTATATCGGGGTGGCGGCTGTTGTATGCTAAGGGGGCTGGGAGGCGGTATGGCTACAGGCCGGGCTGGGCGCAGGCAGGCTGTATGCTAGCGGGCGGCAGGGTATGCTACGGCGGGCTGTGGCAGCTGACTAAGGGGGCTGGGGCAGGGTATTACTACAGGGGCTGGGAGGCTGTAGCTTACGGGGCGGGAGGGCTTGTATGCTACGGGGGGCCTTGCAGGCTGTCTGCTACAGGGGCTGGCCGGCAGGCTGCTGCTACGCGGGGTGGGCAGGCTGTATGCTAACAGGGGACTGAGGATGCTAGGGCAGGCGTATGCTCTAGGGGCTTGGGCAGGCTGTACCTACGAGGGGCTGGGCAGTGTATGCTACCAGGGGCTGGGCAACAGGCTGATGCGCCACAGGGGCCTGGGCAGGCTGTATGCGACAGGGGGAGCTGTGTGCAGTGACTGTATGCTTACAGGGGCTGGCACGGACGTATGCTACCGGGTGGGGCAGGCTGTAATCTCACAGGGGCTGGACGCGGTGGATGCTACAGGGGCTGGGCAGGCTGTATGATAACAGGGGCTTGGGCAGGCTGTCTGCTACAGGGGCTGGCAGGAGCTGTATAAGGGCTCACACGGCTGTATGGTAGGGGCCATGGGGCTGTATGGCTACGGGGAGGAGGCTATGTAGGGCTAGTTCGCTGTATGCTACAGGGGCGCTGGGCAGGCTGTATCTACAGGGGCTGGGGCAGGGCTGTTATTGCTCGAGGGGCTGGGCAGCGTTGCTCACAGGGGCTGGGCGTGGTATGCTACCAGGGGCTGGGCAGAGTGGCTACCGGGAGTGCTACAGGGCTGGCAGGTGTAGCAGGGCGGCTGTATGCTACAGGGGCTTGTGGGTCTGGCAAGTTGGGCAGCTGTATACAACAGGGCTGGGCAGGCTGATCGAACCAGGGGCTGGGCGGGTATCTACCAGGGGCTGGGCAGGGTATGCTTACGGGGGCTGGGCAGGCTGTATGCTACAGAGGGCTGGGCAGGCTGGTATGCTCGCCGGGGCGGGCGGGGGTATGCTAACAGGGGCTGGGCAGGCTGGATATGCAGGGGCTGCGGCGAGGGGCTGGCGCTGTATGCTTACACGGGGCCGGGCAGGTGGATGCTACAGGGGCTGGTGCGGCTATGTTATACAGGAGTGGGGGCGGGGTAGATCACCGGGGCTGGGCGGCTACAGGATGTATGCTCAGGGGCTGGTGGCAGGTATGGCTACAGGGGCTGGGCAGGCGTACTGCTAAGGAGTTGGGCAGGCTGTTACTGCAGGGGATGGGAGGCCTGTCTCTCAGGGGCTGGGCAAGGCTTGTATGCTACAGGGGCGTGGGCAGGCTGTATCTACAGGGGCGGGCAGAGGCTGTTCTACGGGGGCTGGGCAGGCTGTATGCTACAGAGGGAGGTGTTCTAAGGGGGGGCAGGCTGTATGCTTACAGGGGTGGGGGCTGTAGCTCATGGCAGGTGGATGCTACAGGGCTGGGCAGGCTGTATGACTACGGGGTGGGCGGCTGTATATGCTTCAGGGGCTGGGCAGGCCTGTAGCTACAAGGCGGTACGTGTGCTACAGGGCTGGGCAGGCTTTGGTCTACAGGGGCGCTGGGCAGGCTGTATGCTACGGGGCTGGGAGGGCTTATGCTACAGGGGTTGGAAGGCTGTATGCTACGGGGGCTGGGCAGGCTTGTATGCTAAAAGGGGCCTGGGCAGGCTGTATGTACAGGGGCTGGCTACGCTGTATGCTACAGGGGCGTGGGCAGGCTGTATACTACAGGGGTGGGCGGCGTATGCTACAGGGGGGTGGGCAGGCTGTATGCTACAGGGTGGGCAGGTTGGTATGCTACAAGGGGCTGGGCAGGACTCTGTATGAGCTACAGGGGCTGGCGCAGGCTGTTATTGCTACAGGGGTGGGCAGGCTGTATTGATACAGGGGCTGGGCAGGCTGATCTACAGGGGCTGGGCCTAGAGGTTATGCTACAGGGGGCTGGGAGGGCTTGTATCTACAGGGGCTGGGCAGAGGCTGTATGCAAGGGGCGTGGGCAGGCTGTTTAGTGGCTACAGGGTGGTGGCGAGGCTGTATGCTACGGGGGGGCTGGGCAACAGGCTGTATCTACCAGGGGTGGGCGGGCTGTATGCTACAGGGGCTGGTCGCTGGTGTATGCTACAGGGGTGAGAGTATCTCGGCTGGATAGATGCTATGCTAAGGGGCGGGCAGGCTGTATGCTACGCGGGGGATATGTGTGGGACAGGCTGTACTGCTCACAGGGGCTGGGGGCAGGCTGTATGACTCAGTGCGGAGGCTGTTGCTCAGGGGGCAGGCCTGTATACTTACACGGGTGGGAGGCGGCTGTTATACTACAGGGGCGGGAGGCTGTATACTAAGGGGTGGGCAGGCCTGTATGTTACAGGGGGTGGGCAGGCTGTCTGCTACAGGGGTGGGCAGGCCAGGACTGTATCTACGGGTAAGGGCTGGGGCAGGTCGGTATGCTACAAGGGGATGCGGAGGCTGTATACTACAGGGGCGGGGCATGCTGTATATACAGGCGGAGGCTGATTAAGGGCGGCTGGGGCTGTATGCTACAGGGGCTGGGAGGCTCAGGCTGTATGCTAACAGGGGCTGGGACGGCTGTATGCTCGGGGGCTGGGCAGGCTGTTGCTAAGGGGGCTGGGTCAGGATGTATGCTCAGCATGTTGCGGCTGGAGCTCGGGAGTTGGCGGCTTGGTATCTAACAGGGGTGGGCAGCGCTGTATCTACAGGGGGCTGGGCGGACTGTTAGGCTACAGGGGCTGGGCAGGCTGTATGCTCAGGGCCGGGCGGCTGTATGCTCAGGGGCTGTGGAACAGGCGGTATGCTACAGGGGCTCTGGGGCCGGCTGTATGCTACGGGGATGGGCAGGCAGTATCTACAGGGGGGCGCTGCCCCGTAACTGGCACCCCGTGTGCTGTATGCCAGGGGTGGGGAGGCTGTATGCTACAGGGGCTGGGCAGGCTGTCTGTACAGGGGCTGGGGCAGGCTGTATAAGGGCTGGGGCTAGCAAGGGCGGTTGCGTATAGGGGGGGCAGGCTGATAGCTACAGGGGCTGGGCAGCTGTATGCTAAAGCGCAGGCGTAGCTAGGGCGTGAGGCTGTATGCTACAGGGGCATGGAGGCCTTTTTTGATGCTACAGGGGGCGGGCAGGCGTCTATTACAGGGGGCTGGTCAGGGCTGTATGGCTAAGGGGCTGGGCCGGCTGTACTGCTACACGGGGCTGGGCAGGGTCTTGCTACAGTTTGGGCAGGCTTTATGCTTACGGGGCTGGGCAGGCTGTAGCTACAGGGGCTGGGCAGGCTGTACAATACAGGGGGCTGGGCAACTGTATGCTACAGGGGCAGGGCGGCTGTATGCTCAGGGCTGGCGGAGAAGCTACAGGGGCGGGACTGATACGTACAGGTGGGCCGGCAGGTGCTTCAGGTATCGGGGTAGCTACGGGAGGAGTGTAGTCGCAGGAGGGAGGCTGTTATGCTACAGGGGCTGGGCAAGGCTGTACATGTAGTGCACGGGCTGGGAGGCTGTAGCTACAGGGGCTGGCAGGCTGTATAGACAGGCGGCGGCGATGTCAGGTGGGCAGGCTGGTATACTACAGGGGGCTGGCAGGCGGATGTCGGAGTTGGCTGTAGCAAGGGCGGGCAGGCCTCGCGGAGATGTTAGCTACAGGGGTGTTGCAGGCTGTATGCTACAGGAGTGCTGGGGCGGCTGTATAGCTACAGGGGCTGGGCAGGCTGTGATTTACAGGGAGTTGGGCAAAGGCTGTATGATCGGGGTGGAGGCAGGCTGTATGCTACAGGGGCTGGGCAGGCTGTATGACTAAAAGGGGCTGTGCATCGGCTGTATGTAGGGGTGGGCCGGCGTATCAAGGAGGTGGGAAGGACTGATGCTACGGAGGGGCTGGGCAGGGACTGTTTACCCCGGCAGGTGAGCTAAGGGCTGTTAGGCTTGTATGCCTCAGGGGGCTGAGGCAGGCTGTATACTACAGGGGCTGGGAGGCTGTATGCTAGGGGCTGGGCAGGTGTATACAAGGGCGGTAGTATACAAACGACTACAGGTGTGCAGGCGATGATAAGTGGGCAGGCTGTTGCTTACAGGGTGTGGCAGGGCAGGCTGATGACTTACAGGGGCTGGGGTACAGGCTAGCGTATCTACAGGGGCTGGGCCGGCTGGTATACTACAGGGGGCTGGGGCAGGCTGTAGCTAACAGGGGTCGGGGCCAGGCTGTATACTACAGGGGAGTGGGCGGGCTGTAGCTACAGGAGGCTGGGCAGGCTGTATGTCTACAAAGGGCTGTGCCAGGTGATGATACCAGGGGCTGGGCAGAGGCTTGTATGCTACAGGGGCTGGGCAGGTGTATGTACAGGGGCTGCGGGCAGGCTGTATGCTAACAGGAGTGGGCAGGCTGTATGCTACAGGGTGCTGGGCAGGCTGTCTACTACAGCGGGCGGGCAGCTGTAGTACTACAGAAGGGATGGCAGGCTGTGATGGCTAAGGGGTGGCAGGCTGTGTGCTACAGGGGCTGGGCAGGCTGATTGATACAGGGCTGGGCAGGCTGTAATGCTACAGGGGCTGGGCAGGCTGTATATACAGGGGCTGGGCAGCTGTATACTAACAGGGGCTGGGCGGGCTGTATGTACAGGGGCCTGGACAGGCGTGTATTACTACGGGGCTGGGGCAGGCGATATACTAAGGGCATGGGCAGGCGTATGCTACGGGGGGCTGGGCACGGCGGTATGCTACGGAGTTGGGCAGGCTGTAGCTTAACTAGGGGCTGGCAGGGACATAATACTGGGGGCCGTAACCAATGCATTTCCCCACCCTTGGCTTATCTCGAGTCAATGGTTTTCCCAGTTTTTGTGTTGAAATTGTTGAATGAAATTAGGAGGGGTTTCGGCTTATACTCGGGTCGGCTTATACTCGAGTATATACGGTATATATTTTTAAGGAGACTTCCCGTATTTTTTCACTATTTTTCAAATGTTTTTACCTACCCATCATGCAATTTATTATCCTTTTTTTAAAATGTCATTATATATCAAGTGGGAGGCGGGGATAATAGCTAAAATCACACCCAATCATTTTGGAGCCCTGGGGGTCCTCTATGAAATATAACAGATGTTACTAATATAGATCCTATGGAGGTGTGATGATTTTTTGTGTTAAAGGGGTTTTCCCACAAAGACAAACTTGCTGATCAGTGGGGGGTCTCAGTGCTCAGACCCTCACAGACCGCGAAAACGAGAGGTCCTATGGACCCCTCGCCACTCCTCAGACTAATGGAGCAGACGGCTGCGCATGACCATTCTGCTTCATTAATCTCTATGGAGCTGACGGAAATTGCTGAGCACAGCGCTCACCGATCTCCAACAGCTTCATAGAGATTAACGGAGCAGAACGGTCATGCGCGGCCATCTGCTCCATCACTCTCATGGAGCGACAAGGGCTCGGTCGGACCTCTCATTTTCGCCATCTTTATTGGTCTCAGTACTGAGACCCCCACTGATCAGCAAGTTAGGCCCTATCCAATGGATACAGCCTAACTTGTCTTCGTGGGAAAAGCCCTTTAATTGGATGGTATATTTATACTTAAAAGTAAGTACTTTTTCTACTAATGCTATGGGTCTGGTTGTTATCTTGTACGCCAGGCATGAAAATATAAAAATTTTTGGCAGAAGACAAAATTTTGCCTGTTTTACACCCCATGCGGCACTTTTTTTTTTTAATAAAGTAGGCATGGTGGGGAATAGCGGACACACTACTCCGCCCAATATATCCTAACCTCAAGTGCAGCAGGGGTGTAAAAACAGGCAACAAATTTTGTCGTTGATTAGCAGATGTCATCACATGTTCTGGCGATCTTATGCTCCGGTTAACGAGGGTAACGCTATCCCCAACCGCAAACAGCTTCGGCTCTCTCTACCCCCCTTAGAATAGACACAACAAGCCCACGTGGGCTAGTTATACCATTCTTGCCAACTCGACATCCTATAGACAAAAACCAGCATAGACTCCACACCTCCAATGATCCCCATAGTCACTATTAATTGCAGCAGTGTCCCCCAGGTAAAGACCTTGGCTGGCGAGGCTCAGTCACTCGGAGGTGTTACCGTAATACTTACTCGCTCCGAGACTGTGACCACTTCCTATAAAATCAATACACCTACGCTGGCTCGGATTAATAATCCAAATCTTAGGAGCCCCCACATATCCTATTAATAAGGGAACCCCCCTCTAGTTTTCTTCTGTACGATTTCCACTTCTAGTTCAACGAGGCTGAAAAATCTGTTTGTATGATCACAAATCCACAAAATTTTTAAAAGTCCAAACATTCCATTTTCCGTCGCGCCAATTTCCGTTCCCCATCGGACTGTGGTGTCGAGCCGTCCTCCGTTTTGCTTGGAGAGTGCCAGGATAGGGGCAGGAGTTGATCCCGTTGCTCTTTTTATGTTCGGTGTCAGGGAGGATTCCAGCCTCCGTGCTCGGCTCTTACTGTACTATTTGCTGTCTCCTATTACAGTATCCAGTGATGGCGAGATTGTCTGTCTAATGAGGACCAACCCCTCGCCAATTGACTGCCGCGCCGTGATGCCGGGCTCCGAGCTTACAGGGAAGCTTCTATATCATGGTCTCGCATCTACAGGACTCTTACCATTTTCTGTCCGTGATGAACACCCACGACTTTTTGGCCCCTGGATTTTGAGTCCCCGGAAGTGGCTTTAAAATGATAGGGTCATTTTTTTCTTGTGAATTTTTGAAAATTTTTATACCTTAATACTCGTATAAGCAGTTTTTCAGCACATATCTTGTGCCTACAAAAACACCTAACTCGGCTTAATACTCGAGTCAACTCTAAAAACATAAAGACAAAACTCACCGTCCGACGTCCCCCATATGGTTCCTCTTCTGTCTGAGACAGTCTGCCGACTTAGAAGAGGACTATGGGGGGGACCTCGTCGGGAAAGGGAGATTACAGTTTATTTTTTTTTACCGTCTACACGGGGTCCCCTGGGACCAGGCTGTCTGACTACAGGGATGGGCAGGTGTAGCTCACAGGGGGCCTGGGCCAGGCTGTATACTACCGGGGCTGGGCAGTTGCTGTATGATACAGGGGCCTGGGCAGGCTGTCTTACTACAGGGGCTGGGCAGGTGCTGTATGCTAAAGGGGGATGGGACAGGCTCGTATGTACGGTCGGGCTGGGCTTAGGCTCATGTAGGTATAGGGGTGGGACACCCTTGTGCTCGGTAGTCGACAGGGGCGGCGGCAGGCTGGATGTCGAACATGGTGGCGGGGTGCGCAGGAAGCCCGCTTTCTACCGCACTACAGTCGGGGCCGGGACATCACCGCACCCCCGCAAGGTACACCTACCAGGGACCTGGGCAAGGAGGTCATGATACAGGGCCCCTAGCTCATTGGGCAGGATCGTATGATCACGCGGTCGACTGGGCTCCACTCCCCCTCCCGATGTATTCATACTACAGGGGCCTGGGAAGGCTAGTATTGCTACACCGGGGCGGCGCTCCAGGATTTTTTTGGTAATGTCGATCACAGGGCCGCTTCCCCCACTGGGCAGGCGTTATGATCCAGGGTGGGAAGGCTGTATGCTAAGGGTGGACCTACGCGCGGAGGTTAATGGATTTATTTAGCAAAACAGCCGGGTTGGAGGATTCGTCTCTGCTACCGGTGGGAGGACGGCGAAGGATGTGTATGCTACGCGTTGGCGCCACTGGGACGGTCATGTTTCATCGCTACATAGGGGCCCAATTTCTCCCGGGCAGGCATCGTATGCATTACAGCCGGGGTCCCTCCCCTCCCCCACCCCTGCGCAGCACGGCCTGATGCTACGGGGGCACCTTGCGGCAGGCTGTCTGCTCCAGGGGTGGGCAGGCTTGTATGCTCACGGGGGGCTGGCCAGGGCTGGTATGATGACGGGGTGCTGGACAGGCTGTATAATACAGGGGGGGGCCATTCGGCACTGGATGATATCAGGGGCTGGGCAGGCTAGTATGATACAGGGCTGGGAGCCTCGTATGCTACAGGCGGTTGGGCAGTGCCGATGCACTGGAAAGGGGGCTGGCAGCAGGGGCTGTATACTAAGGGCGAGTAGGGTGTCCAGCTGGGCGATCGTAGCCAGGCTGGGTATCTAGGCGGATGAGGCAGAGGCTGTTGTCACGGTGGCAGCTGAATGCTAAGGTCTAGGCGGCGTATGCTACAGGCGGCTGGCAGTACTATAACTGGCCGAGCGGTACCCCCAAATGCATGCTCCCACCACTGGCTTATACCTCGATCTCAGTAGTAGGTTTTCCCAGTTGTTTTGTGTTGAAATTAGGCATACGGTCTCGGCCTTATACTCGGGGTCGCCGCTGATTATACGAGATATACCGCCCCCTACGATGTAGATGAGAACCCCCTTCCCGTATTTTTTCATTATTTTTAAAAGTCTTTTACCTCCAACTTATGCACCACCATTATATCCCTTTTTTTAAAATGCACCTATAGTATATCAAGTGGGAGCGCGGGGATAATAGCTAAAATCACACCCACTCATTTTGGCGCCTGGGGGGCCTCTATGAAATATATAACAGTGTACTTAATATAGATCTATGGAGGGGTGTGATGATTTTTGTGTTAAGGGGTTTCGCACAAAGCAAAACTTTGCTGATCAGTGGGGGGGTCTCCGTGCTCGACACCTACAGACCGCGAAAAGACGAGGGTCCATGGACCCCTCGCCATCCAGACTACGGAGCAGACGGCTGCGCATGGACCATCTGCTTCATTATCTTATGGAGCAGACGGAAAGCTGAGCACCGCGGCTCACCGATCTCCCAACGCTCATAGGATTACGGGCGAACGGTCAGCGCGGCTTGCTCCATCACTCTCTGGAGCCGACGAGGGCTCGGGCGGACCTCCCATTTCGCCATCTGTATTGTCGTCCTCTGAGCCCCCCTGGATCGCGTTAGGGGCCGCTCCATGCGGATCGCTAACTTGTCTTGTGGGAATCAGCCCTACATTGCTGGTTTATTTGATCTTCAACGTCTGTCCTGTTTTCCTCACTGCCTTGGGGTCTGGTGTCTATCTTGTCGCCGGCCCTGAACATATACCACTTGTTTGGCAGAGCAAGACAACAATTTTGCTGTTAGTCACCCCCCCTGCGGCCTGGTGGGGTGGGCACACCCTACTCTCGCCCCCTATTCCTAAACCTCCACCGATCTGTTTCGTTTAGCTGTCCTCTGCACCAGATTGGAACCTATTGTAATCCGGGATGTTGTGCGTTGGTGTATTTTAGGACGGCGAGGCATGTCCCGTCTTAATACCTCCCCCCAATGATACCAATTGTACCATTCATTGGTAAAATCCCGGAGCAAAAGGTATTAAAAACGTAAGTGACCCCTGTTTATTGACTAGCCAACGACTGACCACCACACCATTTAATTTTTTTCTCCGTGGAAATCAGGGACTACAGTTTTTTAACACGCCCTCGCTACACCACCCTATCCATCATGGGACCCGGGCCTTACTCATGTCCGGCCGTGACTGTGGTATCTTCTTATATGTGTACTTCATGGCCTCCTTCCTTCTCGACCGAGTGCTCTGGGGGGCCTTATCCGCGCCCTTTGTTGCTGTGCTTCACGGCCGATTTAGTGTGTAGAGATCACCCACTCTCCCCCAATGTGTGAGATATCCTCCGAAGATCCAAGGGGGAGTTAAGCGAGCCCAGACGGAACGGGTGCACGTGTCGTCTGTACTACACACACCCGGGGTTCTGGTAACCCCGCCCCCTCTGTGATTACGCATTTCGAAGTTGTTTAGAAGGAGGAGGTCGGCTATTATTAAGGAGTTCCCCCAGTCCCGGTGCCTGGATCTATGGAAAATTCCCTGGTTATTCAGGTGGATTTTGTGGTGGATTCTCTTCTTTTGGTGTCAACTTCACTTAAACGCTTTCTCGGGTTTTTTTTTTTACATTTTAGGAAAATTTATGGGTGACAGCCGTGTCTGGATGTCTTCTTTCGCACAGCCCCACTCTTGTGACAGTGGCATTTCAGGTTTCCGTGATGAGTATGCCTGCAAGACCAGACCCAATCACTGAAACAAAAGCATGCCCCGTCACAGCATCTCCAGATCAGTTTCTTGTCTCACACTAGAAGCATGTTCGTTTGTTACAATGTTCTATTAGATTCCATTGAATGTACAATGGTTTGTCTTTTCTCCCGAAGAGTTCATTGCTAATAGCACACCTGTGGTCAGGAGCGGTTATTACAAGGAAAAATAATAGTGCCAGATTTATCTTGTTGTTCTCTTTTGCGTTGTTTTTTGCAAGGGGGACATAATCATATGTGGTTAGACTGTTTTGAGCGTCTTTTAGCACAAAAATTGGGCATTCCCGTTATTTTTTGGCGCACGGCAAGTTCGGCACTTAGTGGTTTTGGTCCCTGCGCCTTATCTGGACATAGTGGTGCGTCCGCTACAGATGTTGACGGGATCCTATCACTATATTTGCTCCTAAAAGGCACAACCAAAAAACGCGAGAATGCACCTCCTCTGAGCAGCTGCTCCCAAATTCCCTTTTCATTACTAAAACATCAGGGCCACACGTTTCACTGTTTTTCTGTTGTTTTTGCCGCCTTTTCATCCGGCGCACGTTTTGCTGCCTATTTTTGACGATAAACGCCAAACTAGCGGCAGCAAAAATAAGCCGCTTTCCCTCACTATCTTCACATCCCGATGTTTTGCTGTGCCTAATGATATTCTCACTTGCACGACTTTGCATTTAGGTTGCCAAACGGGCGCACACACTCCAGCCCGAGGTGGCGTTTCTGAGAAGAAAGCACTGAGCCCCTTTGCCGGAGCTCTTCTGCCTGCCGAGCTCAGCCAGCCTGGAAAGATATGACAATAGATACTCTGCGCCACTAGTACCAATTACAAACTGAGATAACCGCGAGACCTGATATATTATACAGACATTAGAGACTTTGCAGACATGGTACAGATACTACCCCCCACTCATACACTGCAGACACTAGTCAAGATAATCACGACATTACATACACTGCAGACCACTAGTACAGAATACAGCACACATACCATGCAGACTAGCAGTTAAGACCATATATACAGACATAGTACTCTGCCGCTCCGACATTAGTTACAGGGATGGCGGACCTTTTGGAGATAAGTGGCCCAAATCCAACCAAAACCCACTTATATGTTGCAAAGTCCTAGTTCCACCAATATAGTAGAAATATGTGGAGAAATTTGGATTGTAGCTTCCGCAGGTCCACGCTGAAGACCAGGCCAGAACGGGATCCGCCAGACCAGATCCCAAAACTAATCTCTCTCTCTCACTTCTTCGTTTCTCCTGTAGCCCTGGCATCCAAGGATGTTGCTTTCAAATGGGGCTGAGCATGGCATGGTCCTGAGGTGTATTGGAACCTTGTTGGGGTGAAGGCTGGGTGCCCACAGAAAAAGGGCTCTGAGTGCCCCTCTGGCACCGCGGCCTCAGGTTCGCCATCAATGCCACTATAGACAATAATACAGACACGACAGCATACCACACAGAGGAGTGCAGCCTCTATTTACACTTCATCACCTTCTATTTACAAAACATTCTGCAAAACCCTGGTAAGAGCAAGAGAGGAGAGAACTTTGCAGAAGTTTGAAGATGTGCAGATACTACAAAACAAGTGTCCCCCAGTAATTCTGCACACGATACACAGTGTGTCTGAGGGGGGATACTGTGCCGAATTACAGGGGTGCGCAGGAGACCAGCAACGGGGGATCCCCTCCAGGAGAAGCCACTGCTGAGGAGGTCACTGGGGTGCAGGGTATGTCACACACCTGGGTGTGCTGCTGTGAGTGTTATCTTCATTCTGGGTGCGGGAAGAGAAGAGAGGAGCTGTAGCAGGATCACATGTAAGTGCCTGAATCTAACATTGCGCCTAAAATGTTTTAAGTGAAGTTATAATAAGAGGCAGAAAATATACTTATCACAGATGGTGTTAGTTGTGATAATTCTGCAAACAGTGCGCCCGAATTTACTTATGTTTTTTAAATTGATTTAAATCAGAAAAACAATTACCATAGCTTAACCCCTAAAGACACTGTGCAGAATTACAGGGGGACACTTGTCTGCAACATTCTGCAAACTTCTCTTGCTCTTGCTGTGAGCTCAGCGTTTTGCAGAATGTTTTGTAAATAGAAGGTGATGAACTGTAAATAGTCTGCAGCTCTGTCTGTAATGTATCTAATGTATCTATTATATGTCCCTAGTGTCTGCAGTGGATCTAATGTATCATTATATGTTCCAGTGTCTGCAGAGTATCTAATGTATCTATTATATGTTCTGTGTCTGCAGTGTATCTAATGTATCTATTATCTGTTTAGTGTCTGCAGAGTATCTAATGTATCTATTTATGTACTAGTGTCTGCAGAGTATCTAATGTATCTAATATGTTCTAGTGTCTGCAATGTATCTAATGTATCTATATATGTTCCAGTGTCTGCAGTGTATCTAATGTATCATTATATGTACTAGTGTCTGCCAGTGTTCTAATGTATCTATTATATGTTCCAGTGTCTGGCTGAGCTGCTGCTAGAAATGAGCTCTTCTGCACAGCGGCTCCGTGCTTTCTTCTCAGATAACGCCACCTTCGGCTGGAGTGTTTTGCGCCGTTTTGCGTCCTAAATGAAAAACGTTGCAAGTGATGAATATTATAGGCGCAGCAAAAACATCTGGATTGGTAAGATAGATGAGGGAAAGCTGCTTATTTTGCTGCGCTGCTAGTTTGGCGTTTTAATCGCAAAAATGGTGCGCTGAATGAAAGGCTCAAAAAACAACAGAAAAACGAGTGATAATGTGGCCCTATTGTTCTCACATATATTGTGAAGAACACCATTCTGCAATCGTGTCTTCTGATAAGTTAGCAGAGTACGGAAACATCTGCAATGTGTTTCTTCAGTCAAAACACACTTGCAGATGTTCCTTACATCTGCCAACTTATCAGGAAGACAATGGGCCCAATGTATCACTCCGTTTTTTTCCTGTTGTTTGCACCTTTTCATTCAGGCGCACCGTTTGTTTTTTGCACCATTTGCGACTCTAAACAACAAACTAGCCGTGCAGCAAAAATAAGCAGCTTTCATCATCATTTACCAATCCAGATGTTTTGCTGCGCCTAATGATATTCATCACTTGCAACGTTTTTCATTTAGGCGCAAAAAACGGGCGCAAAAACACTCCAGCCCGAAGGTGGCGTTATCTGAGAAGAAAGCACTGAGCCCCTTTGCAGAACAGCTCATTTCTAGCAGCAGAGCTCAGCCAGACACTGCAGACACTAGTACAGGTAATACAGACATGAGATACTCTGCAGACACTAGAACATATAATACAGACATGAGATACTCTGCAGACACTAGAACATATAATAGATACATTAGATACACTGCAGACACTAGTACAGATAATACAGACATTACATACACTGCAGACACTAGAACAGATAATACAGACATGAGATACTCTGCAGACAGGAGCTGCAGACTCTATTTACAGTTCATCACCTTCTATTTACAAAACATTCTGCAGAATCCTGAGCTCAGAGCAAGACAGGAGAACTTTGCAGAATGTTGCAGATACTACAGACAAGTGTCCCCCATGTAATTCTGCACAGTGTCTGAGGGGGATATTGTGCAGAATTACAGGGGTGCAGCAGGAGACCAGCACTGGGGGATCCCCTCCAGGAGAAGCCCCTGCTGAGGAGATCACTGGGTGCAGGGTGTCACACACCTGGGTGCTGCTGAGGAGGTCACTGGGTGCTGGGTGTCACACACCTGGGTGCTGCTGTGAGTGTTATTCTCATGCTGGGCTGTGGGAGAAGCAGAGAGGAGCTTGTAGCAGGATCACATGTAACTGCCCGAATCTAACATTGCGCCTAAACTGTGTTAAAGTAAAGTGATTAATAAGAGGCAGAAAATATACTTATCACAGATGGTTGTAGCTTGTGGTATTTGGCAAAACAGTGCGCCAGAATTTAGGCGCAACTACTACACTAGGCGCAACAGAGTGCTAATATGTGGCCCTATGTGGTGAAGAATCTGAAGTGCTGCCCGCTTTCTTCATTATTGTTGAGGGACTCCAGGTCCGTCCCAGGACGCCTGCACCCATCTTACAATTGGACTTTGCTGCTTCGACTTTCCATCACTAGATAGATAGATAGATAGGATATAGATAGATAGAATATATGATAGATAGATAGATAGATAGATAGAATAGTATATAGATAGATAGGAGATAGATAGATATGAGATAGATATGAGATAAATAGATAGATATCCAAGAAAAACATGAGACTGCACTCCAAGGTAAATGTGAAAAAAAACGGATGGGAGCTTTATTAGCCCAAGCGCAACGTTTCAGACCCTGTTCAGGATCCCTTTTCAAGCCTAATAAAGCTCCCATCAGTTTTTTTCACATTTTACCTTGAGTGCAGTCCGATGTTTTCTTGGATATATTTGTCTGGTGTGTCAAGACCAGGATATTGGGGTTTGCACCCACAATGTTATTTTGGCAATCTTGGTGCGTCTGGACATTTCAATGTAAGTAGATAGATAGATAGATAGATAATAGATAAAGATAGAATAAGAGTAGGTAGGATTATGTAGAGGCTAGCTCGATGAGATAGATTAGATAGGAGATTAATTAGATAATTCATAAACTTCTGATCTAGATCGATGATCGATATGAGCTAGTTTCGATATGCAAGCTAGATTAGATGGCTGCCTAGATCGCATTCTCATCGCTAGATGGACTACTGGTCTCGCCTGGCTCGCTGTCCACACTCGCTAGCTCTCTCTGCGCTCGCTCTCTCGCTCTGCGCTCGCTCGCTTAGGGCTGGCTCGATCGATCGCATCAGCTAGCTAGCGTCGCTCGATAGCTCTGCGATCTCTCGCTGGCGCTTGCTCGCCTAGCTACTCGCCTGCTATGCCTCGCTCGCTGCTCCGCTCGCTCGGCTCGCTCCTCCGCTCTCCTCGTCGCTCGCTCGCGTCGCTCCTCGCTCGCTTATCGCTAGCCCTCTGCACGCTCGCTCGCTTATTCGCTCGCTCTGCCCCTCCTGCTTGCGCTCGCTCGCTCTCGCTCTCTCGCTAGCTGGCTCGCTTGCTGGCTCGCCTTCGCTCGCTCGCTCGCTAGCTCGCTCGCCTGCTCGCTCGAATCGCTCGGCCGCTTTGCTCTCTCGCTCGCTCTTGCGCTCTCTCGCTCGCTTCCTCCCTCGGCCTCTGCTCGCCTCGCTCCTCGCTCGCCCTCGCTCTCTTCGCTCGCCGTCCGCTCTGCCTCGCTCGCGCGCTCGCTTCGCTCGCTCGCTCGCTCGCCTCGCTCGCCTCGGCCTGCTCCTCGCTCGCTCTGCTCTCGCTCCTCGCTCGCCCTCGCTCGCTCTGCGCTCGCTCGCCTCCTCGCTCGCTCCGGCCCTGGCTCGCTCCTCTCGCTCCAGCTCGCTCGCTCCTTCAGCTAGCTCGCTCGCTCGCTCGCTCTCATCTCGCTCGCTCCCTCAGCTCGCTCGCTCCTACGGCCCTTTTCGCTCTGCAGAGCCTCGCCTCGCGCGCTCGCTCGGCGCTCGCTCGCTTCTCTGCGCTGCTCGCTCGCCTCGCTTCGCTCAGCTCTCGCTCGCCTCGCTCCCCTCTGCGCTCCGCTCGCTCCCTCCCTCGCGCTGCGCTCGCTCGCCTCTCGGCTCGCTCGCTCGCTCGTCTGCTCTCGCTCGCTCTGCGCCTCCTACCTCGCTCGCTGCTCGCTCCTCCTCGCTCGTCCGCTCAGCTTCGCTCGCTCGCTCGCTCGCGCCTCGCTCGCTCCGGCGCTCGCTCGCCTCGCTCGCTCGCTCTGCGCTCGCTCGCTCGCTCTGCGCTCGCTTCGCGTGCGCTCGCTCCGCTCGCTCGCTCCCTCGATCGATCTGCCGCTCGCTCGCTCCGCTCCCTCGCTCGCTCGCTCCTCTCTCGCTCGCTCGCTCTCTCTCCTCGCTCGCTCGCTCGCTCGCTCGCTCGGACCCCTCGCCTTCGCTTCGTCGCTCTCGTCGCGCTCCGCGTAGCTCGCGCGCTCGCTCCGCATCGCTCGCATCCATCGCTCTGCCCTCCCTCCTTCTCTCCCACGTGTCCCTCTTCTTCTCCTCACGGTAGTTCGCCATCGTCCCCTCCCCCCCCCCCTCCTCTCGTGCCCTCTCCCCTCCGCTCTGCCCCTCGCTCCCCTCGCTCCTCCTCCCAAATATGTGATGGATAAATGATAGATAATAACTTCCCAGTAGCACTAGGTTTTCTATCCATTCCTCATATATACCCATATAATAGTCCACTCTACCCCAAGATCTGAAATCATAATAAGCCTACGATATAATGATAGTTATTGATAAAATGGTAATTATATACGTCTACCTCTTGTCACCCACCAATCCTCCATAGACTGAAAGCTCTGTTCAACCCCCTCATCCTCATAGACTGTAAGCCTCTTGTGTTTACCCCCTCATCCTCATAGACTGTAGCTCCCTTGGTTGTCCCCCCTCATCCTCATGACTGTACTCTTGTGTCCACTCCCTCATCCATCAATAGACTGTATCTCTTTGTGTCCCACCTCCTCAGCCTCATATACTGGTAAGCTCTTGGTCACCCCTCTATCCTCAATAGACTGGTAAGCCTCTTTGTGTCAACCCCTCATCCTCATACTGTAAGCTCTTGTGTACCCCCTCATCCCTCATAGACTTTAGCACTGTTCCACCTCCTCATCTCATAGACTTGTAACCTCTAGTGTCCACCTCATCTCATAGACTATAAGCTCTTGTGTCACCCCCTCAATCCTCCTAGACTGTCGAGCTCTTGTGTCAACCGCTTCATCCTCATAGACTGGTAGCTCGTGTTCACCACCTCATCCTCAGAGACCTGTCAAGCTCTGTGTGTCACCCCTCATCCTCATAGACTGTTAAGCTCTTGTGTCCCACATCCATTCCTTTTCATCCTCAAAGCTCCACAAATCAAGAAACAATTTCAAACCCACAACAACTCCCGAGAACCAAATATCCACCCTCACCCCCCCCCCCCCCAACCACTCGACCCATCCCCCCTCATCCGCGCGGACCCCACATTCCCCCCCAACACCCTCCCAAAAACTCCCCCCTTCCTTTTCAACCCGTCACAGACCCCCCTCAACATCCACACCTCCTCTTCATAGACTGTAAAGCTCTTTTGTGTCCTCCCCTCTCCTCATAGAATGTAGCTCTTGTGTCCACCACTCATCCCTCAATAGAACTGTAAGCTTCTGTGGTCACCCCTTCATCCCATAGACTGTACCGCTCCTTGGGTCACCCCTCATCCTCATAACTGTCAGCTCTTGTGTCAAACCCCTCATCCTCATAGACTGTAAGCTCTTGTTTTTCACCCCTCATCCTCATAGACGTAATCCTCTTGTGTCCCGTCCTTCCCCTCCCCTCATCCTCATAATGTGGAGCTCCTTTTGTCAACCCCCTCCTCATCCTCATAGACGCCAAGCTCTTGTTTCACAAACACAAAACATCAAATCACCCCTCATCGTCATAGCCTGTAAGCTCTTGTGGTCACCACCTCATCCTCAAGACTGGTAAGCTCATTTGTCCAACCACCCCCTCATACCCTCATAGACTGTTAAGCTCTTGTGTCCTCCCTCATCCTCATAGAATGGTAAGCCTTGTGTCCACAACCTGGGGGTCTCACCCCCCTCATCCGCATAGACTTTAGCTCTTGGTTGGTCCCCTTCCTCCCCCATCATCCTGCCTCTAGACTTTAGCTCTTGTGTTCCCCCTTCTCCTCCCTCATCCTCATAGACTGTAAGGTAGTGTGTCCCCCCCTCTCCTCATAGACTGTAAGCTCTTGTGTCAACCATCCACACCCACCACCATCAAAACCAAACCAAGTCAACCACATCGCCAAACCCAAAAACCGTCCCCCCCTCCTCCTCATAGACTGTAAGCCTCTTGTGTCCCCAACCCGCCCTCATCCCTCATAGACTGTAGCTCTTTGTGGTCCACCCCCGCATAACTGTAGCTCTTTTTGGTCCCCCCTCATCCTCATAGCTGTCAAGCCTTGGTGGTCACTCTCCCTCATCCTCATAGACTGTAAGCTCTTGTGTCTCTCCCTCATCCTCATAGACTGTAAGCTCTTGTGTCACCCCCCTCATCCTCATAGACTGTAAGCTCTTGTGTCACCTCCCAGTGTCACTAGTTATTATAATCAGGTGTTTGCCTAAGACCACATACACACCATAATAATAGTCATCTCTTAGTAATATACAATAACAGGAGGGGTTGCTATATCATGTTATTATGTTATTAGTTCAGGATACACAGAACTATGAGAGAAGTGACAGCCTCAGCTCTGCTACATCTGCGTGCACACATCTACGCAGCAGGCGAGGAGTTAAGTATAAGTAAACATTCCGAACAATTACGATACATAATAATCCATCGCGGGCAATTGCACTGATTTCTTTTTTTAATCCTCCCTCCATTGACTACGACTCTCATGAATGTATCGCAGGGGCTCCCGTCACAG
Source organism: Engystomops pustulosus (assembly GCA_019512145.1). Taxonomy (NCBI): domain Eukaryota; kingdom Metazoa; phylum Chordata; class Amphibia; order Anura; family Leptodactylidae; genus Engystomops; species Engystomops pustulosus. Next base: position 10,101,231 of record CM033641.1, read on the forward strand.
ATGGTGTCCGCATTGCAATAAAGCTGATTGGAAAAAAAAAAAAAAAAGAGTAAGAAAGAGAAAGCTTTGTCGCTATTGAGCATGGAGGGGAGTGGTGGAGCTGAGCTCAGCTGATGCTGGTTCCTAGAGACCAGAGCTCTCACATACAACACATTGGAGCTGTCACTGGAGAGGAGAGCAGAGCCCGGCTCCTGCTGCCACTGCTGCCGTATACTGCCCCCCACCACCAGGGAACGCCAATCATACTGCCCCACACCACCCCCATAGGATTATATTCTTATAGTACACCCGGAGGAGGCACCGGCGAGGTGAGTACTACTGTGCATGCATCCATCCTACTCTCCATGTCAGATGTCTGGGTACCAGAGCACCACAACCCGAGGAAACGGGAATTTGAATTTGCAAATATTTTATTTTTTGAAAATTTTTGGATTTTTTTTTTTTTCCTATATGGCAAGACGTGAGCCGGTTTCCATGAGCACGGTACTATACTCAACAATGGTCCTGCCTGGTGTGATTTCATTGCAGGCAGGCATGTTGGAAGGATGCTGATCTGATGGGGAGGGAGGTAGGGGAGGGGGCTGGCGGCTGATGTACAGGGAAGAGCGCTTTCCCTTTCTTTATTCCCTCGTGTTCCTCCTTTGTGATGGGGATAATATAATCACAGACATCTGCAGGTCCCTTTGCCTCTTTTTCTAACCCCCCCCCCCCCCTCCACAGAAGACTCCGGCATCCCCTGCTTTATACTGACCAGCTGCCATTAAAAATTTACAAAGCGGCAGGGGGGTTGTATTTGGAATCGTGCAAATTAGGCCTCTGATTAGCCGACCCCCCCTCTTTAGAAGGGTTCAAAACACCTGCTTAATATTGGGTATTGAGATATTTTTGAATCCTGGGGGTCAAGGAGGTAGAAAAAAATCAAAAAGTGGTGCAGGAGCCTTCATTCAACTTTTACGATTTTTTAGAATTTTCCTTATTGTATTATTCTTACTTTTTTGTTATTTTAATTTTTTTTTTCTAGTTATTTTTTTAATGTATGCACCAGAATAATAATTTTTTTTTTCCCCGGAGTTTATTCTTCATTATTCTCAAGCCGCTTGGCTATTCCTCATTATTTAGTGCCGGCTCAGCACTTCCAAGAGTTTTCCTATGTGCCGTATGTAGTGACTCCTCAGCTGTAGCCTCCTGGTCCAGGCTGTGGCTCGGAGTATCAGGAGCAAGAATATCAAGAACTTCTTCTTGGCTTAAAATAGACAAATATATTGACTACCTGTAAATCATTTCTTAAAATAGTTATTGTATATATTTTTTTATAACTTTTATAGTTTTTTATTTTTTTGATTTATATTATTTACATTTACTTATCATATTTATTTATACATAAATCATTGATTTTTCTTTATTATTATTATTATTATTATTATTGTTTTCCCGTAAGTAGCAATAACTTTAATAACTTTACAAGCTGTAGTGTATTATGTAAAATTATTAATTTTTATTATTATTGTTTTATTTTTTATTATCTATTTTATTATTATTATTTATTATTATTATTATAAGTATATCATATAGTATAGTATTTTATTGTCATATAGTATAGTATTCATATAGTATTTTTTTTAGTTTTTTTTTATTTTTTTTATTATTATTTTTGTATTACTTGTAGTATAAGCGCTTTTATGACTTTTTTATTTGTTGTTCTTTTAGTTAGTTGAATAGTTGCAATGTAAGTAGCAGCAGGAGTCGTAGTGATATCATGGATTGATTGATATTATGTGTTTGTTTGTTTATGCATTTTATTGTTACTATGAATGTTTGTATAATCTATTGTGTTTATGAGTATTCCCTTTTTATTGTTGCTGTTGTCACCTATCCTTGTCTACAGCGATAAAGTGCTGAATTATTAACCCCCTCCTGTCCCTGCTGTAGCTACAGGCTTGGCTCGTCACTCTATTCTGCACATTGTCATTAGGTTAATCATTGCCCGGGCTAACGAGCGTCCGTCCGGGCTGTGTGTGTGTGTTGGGTCACTATTGGGAAAGCTCCAGGGGGACCATAATGTTATTGCTAATGTAGATGTCATCGCCTGCTGCTGCTCTGGATGTGTTTGCTGCCCTTTAGTGTTGTGTTGTGTATTGGCTTTGCGTCTACACTGGAAAGAGATAATTATTCATGATGAGAATTTATGATATTTTTATTATGTTTGTTTTCATTGTCTATTACATATATGGGACCTATCCGACAAGTTTCTGGTTTCTACATTGATGCAATCGATTGTTGAGTTGATTTGCCCATCACATTGGTCAAACGTCTAATGAGTGGAGTGATGGGGTCCCCTCTTATGAGTACATGTAGACTTCTCCTGGGTACACGTCCTCTCGATGCATTCATGGAAGGTACCTACTAAATGTTTTGGGTTGAAGCCTAGTAGAATGGTGAATAACGTGTGTTTTGTTATAACTTTTTTGTTCTTGTGGTTACTTGGGTCTCCGGTGGTCAATGAGATGTCTCAGGAGACAGTAGTCTTCACCCTGTGGCTCGTTGACTATAACTCCCATCATGTACTTGGCTGTTAACCACTTTCAAAAGACAAGTTTAATGGAGTAAAAGAGAAACCCCTCAAGGAGCAAAGAACCTTACAATGCGCACCGTCTGCCGAACTTTATGGATTGGAGTCTTTTGGTGACTTTTAGATGAAACTTTATTTGAAAATGTTATATGACCTGGCAACATAATAATACAAAAGGCTTCTAGAATGTTCCAAAGATCCGTAGGACTTTCTCCATCTTTTCTGTATGATTCAGTTTGGTTTATCCTTGGCGATGCTTGGTATAATGTTGGTGAAACATTTGGTAACATTTTGGAAAAAAGCAGAAATGTATATAAAATAAAAATGAAAAACATACAATTTAAATGTATTAATACTGTATTGCGAATTTAGATTCGTTCGTTTCAAGCTACCCCCCCAAAAAATTGATGATTTATTTGGTGCATCTTTGGATTGTCTAGGGTAAGTTTTAAGTATCAATGGGGCACATTCAGCACACCCTGGTTCTAAGTGCCCCCCATCCCTAATGCACTGGGCCATCGGTGCTGACCTGGCATAGAATTGTACCTTAACCTGTGCTTGAACGGGCACAGACTTTAGGCAGCGTGCAGGACAGAAACACCCCACGGCGCCCAACTGCACAGGATGGCACCCCTCCCCCCCCACCGCCCAAACTTTATAGTTGGCGGAGAAGGGAATTGCGACTAAATGATGGCTTGTACACCTGTTTTCAGCCATATAAGCCGTGACCAATCCCTCCCAATGAATAATTGATCATTCCTTCAGTTTTCGGGCCTGCGCCCAGCAAGAACTTTCAGGGGTTCACAGGTCCTGCCTCAGTCAGTAAATGGCTCCGTCAAACTACGGAATGTCACTTCCTTTTTTTTTCCCCCCGTTCTGAGGAGGCCACTATTTAGAGCAGGTCCCAAAAAATTATAAGAACAATGCAGGAACCGGAAGCCAGAGTGGAAAAAACTGAAATTATACCAACCCGCTCCGGCCCCTGACCTTAGATTCCTGGAAAACCCCTTTAAAGAAGTTCTCCATTTTCATTGGATGCCCCGGCTTCTCGTATCCAATATGCAACCTCCTGGATTACAAACTGGAAGTTTCATAAGTCACTCATCAGTCACAGAAGAGAATTGTGATGCCTCTCTAGTCTTCATATTTAGTTGCTTAACGTAACGTAACTTTTTAGGCAAATTTTTGACCTTTTCACCTTAATTGGTGAAGTTGGAAATTTACCCAAAGTTGTCACTGAATTGTTACATCTTTGGTAGTAACATTTTTAACACATATATGTTAATTTTGAAAAATTAATGGAGATTTCAAGATTTCAATAACATAGGACTTCACGAACTTCCTCATTAACTAGATCCGCACCTACACAGGAAGTTTTTTCAAACTTTTTTCATGTTCAAAGTTTAAGGCTAATGGCTCTCACTGACCGACCGTCATACTGACTGTGATAGATGTTATTGTACAAGCTGTAGCCCCCGGTATTGCCCAGAATAGTAAACTGCTCTTAGCCTTAACATTATGGAATGGGTTAACAAATATATATTCTCTCTATCACTTTCTATGTCTATCTGTGTCTCTGTCCTTCTGTATTTCTCGCTATATCTCTCAGTCTGTCTCTAGCTCTGTCTTTCTTTCTTTCCCTGTCTCTCTCTTTCCCTGTCTCTCTCTCTCTGTCTATCAATATTTATCTATCATATTACCTGACATATTACATCACAGTACTCATTGCCTATAGTAACAAATCAAAACTCAGAGCTCATATTAATGACCTGTGGCAAAATACAAACTGAGCCAAGATTGGTTGCTAAAGCTTTGCTGTGATTGGTTGCTTACTGCCGCAGCAGCAAACTATGACTCCTGTATATGGTGGTTAATACGTGTATTTTGGGAAGTGCGGGGTTAAAATTTCAACTCAAAACCAAATCTATCATATTCAAAATATACAAAATTTGGTGATTGTAAACGTGGTGGAGCAGAGTCCTTTTGCAAATATCCATGCACAAATACACACACACACATAGATACATGCAGATACACAAACATACATACATACATACATATATAGACAGATGCATACAGATTCATATATATATATATATATATATATATACACCCATACATGCATACATACATACACACATACATGTATACACACACATACATACACACACAAACATACATACATACATATACACACATACATGCACGCACACGTACATACTTACATACACACATACATATATATATACAAAGATGCAAACATTCATATTTATATATTCACACATACATACACATATATAAATACACATACATACACACATAAATATACATACACACACATAAATACATACACACATACATACACACATACACATACATATATACATACATACACACATACATATATACATACATACATACATACATACATACATACATACACACATACATACACACACTCAATTTTATATATTACATTTTGAGGCTCAGGAAAACTGAAAACTAAAACCTTTGAATATTCGACACCAACATTACCAACCCCATCTCTTTACATCCTTACTTTGTTTCACTGATTCTGGCACTTTTGGAATATTTCTCTTGCCAGAACCCAGCAGGGCCCATCTGATGGTCCAACCTCCTGATAGATAAACGACAGCATGGACAAATCATGTTCTTGCACCTGGCACTAAATAGAGCACTGCATGCCTGACAGTGCCACCTCCCTGCCAAGTGGCATAGGGGGCAGAATAGATGCAATTCCTGGCTATGCACCAAATCTTCTGCCTTGAAATTTCTATAAATTATAGTAAATTTATCAAGTGCGTTGCCAAGTCATTTCATATCAGCGCTGCCATAGATTTTATCACCAGCAGTTACAGGTATCCACAAATAATAGATTTAAAAAATATAGAAGATGTGGTATATAAGGACTTACCTGTTTTTTTTTGTAGATTTGCAGTTTTATCAAATAAATTTTTGATGGAACTTTGTAAAAACTTTTTTGTAATAAAACACAAATGCTTCGAAAACATTTTTTATTTTAAACGGCTGGTATTAGTGGAAAGTAGAAAGTTATGCAGAGCATAAGAGGGAGAAGCTGTTACTGAGAACTGAGGGATCATGGGAGTTGTAGATGTAGATGGTGACCATTTTAAAAATAATCCCGCCTACTTTAGAAAGTCCATCAATTTTGTAAATGAATGGCATTGAGTTTTGTTGTATTCATTTATTTATAGCCATATAGTTTTTGAATCAGATGTTCAAATTCCTGTAAAACCCTTTTAACTAAGCCACATAGGGAAGCCTGGTGCATTTTCCCTTTTGCCAAAAATTTTTTTAAAGTGTAAAATAAATAAAAATTTTGATGATTTTACAAATAAAATAAAAACAATTGATACCAATATATAATTCTTACTGTTTATGAACTGCAAGGAACTACACCATAGTAGCCTCCAATGGGGTTCGCTAGTGTTGGGGCCCACCCGGTAGATCCTCTGATTCTCCGGTGGGCCAGTCTGACACTAGATTGATATAATACTTTCCAATGCAATACAAGGACTGGTGTACATAGGTATTTTCTAAGTCCTTCTAATCAGGATAAGGCAGATAATGTCCTTTAAGTGCATCCCTGGAGATTTGAGCTAAGATACAGAATTGGATACGTCCCTCAGAATGGTAATAAGTAGGGCTGGGTCTTATGGCTCCGCCCCTAGCACTTCCTGTAAAGGAGGAAGTTATCATAGAACTACACATCTGACCTCCCCTATTCAAAACATTTTAGTACTTATGAGACCTGTAATTTTGGTGTTTCAAGAAAATTCCAGTAAACCTAATATTTTATATGTTTTGTAGAGTTCCCCTTTAAGGACAGAAAAAAAATATGAATTCATGCAGTGCCACAGTAAGAGGTAAGATTATATTATAGGATATGCCACATTTAAATTTTTTTTTTAACTATTAAAAATGAAACTATTTTTTTATAAAACGGACACGTGGATTATGCACGTATCACTATTATTGTTATTATTATTACGCTTCCATTTGCAGCTCTGTTGCTTTGCTGTGTTAATCCTTTTAGCATCCGTTATTACTGAGGCACAACTGCAATCTCCCTGCTTAATAGTCATTGGATTTTAAGGATATTGCGCCTCTTATTTGTACAGGGAATGGCTATCTAGCACATTACCATTTTATAGTGTGGATTTTACTTTGTGGATTATAGAGGAATTAAAGTGTTAGTACAGGAGAAGCTTCGTATTAAAGCTTCAGGTATGTAATAGGAGGTGGTGTACGGTTTATAGGGGCAGTCGGAGGTCACAGAAATGTTGCTCCAGTTGAGTAAACAGACTCCTCCTACCGTATTTGGGGAGGGGTTTTTTGTAATTTTTTTTTTTTAAATTAAGTTAGGTTCTATCCTGTGGATGGAGCTAACTTGTTTCTCGGGAAAACCCCTTTAATAATCATCCAGACCCTGATCAGAAAATGCTGTACATTATTACTAGTGGCCGACAATACACAGGCTGACGCTCTACATTCCTTCATTCTTGTATCAGTCGCAGACATTAGTGGCCTCTAGTAACTTACAGGTGATGATCTGCTCCATCGGGAAGAGGTCGTCATTACCACTTCTCCCGGCCGTGACTTATCACTGCCGAATTTGCCACCAGATTTCTTCAGCTCTGTCCATCACACTGCGTCCCTAAAAATACCACAGTCAGGGCAGTGATATAGTAGTTATATTTTGTACATAGGGGGCAGTATTATAGTAGTTATATTCCTGTACATAGGGTGCAGTATTATAGTAGTTATATTTTTGTACAGAGGGGGCAGTATTATAGTAGTTATATTTTTGTACATAGGGGGCAGCATTATAGTAGTTATATTTTTGTACATAGGGGAAGTATTATAGTAGTTGTATTCTTGTACATAGGGGCAGTATTATAGTAGTTATATTCTTGTACATAGGGGGCAGCATTATAGTAGTTATATTCCTGCACATGGGGGGCAGTATTATAGTAGTTATATCCTTGTACATAGTGGGCAGTATTATAGTAGTTATATTCTTGTACATAGGGGGCAGTATTATAGTAGTTATAGTCTTGTACATAGGGGGCAGTATTATAGTAGTTATATTCCTGCACATGGGGGGCAGTATTATAGTAGTTATATTCTTGTACATAGGGGGCAGTATTATAGTAGTTATATTCTTGTACATAGAAGGCAGTATTATAGTAGTTATATTCGGGAGGTCCCTACAGATGTTGTGCCAGGCTTCAGGACAGTCCCTGTGGGGGTGACCGATTTGACCACAAAGGTTGCACCTTATGGTCTTGCAGTTGGCGCTCACATGGCCGAGGTCCCCGCACAGGGTGCACTTCATTGTGGTGCAGTTACTTGCCACGTGACCTGATCTCCCACACCTAAAGCATAGCCTGGGCTGACCAACGTAGAAACACACACCCTTCTCTCTGCCGATAAAGAAGGAGTTAGGGAGGTGATGGGTGATGTTCTGGTTCTGATGTAATTTAACCAGGACCCTCCACCCCCCGGTCCAGATCCCATCCTCATCCCTGGTCTTGGTCATGTCTGACATGAGGGTGCAATGTCTCTTGAGCCAGATAGCGATGTCCTGAGGGGGGACAGACTCGTTCCAGAACATTATGGTGACAATCGCTGTATCTAGTTTGGAGATGGGAATGAAACTAAACTTGTTCCACCCCTCAGTATCTCTATAACGGGGTTGTTGAGCCCAGAACCGGTCCAGATTAGACATCAGCTTGAAGCTGATATCATACCCCTGTCTGTCAGGCAGATTTATCACTGCCAGGATGTCGGCTGGCTGGAAACCCATCTGGGTGCATAACATATCCCTCACCACGTGCCTCCTGTCAGGCAGATCCTCCTTAGCCCCCTTATGCCTAAACCTGACAACGTTCCTCCTCTTGAAGGCCTGGCCAGTGTAACTGGTATTAGAGGAGAAGAATGGGGAACCCCGACTCCAAGCATTACCTGATGACTGACCCCTGTCCTGCTGTGGGGGATGTGTGGGCCGGGGACCATCAGTAGTAGGGGGCTGCTGACCACCCGGACCATGGGGCTCTGCTGTCTGTGGTGTAACTAAGGGGGGGAACTCCTCAGCCATAGATTGACCCGCTCCCTCCACAACAACATCAGGGCCCTCTGTGTCTCCAGTTTCCATAGACTGCACCTGAGATGCCTGCTCAGCTAGGACATTATCCACAGAGACATTAGCAATTTCAGACACTTCAGTAACAGAAATATCAGCAATTCCAGACATATCAGCAACACTATTAAGAGCATTAAGCTCCTGCAGATCACAGTCCTGAATGTCCTGCTCACATACACCCCTCACCACACAGTTCTGTGTAGATACACCCTGAGGTGCTACAGAGTTACCTTCTGGCGGGAGTCCAGAGTCCTCCTGAAGTGCACTGCCACCTGGGACTTGTGGTGTCTCCTCCACTTCACTGCTGTTATCAGGTAATAGTCCACGGACAGCTGGAACTTGCAGTGCCTCACCAGTGGTTGCTGGGACTAGTGGTACCTCACCAGTGGTTGCTGGGACTTGTGGTACCTCACCAGTGGTTGCTGGGACGTGTGGTGCATCACCAGCGGTTGCTGGGACGTGTGGTGCATCACCAGCGGTTGCTGGGACGTGTGGTGCATCACCAGCGGTTGCTGGGACGTGTGGTGCATCACTGGGAGCTGCTGCAGGACTTGGCTGTTGCTGTCTTTTCTTATACACGACTCCCTCCTCAAAAGGCAGAGTTGCTGGTTGCAGAATGGGTCTCACATGGGGCTGTGGGGTCTCACACCTGGATGATGAGGCCTGGTCTCTCTCAAACCTTTGTTGGTTCCTGTATGTCTCTCCCACTGGTCCCATCTGCTCAATGGTGGCCTCCATCTCCTGCACAACGTCAGCCAGTTGTTTGGCCAGTGAGTCCAGCTTCTTGTCTAGCAGGACCTGCTTCCCGGGGTTTGCTGCCCTCAGTTTGTAAGTGCAGTCTATCTGTTTCTGCAGGTGAAGTTTCTGGATTTTGAGTGTCTCCATCTTCCTCACCAGTGCTGGGATCTGAGCGGCCAGCTGGAGCTCCGGTGATGGGGGCTGCAGTTTGCTGCTGGGGTGCTGTTTGCTTGCAGGCCTGGATCCTGTAGCCACACTACCACCGCTCTTTCCTGGCCCCTGAGATTTTGGCACAGAGTCCTGGGACTTCTGGTGTTTTGCGGTCGCTGTAACTGCACTGGGGTCACAAACTACAGATGGGCGATTGAGCCCCGGATGTTTTGCAGACACAACATTGGTGGTACCTCTAGATGTTCCTTCCTGGCCGCCTTTGGTCTCCTTTCCAGCTTGCAGGCCCCCAGACCTTGTGCGCTCCGCTGGTAACATAACTCGCTGCTGCAGGTTCTCCTGGATGGTCTGTCTCTCCAGCGATGTCCTCCTCTGCCTGCCCGGGGTGGAGGTGGATTGTCCCCCTGAGGCCTGGGATGGAGGCTGCTGCACACTCTGCATGTTTCTTACTCTTGGACTTTCCAACAGCTTACTTTTACTTTCAGTCATACTGACAGGTTGCTTTACCAGGTTCTTACATGTTCTTACTTCCACACCGACTGTCCTTCCATTACTGGAACTTGCACTGCTGCCATTCCTTCCTTCCATAAAGACTTTTGGATTTACATCCCTTTCTTGAGCTGGCTGGTTGCTGTTTGCCAGATTAGGCCTTGGAGCCTGGGCCTTGCTTGGGGAGCTTCCCCACCCAGGGTGGCCCCGCCCTGGGCTATCTCCAGACATGCAGAGGTCTCAGGAGCTCAAATCACTCACAACCTCACCTCTAGGAGGCAGGATTATAGTAGTTATATTCTTGTACATTGGGGGCAGTATTATAGTAGTTATATTCTTGTACATTGGGGGCAGTATTATAGTAGTTATATTCTTGTACATAGGGGGCAGTATTATAGTAGTTATATTGTTGCACACAGGGGAACACTTATCTATATTTATATCTTGTATTTATTAGTTAGTATTTAATAACTGTTTTCATATTCATAGTGTTAGTCTTATAGTTATTATATTGTATATATAAGAGTCAGTCTTATAGTTATTTTCCTGTACATAGTGTTCAGTATAATAATAATTCTTCTACAGTATTCTAGTAACTCTTACACTGATACTTGGTTGCGGAGACAGAACCATATTGGGTTATGGAGATATCAGTTCTGTGCTTCACTTTATGACATGGAGGGAGCGACTTTCACAAGAAATCATTGTGACTATATTTATCAGATAATTCAGGGATTAGATACATTGATGTGTGTATCCTAGCAATATCTTTCTACATGATATAATGTATCTCGTCTTAGGTTGAAAGATCCAATCTTTCTGCCGGGATGTTGCTCGTTGTGTGATCTGTGGGATAAATAATGAGGCAGTTACTATGGAGGCAGTAACCTTCACTACTTCTCTAATACTTTACCTTACTCTGTGTAAAGCTTCATATCTTTCCTATATAGTCATACACTAAAAGTAGTATGGTACAGGGAAGAGTGAACTAAGAAAAGATGAATAATGGCACGTGTGTTGGTGTTTGTCATCCAGGGCATAGGACCCTGAGTACTAGTGGATTATAATATTGGGCAGTTTGGGGGGTAACCAGAGTCCAAGCCTTCTGGGGGGGGGGGGGTGTGGCCATCCATACTACCCAGCAAATTTTATACTGAGAAGGACCTTCACCCATGAAATCCTTGTACATCTGTTCCTGCTCTCTCTCTTGTACACAAGAGCCGTTTCAGGACCTTTGAAGGTCCTGAAACCACAGATAGGACACATCCTCCATTCCCCAAGAAGCTGATTCTAGTAGCAGATGTAAGGAGTGATTCCAGACTTGTAGGGGCTATAATATTCATACAGCCCAGGGTCCATGGTGGTCATATCCGCCCCTGAGGTATATGTCACCTATCGCACATATCAGGTCTTTCTATATTTTGACCTCCTGTGCCATAAAGACTCAGACTCAGACTCAGCTACTAATAATTGTAGGAAGGAGGCGCATGACGTAAAGTATGATAGACCATAGAGTAGTAATCATGTGATGAGTGAGAAGCCTACTAGGACTTGTAGTAGGTTTAACACATATAAATGGGGGTGATGGTAAATTATAGCAGATGGTGGCTGCTGCGACCCTTGGGTGCCGGCGCTTGTGGTCCCTGAGTAGAGAAGTTGGAAAAGTGCAACAAAATAACTCAGTTTTTAAGGTTGCAGCATAAATGAGCGGAGTTGATTATGATGGTAACAATCTTATTAGTAGACAAATTAGAGGGACAACGCATTTCAGGCACGGACATTACGTTTTTCAGGTCTAAAATATTAAAACACAGGAGCACTTACATAACAGCCACATTGTAACACAGATCCGCTGGACCACAAGCAGGGATTGTTCCCTCCCTGAAATGCGTTGTCCAGGGTCATAACTACAGTAATGGCAGCCATAGGGGGTGCACAGTGCAAGGTTGCCCCGACATTTGGGGTATTGGGTGTATGATGTATGTGTATGTGGTGTGTATATAATATATGTGTGCGTATATGCTGTATATGATATTGTATGTTTATGTATATTTGCTGTGTGTGTATATGTGATGTGTATTTGCTGTATATATATGGGGTGTGCGAATCCTATATGTATGTTTAGGCTGTATATGTGTGTATATGATATATGTGTGTATATAATATATGTGATGTGTATTTGCTGTATGCATATGAGTGTGCAAATCCTGTATGTATGTTTATTCTGTATGTGTGTATATGATATATGGTGAGGCCGCTGCTGCCTCGTCACATGACGTGGGCTGCAACTGTACGGGTTAATTTATCCTACTCAAACTTGCGCTCACCTTTCACTCAGGACACAAATTGAGCATAAACCATACTTCATACAGCTCCAGCACTCCAATTATTATTCGCTGCCAGCACTTATATAAATACACTGCAATTATACTAGGACCAGTAAGTCTCCCACTCTACATCCACTCTTGCTGATGCAGGGATGGTGGTAGGAGTGAAGAAGAGATGACCACATGTCCTTTGGGGTCTGCACAGACCAGTCTCCAGGTCAGAATTTATCAGGCTGTAAAAACTCCAGAATGCCATAAAAAACTGCTGGGACACTTCAGAAGATGCCAATAGAGCATACTCTCCCTAAATGGTCATATAAGGCCTAGCTGAGAGATCATGGGATTAATAGCAAATCAGAAAGAATGTGAAAGATGCAATATGCATAAAAGAAGTGTTATATACTCCAAGGTGCTGGTACATGTCCGGGAGGGTGGAGTTGTATTTTCCTAATAGGTCTTCTTTAAGGTGCCCATACACTTTCCATACCCGTCAGCTGATAACTATTTTTCCTGATTCTGCCAAGTAAAGCCTGTGAGTTCTTTCAATAGAAGACATTGTCCAAATCTCGATTTTCACCACCATGGGTTCAATATATTGACACTCCTCTCTGGCAGACAGAATTAGTATACACATCACTCAGCTGTTTTGATGCACAATATGTGTTTCCCTTCACATCCCCCCCTATAGCGACATTGTTTGCTTATGTATTTTGGCGACACATCCCCAGAACGGATTCATCCTCTGTGATATGCTGATCCCATTAGGTGAGCTCAGCTGGAAATCGGAGATCAAGAAAAGCTTTTGTGTATTTGCAGTCTTTCGGAAACATGGGCCCCTCAGAAAACCTGAAACAGGTCATTTTTCTGGCATCCACTTAGAGTTGCTCTTATATCGTCGTCAGGGGGGCGCTTATGCTGGAATTGATAGGACAGAGAATGCCACATATACAGATGATTGTAATATTATTACTCCCACTGGCCTTCGGCAGGTCTTTAATGAGCCGTGCATGGTAAGTGAGTCTATGCGTCTGTCGGGTTGCTGGATGCCAACTGTATCCCTCTGCAATGTGTCTGCGTACTGTCGATAGACAGCTGATGTGACCGAGAGGAGAAGCCATCGTCTAACATGAGACATCAGGAAGTATATTGTGTCCAAATTATGTTTTAACAAAGCCTTAATCAAAACCTATAAAAATGTTATGCCAAGACTTGGGACATACATTCAATTTGTAGATCATGTAACTGGAACTTAAAGGGACTCGTCCTTCGATGCAACCCAGTTCCATGTGTGATGACGGGGCTCGTCAGCATCATGAGGCTCGTTAACACTCCATACTAATGTGTTGACTTTATTGAGATATCTGAACATATGTTCTACAGTGTCTTTTGAGTTTCATTGGCCAAAAAGATAACTTTTCTAGTGAGCCAAAGGACAACTCTTCTAGTGAGCCAAAGGACAACTCTTCTAGTGAGCCAAAGGACAACTCTTCTAGTGAGCAAAAGGATAACCCTGCTAGTGAGCCAAAGGACAACTCTGCTAGTGAGCCAAAGGACAACTCTTCTAGTGAGCCAAAGGATAACTCTGCTAGTGAGCCAAAGGACAACTCTGCTAGTGAGCCAAACGATAACTCTTCTGGTAAGCCAAAGGATAACTCTTCTAGTGAGCCAAAGGATAACTCTGCTAGTGAGCCAAAGGACAACTCTGCTAGTGAGCCAAAGGATAACTCTTCTGGTGAGCCAAAGGATAACTCTTCTGGTGAGCCAAAGGATAACTCTTCTGGTGAGCCAAAGGATAACTCTTCTCGTGAGCCAAAGGATAACTTTTCTAGTGAGCCAAAGGATAACTCTTCTGGTGAGCCAAAGGATAACTCTTCTAGTGACCTAAAGGACAACTCTTCTAGTCACCTAAAGGATAACTCTTCTAGTGAGCCGAAGGTTAACTCTTCTAGTGAGCTCTAACCAAAAAATTGAGCTACGCTGATCCAACAGAAGACAATCCAATAACAGGTGACTTTGGAGTCAATAACTCGGCTACTAGGATGATTCTCAAATAACCCGTTAGATTTGACTCATCATAGCTCTTGAGGGTCCCATGATACATAACAAGTTCTGCTTCTGAACTGTCTCTTTGGTTGGACCCAGGAACCACATGGTGGACAGTACATTCCGGAATGTCTGTGATCGAATTCCTGATCATCTGTGTACCGTGGAATTTGTTGTCTGAAGTGTTCGCCGGTCCAGCTGACTAATAGTCATGTAATCTGTCTGTCCAACAGAGTAAGTCCATTGTAAAGTCCAGTGTGAAGATTTTGGTTGTCGTAGAGTAGACTTGTAATTTCCGGTGGACACTTGATTTATGATGTCTAATCAGAATGGAGCCACTGTGAAGTCCTATCTCATCTAGATGACACGTATGTCACGGTATAGCCATATGTTACCTATATGCAGCATTTGAACTCTGTATCTCTATACCTGACGTAGGCTCATGTACTGAGCCAAAACGCGTTGTAACCACTCTTTTAAACTTATTTATTATTTTCTTTGAAATAAAACCTTACGATTTGGAACTACTGACATTGGTTCCTAGAGGTTTTTGTTTGGAGCGCCGGTTCCTCTCCTACCATTCATTGGGTATCCAAATTAGTATATGCAACATGTCACAGTATAGCCTTATGTTAGCCAATGATGCCCTTTCCCCACGGTATTTATCTCAAATCTGTAGATAAATGCATACGGTCGGGAGGTAAGAGTTCTCCTTATGGAGAGTTTGCCAATTAAGATTGCCTTATAGACTTGTGGAGACTTATGCTCCACTAGGGGAGTCTGAGAAATATGCAAATATGTTTTCCAAGGTGGGAAACGGAAAACAATGTCTCCTTTTGCTACCTTGAAAGACACCAAGCATGACTAACAAGAAGCCTAATAATATGATTTGTTATTAAGCCAAACCAGTATATCTATTCCAGAAGGAAGAGAGTTCCAAATGTAGATGGCACTTACTGCATAGAAGACTTTACTTTCCCCCCAAAAAAAATTATAATGTTTTTTGGCCAATAATCAAAAACACTCTAATGGCTTACTGGGACCACGAGACCCCATGGATATTTTTGCTGTTTTCTCAAAAATATAATAAATGGATTCAAGTTGTGAGATGTAATAGAAGCCAATAAGGAGCCCGAGACTATGCAGAGTTGGGTAAAGGAGACTTGTAAACCATCTTGAATCTGGTATCCATGAACCAGTGATCCAAGGAGGCATTGATGGCCTCTCGAGTGGCTTGGCGTTGATCTTTGTGTCGTTATTCCTCAGCAGAATCCTCACTCTACGTCGAAGGTTGGTGTTAAGTTTTTCACTCGAGAGATCAGGTCAATATTCAGTAGTGAATGTCATCACTGTAGACGTATCGACAAGATCCATTCATGCGAGTCGTAGATTTTCTTCCCGGAGCAGAAGTCAAGCTCTTTTGCCATAGTAAATCATAAGGTAAAATGTAAATGAAGACTCTTATTAATGATTCTCTTGATAGTAATTGTAAAGTATTTTACAAAATATACCAATATTAAAGATCCACCACTCCGTGATCATAGGGAAGATGGACTTAGTTCCTTCTGGTTTGGTCTACAGCTGGCTCTAAATGGAGCAGTGGTGGCGAACCTGTGGCTCGGGTGCCAGAGGTAGTACTCAGAGCAATCTTTGTGGGAACTCAGGCTGTCACCCTAGCCAAGAGTTTGCTAGGCAAGACTCAAGGCCTCCTCCTGTAGTGCAAGAAAGGAGAGGAGGAGGGGAGAGGATCCAGGCCCTGTGTTTCTTATTGATCAGAGGACCCTATGTCGGGCGATCAACCATTCTGGCAAATGGACGCCCCTTGCATGGTCACAATTGGTCAGGGGGTGACAAGGGTGTCAATCATGGCCATGGCTAGTAGCAAGGGGTGTCCATTTACTGGATTGGCTGTTCCTTGCACCAAAACTGAAACTACGGGTCCGCTCATTTCTACTGCTAGGGTTTCTACTCAAGTGTTCAACCTAAAGATTTTGACAACTTTTACTCAGAGTAGAGGGGAGGGGTTTTGGACAGCTTTATACAGAGCGGTAAGAGAACAGCAGTGTGAGGACACACCCCCAATGAAAGCCACAATCCTGGAATATATTTTACAATCCAGCTACAGTGCAGGTTTGGTGCTGTTTTTTGTGGGGTTTTTTTTTCAATAAAAAAACACTGTATTTTTTGCTTCTACCTCAAACCTAAAAAGTTCATATTTCCCCAAACAGGACCAGAACCAGGAAAGTTCATATTTCCCCAAACAGGACTAGTACCAGGACCATTAATGATTCCTCTTCTACGACCCCCTGCTAACCCTGTGTCACTCATAGACATGTGTGGGGTGTCTCTGACATCACATGGGCGCCTGTATTTTTATTTTTAGTAAAATATTCTCTGATAATAAATGTTCCCCTTCGAGTGTTTTGCTGGTGGATATCGTCTACCCGGGGGTCCGATGGATCTGGCAGCTGTGATTTCCATCCCTTCCGTGAATACGGTAAAGAACTGCAACAACAATTTGTCTGCAGAACAATATTTTTTGCAAATATTAACTTTTTTTTTCTCCTCGCCATATGAAATGCCGGCGGGGGAGAGGAAATCTGCAAGATTGCTAAATTTACATGGAAGCCGGGCCTGCCAATAATATGCACCTGGGATCCATCACTGACCAAATCATACAAGGGCAGGAATAATATCCCGAAAAATCCCACATTCACTAAGCCAATGCTGCTACACAGTATACATCTTCTGGTATATAGTGATGTGGAACATGGAATATATACATTTACAGCTGGTATAACCTGGGGATCTCCTGTATATAATGATATATGTACAGCTGGTATAACCTGGGGATCTCCTGTATATAATGATATATGTACAGCCGGTATAACCTGGGGATCTCCTGTATATAATGATATATATACAGCTGGTATAACCTGGGGATGTCCTGTATATAATGATATATGTACAGCTGGTATAACCTGCGGATCTCCTGTATATAATGATATAAACAGCTGGTATAACCTGGGGATCTCCTGTATATAATGATATATGTACAGCTGGTATATCCTGGGGATCTCCTGTATATAATGATATATGTACAGCCGGTATAACCTGGGGATCTCCTGTATATAATGATATATGTACAGCTGGTATAACCTGGGGATCTCCTGTATATAATGATATATGTACAGCTGGTATAACCTGGGGATCTCCTGTATATAATGATATATGTACAGCTGGTACTACCTGGAGATCTCCTGTATATAATGATATATGTACAGCTGGTATAACCTGGGGATCTCCTGTATATAGTGATATATGTACAGCCGGTATAACCTGGGGATCACCTGTATATAATGATATATGTACAGCTGGTATAAACTGGGGATCTCCTGTATATAATGATATATGTACAGCCGGTATAACATGGGGATCTTCTGTATATAATGATATATGTACTGCCGGTATAACCTGGGGATCTCCTGTATATAATGATATATGTACAGCTGGTATAACCTGGGGATCTCCTGTATATAATGATATATGTACAGCTGGTATAACCTGGGGATCTCCTGTATATAATGATATATCTACAGCCGGTATAACCTGGGGATCTCCTGTATATAATGATATATGTACAGCCGGTATAACCTGGGGATCTCCTGTATATAATGATATATGTACAGCCGGTATAACCTGGGGATCTCCTGTATATAATGATATATGTACAGCCGGTATAACCTGGGGATCTCCTGTATATAGTGATATATGTACAGCTGGTATAACCTGGGAATATCCTGTATATAGTGATATATGTACAGCCGGTATAACCTGGGATCTCCTGTATATAATGATATATGTACAACTGGTATAACCTGGGGATCTCCTGTATATAATGATATATGTACAGCTGGTATAACCTGGGGATCTCCTGTATATAGTGATATATATGTACAGCTTGTATAACCTGGGGATCTCCTGTATATAGTGATATATGTACAGCTGGTATAACCTGGGGATCTCCTGTATATAATGATATATGTACAGCTGGTATAACCTGGGGATCTCCTGTAGCACCCATGCCCTCATCTCTGCCCCCGCTGCCGCACCTGCTCCACCAGGGTCTGTATTTATCTCTCCCGGTTCCTGGCTCCTGGCTCCGGTCCCTGGCTCCAGTCCTGTCTGACAGCACTCCTGTTGCCTGACTAGGCCGCGCACATACCCGCCCACTAGGGCGCGCACGCACGCCGACTCTGCAAGATTTAAAGGGCCAGCGTACTCCTAATTGGTCCTGGCATATCCGGGTTCCTATATAGCCTGGCAGCTCCCAGCAACCCCTGCCGGATCTTCAAGTCCTTCCACTGAAGAGAAAGCCCTCCGTGTTTCCTGAGCGTTTCCAGACGCCTCCGTGTTCCTGTGCATATCAAGACGCCTCCGTGTTTCCTGTGTTCCTGTGGCATTCATGTGATGGTCCAGTGTTCCTGTTGCGTTCCAGTGTAGCGGTGGCGGTCCTGTGCTCCTTTGGCAGTCGTGTATTCTGGTGGCGGTCCTCTATCCCGGTGGCCATCCCGAGGTCCTGCCTTCCTGAGGTCCTGCCTTTCCGTGGTCCTGCCTACCCTGTGTCCCTACCTTGGCTGCCACCGCGGGCCTAGTCGCACCTGTGGATCGATCTGGTGGCTCCCCACTGCAGCAAGACCATCCCGCTTTGCGTCGGGCTCTGGCAAAGACCAGGGGTCCACTTAGACTCCGCTCCCGGGTTGCGGCTTGTATCATCATCCCCCGTGGCGGTCCAGGGAGTCCATTGTCTTTAGCCTCAAGAGACTCTCCCACACCTCCGTGCGTGGCAGATATATGTTCAGCTTGTATATTGTCGGTTATATTTCTCGTGTATATAGTGATATGAGCATGCTGGTATAACCTGGGGATCTACTTTATAACAGTATATGTGTATTACTGATATATCTGGTAACTCCCATTAGATTTTTGTTTTGTTTTGTTGAATTGCCATAGATATCCATAGCACACATATGGGAACTAAGCCCTCAAAATTAGCCAACCTGTTTCTTATCCTCAATTTTCACCCCATGAATAGGTATATTTAAAAAAGGAGAAATCTGGTTTGGTTTCAGGGATCAAAGTGATGGACCCAGGTATTGTCTATTGTATGAAACCAAAATGTTTGGGTCATCAGTTGCAAAATTTACCACTTTGGCCACGTTGAGCCATGGAGCAGGGTCTTCCAGGTCATCAACGGTGGAGACTATAGCAAGAAACTCCACTAGTTCAGATCTGGTCTACAGTGAATACAATCACAGGACCACCAGTGGGGGGGTAATTTAAGACTAATGTTCTATATCCCCCCCCCCCCCCCCCCGTAGAGAATGGAACAAGATTCTGAGAGGTTTCCCGTTTTTCGAGAACCTTCTTGACGTTCTTGACCAGTTGTCAAATATTCTACAAAAGTTCTACAAAACTGACTTTTCTCTTAATTTACAATTTATATTTTTCACAAATGTCTTCCCTTTTATCCAAATTTCATCCTAAATATAAACTTTTTGTAGAAGACCCCAATGTAGCCACTGACCATCACAAAAACCAGGCATAGAGTTTGGCTGTGTCTTAGATTGTTACTACTAAAGATGTAAAACAAGGTGTGAAGAAACAAAAATTCTGTAAAAAGTGAGATCTAAACTAGCGACTTCTTCTAAAGAATCAAGATTTCCCCGTTTGGCAGACAAAAGGATCTCACCCAGCTGCCCCCTGCTTTTATGTACTCCAACATGCAGGCTATTCAGCGTGACACAATGGTGACAATGGACCATTTGCAGAAGTGACAGTACAATGGGATTGTCAACTTGTTCAGCCACGTTGCCGTTCTAACCTTTGCATTCATCTCTTTCCTATAAATACGGCATTTTCCTCCTCTCCCTAATTACCGCCCTACATTCTGCTGGGCTTTTTAAGGCAGAAAGTCAGCATTGCCTGCTGGGATACTCGCTGGTTGCTGGTCTAAGTGGGGGGTTGATAAAATGTGATTATTTTAGGTTCTGTGAATATAACATTCCAGTCTTCTGTGGGATGTATGTGCTATGACTGCTTCCCATAGGATATCTCAATAGTGGTTCAGAGGGCGTCTGACAGCTGTCGTCAAAGCCAATATAACAAATCTCCGTCCGCTATGTATTGTCCATATGGCAGCCACAGAAGTGAAGGAAAGCTTCACCTCCATGCAACCGGACGCCAGATACCCAATGATGAAGCTGTGCACCCCCCTTAAGTTGTCTTCAGGGAAGATGGAGAACATGACTACTATGGTGCCCGATAGGTATTGCCCATCAAAGTGGGCGGAATGGTTGGGTTTGGGTGTTGGAGTTCGGGATTCACTGTACAATAACTAAAGTGGGGGTCACTGATGTGGGCAGGGGTTGATGTAAGAAATTTCTTAGCAACCACTACCCTTTTACTGCGCCCTTCTATGTAACATGAGGTGGGGCCATTTACAAATGGGGCCCCTAAATACTAATTTTTCATGGGTGTGGTATACAAATTCAAAATAAGGGGGGGCTGTGTAAAAAATGTTTCCGCAAAATGGGTCCAAACCTGACTTTTGCTATGGTGACCCATGATTTCTAAGTACACCACTTCCCATCGATCAACCTCTGATATACTATTCTGTAGATAGGTAAGAAGTAGTGTAGAAGCGGAGTACATGGAGAAGACTCACATATATCCAACCACTAATCCCCTAGATCTGTGGAGGTCCTACACTTCACACATCTATCACAAGTAGGTTAAAGAAATCCAATCAGGGCGATTTAGGACACTAAACTATCTACAGGTTCTTAAGAACCTGCGGTGAAGGGTTCCAAACATGCCCTAGGGACTTATATAACACAACTCATAATTTTTGCTCATTTGTTTTGCTATTGTGGTGTAATTTTTAGATATGTTTGGGACATTATTACTACAAGTATTTTTCTTACTTATATTAGCTACTTTAGAACCTCTAGAGGAGATACCTACCATCCATTGACCTTCTTGTATATGTTCTTGGAGATGCCTACACATGTTTTACCATCTAGTGATTGGACCTTATATGATGGGGGTTACTTCATTTTCTTGTGTCTAATTTTCATGACGTATATTTGTGCTTGACTTGTACATTTCCTCTGGTTAATAAAGATATTATGAATAGATAACACTATCTTAATGTTCTAGCCATGGTGCCGCCATTACCTCTACCAATGGGCTTTTTGAAACGGCTTCTGACTTTTACTGAGGATCTGTCTGGAATTCTTAGACACGCCTCCTCCAATCTCCGATTTCCGGGCAGCGGAGGGGGCGTGTCTTTGGCTTAGACTTAGCTTCTCACTAAAAGTCAGAGGTCATTTTAGGAGAGGGGGAAGATAATAAAGCAACTGAAGGCACCAGGTATGTTGACTATTCATGCCTAAGGTATGGTCCAATTTTTTCTTCTGGTTGTGTCCCTTTAAAATATTCCTCTGCCTCTTGTGATCTGGATTTGGGCACACAATTATGTTTTCTAAAAGTTTATTGTTGACTTGTAATCCTCAGGATTTATATCCTCCTTAATATCCCTCATGCAGCAGATTGGTTTTGTGGCCAGGCGGCTGTAAAGTCCATGATTACTTTGGTGACTGATCTATCAGACTCTCTAAAATTCCCATTTGTTCTTTTACCCTTGTTTAAGACTATAGGATTTTTATCATGAAATAGAGCGAGGCTGGAGACACTCACGGAGCTTTTGGTGCTTTTTTGTTCATTTAGTTTCAACAGTTTAATTGAGTTGCATGAGAGCAAAATACGTCTTTATGGGTTCTCCAATGTTTCTACACTTTGCGGGATCCTGGAGAATGACCAGTGCCTCGTCCAAAGAGGTCAAGAGGCACAACGTGAGTCTGGGCCCAACACAAAATCTGTACCAAGACTCTTGGCTCTGTATAGTCTATAGTACTGGACTATCCACATGAAAAAAGTCCCCTTATAGGACCCCTATGGGGCTAGGGCTCAACCACACCCTTTGGGGGGTATCTATGGGTCTGCCACTTTAAGGGATTTTATCATTAATGACATAGAATAGGAGATAAATACCTGGAGGTCCCACTGCTACCACCACAAGTCACCCTAAGCTGTTCCATGAAACCTAGGACTTATGGGAAAGTCTTCCATGTGAGCTGTCACAAGGGTCCTGCACTTCCTTAACTTCAGTGAGGGATTACTAGATGAGACGATTCTGAAAGTTCTCTGCTGTTAGATAGGAACGGTAGATAAGGGTGACTTACAGTTCCCGGTTTTTGCTAATCCCCAAGGGCCTCCCATTTCCATGCTCCATGTTCTGGTCCCTGGGGCTTCCGGCCTTTGACAAGACTGGAAAACATATTACATGTCCACCACTTATGTAACCGCTCAACAAGTCACTGGCATCAGTGTTCTCATGTACAGGTTACTGCTTGAGGCCAGTGAATAGCCGAGCACTCACATAACCTTTTCCAGTCTGAGAGGGATCACAATCCTCAAGGACCTGCCCCTTATGTTTATTCATTTGAAACCATTGACTAAATTAGCATAATGTCAACAGTTCCAGTTCAATAAGACCTAAAGACCTAGTGACTGGAGCATGGGTGCTGGAACTAGGGGGTCAACATAAAGGTGAAAAGAGAAATATTTTTTTTTCTTTCACATAAAAACATTTTTCAATATTGACAGTACTACCCTACTTTATGCCCAAAAACGATTATATTTAGCTCATAAATCTATTGCTGCCAAATGGATTCTGAGGTCTCCCTCTACCCTTGAAGAATTTAGTAATAAAGTTAATGAGATTATTAGACTAGAGTGGGGAGTCAACCTGAAAAAAAAATGCCCTAAAATTTTTTGAATAAAGTTGGCACGGCAGATGTTCCGGGCTTCCCTAGCAAAGCTCTTGTCGATCTACATGGAAGTCTCTGTTATAGAATGCGGGTACTGGAGACTTAAAGGAATTCTAACACCAGGATGAAGGATTGTAAACCAAGAACACTAACATACTGGTGTGTGTCCCCTCTGATAGGATCGATGCTTCTTTAAGATTCTTATACCCAGGTTTTTAAGAAAAAAAACGGTGAAACATTATGCAAATGAGCCTTAGGGGCTCTAGGCTCCATTAAAAGACCTGGAGCCTCTCAGGCTCATTTGCATAAATTTAAAAGCCTTTTAAAAAAAACAAGGGCATAAGAAGCTAAACAAAGAGCAGATCCTGCCAGAGGGTGCAAACACCCGTATTTCAGTGTGTTTGGTCTACAATCCTTCATCCTGGTGGTAGATTTCCTTTAAGTCTCCAATAGATGTCCTGGTGGTAGAGGTCCTTTAAATTGTTAACTGTCCATTCTACGGCATTTGACGCTGGCTCTGTATATAGATGTATACTGTCCTTCTATGCCCTTTCCATTTTGTGGCACTCCATGGCCTAATGGACCTTTCGTTAAGATATGCTCTGAATCGCTTGCTGTCTACTGGGATGCGGGTGGGAGGTGGGGAGAGATGGGAAGTAGCGGAGGGGAGTTTGATGTTATGTATATATAACATCTTTCTCTTTGTCTTGTTTTTTATTTTTGTAAAAAAAAATCTGAAAAACTTTCAATAGAAATGGTCTGATTTAAAAAAAAAAAAAAAACATTTTTCAAAATGTTGTCCAACCCCTTTAAGAACCATCAGTTACATAAAATAATCAGGAAAGTTTCTTCCGTTCAGAGATTATTCCGTCTCGATATTGTGCAGACAGTTAAGGCCATTTTCTCACGTCGTGTTGTGTGTTGTTGCTCGGGATACATCAAATCCCGTCTTCCCGATGGAACGTACTGATGGTATTGATGTCCTGAGGGAGGCGGCTTTCTTGGATTTCTGAGCTCTTTTACATAGGGTTAAAAAAATAGATAAGAAAAAAATCATTTTATTTTTATTCGGCTCCGGGCCCCATTAGAAGTCATTGCTTTGAGATAAACATTGGCCTTGTCTGTGCGATGGGACCACGGCTCCACGTGGTGATGGAGCGGCTGAAGGTCACCGTGTCACTCACCAACACCAAGTCCATTAAACACAGTGCCGGCTGCCATGAATAATCTCCCCTCCTCCGGGACTCGGCTGCGTTAAATCTATTACTGTTCATCACGGTGTTAGGGGAGGGCGGCACGTCTGGCAGGGCGGAAGATTCACTACTTCTGGGACGTTTTCACAAGTCGGATTGTAACTAAAAGCAAGCAAATTAATACATATTGCCTGTGAAATGGATAGTGGCCCCTGGGCACCCCAGCGCGATGGACTGCAGGATCTTCTTCATCCCTCCGCAAGTCTAATGAGTCTTCCACAGAGAAAAAGTTTCGAAATGGAAATTTTGCCCACCACGAGTAAGGAGGGTTTATCATCTGAACCGTCTAACCAAGGAGGAGGGGCTAAGAAGTTATTTATATATCATACTAAAAGCAGAGGCATAACATGAAGATTCTGGCCCTTAATTCCAGATCTAGATCAGACCCCAAATTATATTTTATCATCTTTACTATCAGTTTTCTCATATGGGCATGAGTCACCTTATAGCCCCCATAAGACTTCAGAGTCCAGATGCAACCTTCTGCACTCCCTTAAGTGTAGTTATGTAGTTCTAATGCTAATTCACATTCACTACATTCACTATTCTGCTGCTGGTGCAGTCACTGTGTACATACATGACATTACTTATCGTGTGCCAATCCTGAGTTACATCTGTCATGGGCCAGAGTTGTCAATTTCTGTCTGGTAATCCTGTTGGGGTGGACACTCCAGGCCTGATCAACCTACTGCAATTTCTATCTCAGGGAATCCAAGTTTTCCAAATGATCTCTAGATAATCTTCTGTTTAGGCTGTAACATCAGCAGGTCATAGTGGACATTTGAGGATTCGTTGTGTTTAAATTTAAATTATGTTTAGCTTTTGTAACCACCTGGTGAGAAGCAGGCTGTCCGATAGACTGGTCCTTATAAACATTTCAGAGGCTGACTCCAAAAGCCTGGGTCTTTTTCTTGACTAAAGTCTTTCCTGATAGAAGAACTTAAGAGGTCACTGCTGATGTGTGCTTCTGATAAAGAAGAACTGAAAAAGCTACAGGGACATTTATAAGAACAGTACCACCCCAGCAATAAAAGGAAGGATATTGCACCAACCATTGGACACAGCTCTTGCATGCCATCTGTGTGGAAAGTTGTACAGGCTGTTTACTTCAATTTATTGAGTTCTCCAATGAAGGAAAATTAAGCTTTTGTACCATCTTTGTGTCATGTGGGATTCTATGGCTAAAGCCACTAATATCACAGGCCTCCCTGTGTTCTTTTTTCTTATTAATTGCTCATTAATGTGTGAATGTAGTTATTTTTGCTAAACACGAAAATAATGTAGCTTTACAGTTACTCCTTAAGGATTATCGAGACCACTGTGCTCTTAGGAACATTGAGTGCTTAAAAACTTATTTTGTACCCTTGGCCAGATCTATGCCTTGCCACAATTCTGTCTCTGAGCTCCTTGGGCAGTTCCTTAGACCTTGTGATTCTTATGTGCTTAGACATTCTCTGTGAGCTGTGGGTCTTAAATAGAGAGGTGTGTGACTCTCCTAATCAAGTCCAATCAGTTTAATTAAACACAGCTAAACTCCAGTGAAGGAGTAGAACCATCTCAAGAAGGATCAGAAGGAAATGGACAGCATGTGAGCTAAATATGAGTGTCAGAGCAAAGGGTCTGAATACTTATGACCATGTGATATTTCAGTTTTTCTTGTTTTCAATAAATTAGCAGAAATATCTACATTTGTCAGGATCGGGGCAGAGTGTTACTTAATGAGCAAAAAAAGAACTTTTTGATGTTACTTTCCGTACCCACTATATATATGATTACAAGTACCGGGTCATTCCTTTTTCTATTTCCATTATTGCCTCTGTCTTCCCCGATTTACCCTCCTGTTTGTACAGTTCCATCGAGTGTCTCCACACAGTAAGTCATCTCCTTACAGTAAGATACCAGATAAACTATTTTTTACTGTTTAACTCTTGTTAAATCAACCGGATCATCTGTGTAATGGCTCCTGCATTATATCACAGTAAACAATAGGAATATGGCGGTTGATGTTCTCTATTATCAGGTTCAGCAGATGAGAGTGTTGTCATATATCTAAGTAATGGCATCTCTTCATCTCATCGCTCTAAAACCTCCGTAAACATCTCATTATTTCCATTATGTCCAGAGATCCTCGGCACCAGACACAACCAGTAGATAATTCCTTTGTTCTGTAACATATAGCGGAATATTTGTGCAGCTCCGTTTCCCCATTAATCCCTTTTCTTTGACTCTTTGGCTCGATGCTCGATACCATCAAAGAATATTATCTAATCCAAGATGTAAGTTCTTGGTGTAAATTATGTATGTCCACAGTCCTGATACACTCTCCGTACACAACGGGGTCTATATATCTTATTTACCCTTCCCTATAATATCTCTTCCGAGCCCCTTCGTCTTGCAGTATCATTTATTTAGAGAGTTTAAACGTATTGGTTGCATTTTATCACTGAGCTCCGGCGATCACTGATACACGCACTGTAATACATTACATACATTGCCTCCTGCCGAAACCCAACAGTTGGAGGATCATGGGAAAATTAAAGGGACACATAGAAATAAGGATAATTGCTTCTTAGGTGACTTTTTCTATAAGCTCGATTTTGAGTGTAGGGGATTTCAGGGGTAGGTGCTGTTTTTTTTTTAATATTGATGACCTATCCCTATGGTGGGCTCTGATCTCTGGTTCCAATATCGATCAATTGTTTGGCATTGCCTCAAGCTTTGGGATGGAATCGACTATCTAGGGTCCAGGATGGAGTACTGAAGTTTTGTTATTATCCACACTTGAGAGCCCAGGGTCTTTATTAAAAATCCCTTAAATTGACCTAATAATAGATCACAAGATTGTTAAAGGGGTTGTCCACTTTACCTCATGTGTTTTGTAATATGTGTAAGTGTGTGGGGGGCAGGATGTTAGGTAATTTATCAAAATACATCTATTAATAGTTCTGCTCCGCTTTTCTTATATGTAAAGTGAAGCCTCCTGTCTTTTACCTCATCAACTGGAGATTCCAGGCCATAAATTGGCCGCAGATGGAGGGTCATGTGACCTCTAACTGTCCATGAGCAATCACCCTGCCAGGTGCTTGAACTTATGATTATATTTACGAATGTTATACACACATTACTAAAGACATGAGGTAAAGGGCCAACCCCTTTAAGGTAATATTGAGAGGGCTCACAGTCCTAGCTCTCTCCATACAAGCCATGCGTTTGCTACGATTAATGCACCGATCGTGGGTGTCAACCCTTTGACTGACGCCGGCAAAGCTGCTGGCATTGGCACCACCGTATTGTCTTTGATCGTTGTTCCCTGTGACGTCATCAGGGAACAATGATCAATTACCATGACCAACTTTCCAAGAAAACGAAATAAATATAAACATGTTAGGTATCTCTGCGTCTTAAAAGTCTCGATCTATCAAAATATTGAAAACCTGTTATTCCCGTCATTGAACCCTGCAACGGAAAATACCGCACAAATGTCTGGAACGTCATAAGCTCATGGTAGCAATGAAAACGACAGCTCATCTCACAAAAATGACACCTCACACAGCACCGTACACCAAAGTATGAAAGCGCCAGGTGTGAAGATGGTGAAACGAAGAAACTTTTTTTTCGTTCAAAGGGTTTTATTTTTTCAAAATGTATTAATACACAATAAAACCTATATACATTTGGTTTCTCTGTCATCGTACTAACCCAAAAAATAAAGGAAACCTGTCATTTGGGGTGTACATCGAAAGCCATTAAAAAATGAGCCCGCAAGAAAATGGCACAAATTTGTTTTTTCACCATTTTACCAAAATTGGAATGTTTTCCCCTCTATCCAGTACATATAATATTAAATACCATCACTATGAAGTACGAAGTGCAGTGGACTCCTCTGATCACTTCCTCTTGCATCTCATGATTAGAGATGAGCGAGTATACTCGTCCGAGTATACTGCTCGGTTTCCCTAGAACTGATATAAATATAAATAAACAGTAAAAATCCTAAACACATTAGTTATCGCCGTGTCCGAAAATGCCCGATCTATCAAAATATAATAACTGTTTTTCACTGCCTTTTACCCTGTAGCGGAAAATAGCGCCCATTTTGAAAAATAGAAAAAATTCAATAAAAAGTGATCAAAAGGTCGCACAGTCCTAAAAATAAAAGTGTTGAAAATGTCATCAGAAATCGCAAAAAATGACACCACCCAGAGCTCTGTACACTAAAGTATGAAAAAGTTATTAGTGCAAGAAAACTGTAAAATGAAGATTTTTTTTTCTGTACAGGAGGTTTTAATTTTTGTAAATGTATGAAAACATTATAAAACCTATACAAATTTGGTATCGCTGTGATTGTATTGACCCAATGAATGAAGTAGATCTGTCATTTGGTGTGCACAGTGAAAGCTGTAAAAACCAAGTCCACAAGAAATGGCGCAAATGTGTTTTTTCATTATTTTCACTGCATTTAGAATTTTTTTCCCGCTTCCCAGTACACGGCATGGAATATTTAATACCATCACTATGAAGTGCAATTTGTTACGCAGAAAATAAGACATCACACAGCTCTACAATTGGATGTTATTAAAAAAATTTTCCTGTGTGAAGATAATGCAGCCATGTTGTCCTTTAGAAATGAGATGGCTTCCTCAGATACGACCATCTCACATTTTGGCAGCAGTGGCCAGACATGCACTATTGAGCTCTGCCTGACCACCTGGCTTCAGCGTTCATTACCACAGGATGGAGGTGGGTCATGCAGTTACTCCCAGACATTTCATATACAAAAGCCTTTTGTTTCTTTGTGCGTTCACTCCAGCAGAGGTGGTCGTATCCAAGGAGTTAGTCTTGTTTCTAAGGGACCATATCACTACATTTGTGGGAAATTATCTTCACACAGGAACATTTGTTTTATAACATCTAATTGAAGAAATGTTTATATATGGCAGATTAATGAAACTGAATGTGAATGCCCAGACGAGAATACGCCTACGTTTTCTGTGTAGCAAACTGCACTTCATAGTTACGGTATTTAATATTCCATGGCATGTACTGGAAAGTGGGAAAAGAATTTCAATTGTACTGAAATTGGTGTAAAAATGCATTTAAAACATTTACTTGTGGGTTTGGATTTTATGGCTTTGACCGTGCACCCCAAATGGCATGTCTTCTTTATTCTTTGTGTCGGTACAATCATGAGGATGCCAAATTTATATAGGTTTTATAATGTTTTCATACATTTACAAAAATTAAAACCTTCTGTACAAAAAGAAAATTCTTCATTTTCCCATCTTCTGGTGCTAATAACTTTTTCATACTTTCTTGTACGGATCTGTGTGTTGTGTAATTTTTTGCATAATGAGATGACGTTTTCAATGCTACCATTTTGAGGACTGTACAGACTTTTGATCTCTTTTACTAAAATTTTTTATATTTAGCAAATTGGGAAAATAGTGGCATTTTCGACTTTTAGCGCTATTGGTTAAACACCAGGAATAATCATTATTATATTTTGAAAGATAGGGCATTTTGGGACACGGCAATACCTAACATGTTTATGATTTTTGACTTGTGCTGACCACTCCCCCTTTATGAGTTTTGTTTTCTCAGTTCAGATCAACCTCGACACTGATAACAAATGGAAAATGTCAGTGAGAGGGGAGTTGTAACTGTATCTTGCCTATTAAATGCATTGTCACTAGAGATGAGCGAGTATACTCGTCCGAGTATACTGCTCGGTCGAGTATTAGCATACTCGGACCGGCTCGTTACTCGGAGTATTTTTATTGTAAAAAAAAAAATGTCATAACTCTTACAGTAAAGAATCCTGTCTGTGGCAATAGTGATAGATCTCTCCTGTACGCAGACAGGGCGACCTCTTTGTCATGGCCGATGTGTAAGTAGAAGGGAAAGCACCCAAATCCTAGCTCTTGAATAGCGCAATTTGAAATCCCAAATTTTGCTGTTCTTTTAAATATTGCTACATGACATTTCTTTACCCGCCGTGCTCTGTGTTCCGGTTAACCATTACACAATGTAGATTAGGTAATATATCATCACAGGCAGAACAATATTCCACAATGTGTGACGGATTTGAGGTTTTGTTACCTCCATGACTGCACATTCTTCTTCATGTAGAACATAAAAACAAATAACATTTTATATTACTTATCATTTACTAAATTTGAGGGTATGCAGAATAGTGAGTGCAGCGCTGGGGTATAATACAGGATGTAACACAGGATCAGTACTGGATAAGTAATGTCATGTATGTACACAGTGACTGCACCAGCAGCAGAATAGTAAGTGCAGCTCTGGTGTATAAGAGAGTAATTGCTATCATAAGGTTCTGGAAGGAAGATTGGTCATGGATAGAGATGAGCGAGTATACTCGTCCGAGTATACTGCTCGGTCGAGTATTAGCATACTCGGACCGGCTCGTTACTCGGACGAGTATCTTGCCGGCTCGAGATCGAGCAGTAAATTAATAAAATAAATTGAATTAAAGTATTTTTATTGTAAAAAAAAAATATTACACATGTTTGCAGATGTTTTACTTGTAAGAACACATTGAAATAACACTATTCTTCACTTTCCAGGTGTTCGCGCGTGTCTCCCGCTAGGTTCGGAGATGTTCGGAACATCTGGAATGTGAAGAATATTGTTCTTTCAATGTGTTCTGCACTTAAATGGTCCTGTATTCAGTTTCAACAACATCCACTAATTTCAATTCTGGTTTTTTAGGGAATTGTATTAGGAAAACAGTCAGCAGGTCATGTTTCATTTAAGCAAACCATCCAGCTCTCCCAGAACCCCCTGAATGGCAAAATCTATACCTAGTTATACAACAATCAAAGGGCCTTAAGGGGACCTCTACCACCTCTATACCACCATCTACTTGTAGTAGGCTCCTGATGGATCCAAACGCAGTTGGAATTTTTTTCTCTAGCCCCTTCCCATTCCTGAGCATATCAGTAAATAATTTTTGTTCCACATCCCAGTGGGAAGGTTTCTACAACCTCTTAAGGAATGCATTTGACATTGAAAGAGAATTAAACCTATTGGGTGACAAAAAACTAACAACGCTGATTCTCGGGAAGGGAATCGGCTTTGTTGGCTAGGGAAAAAAATTCCAACTGCGTCGGGGATATCAGTAAAGGCGGAGCTTATTGTTAGATGAGAAGTAGTTCAGGGATGATCCGAGTTCTTTGGATTTTTTCACAGAATTTTATTTTTGATTTGGCATAATTTGGTCAATTTGGAAAAAAAAGAAGTACAAAAATGCGGTCCTGTGGGTGGTATTTTTAGTTTTGTCACACTGTGGCAGATATAACCCGGTGATTATTGGTGAGCGGGTAGTGGTGAACACAGCTTATTATTTTATTCAGTTTTCTGGGAGGAAAGCTGGGTTAAAAGCCACAGGTGACATCCAACGGGGACCTGCTTGTATTTGTGTTCCTCCTAGTCAGGGGGAACATGAAGGATTATATTGTTCGCCATATAAGTAAAACTTCCGGACATTCCGGAAAATTTCCAGAATCTTGAAAAGCCTGGGGTTTTGGACGCCTGCGGGAAGAGGTCATTGTAAGGGTTTCTGCGGGGACAGTAACGTTCATGAGGACCTTAACATTACATGATGTGATGACACGTCCGCTCTTGCATGCACCGGGGAGAGCTTCTATATGTGAGTCTTCTACATGGGAATTTCATAGCTGCTTCCCACCACAAACAGGCCCCCGTGACCCCAGGGAGAGGTGGACTGGTATTGCAGCTTGGAAACAATAAATCAACTGGCTGCGTAGCCTTCGCACAAGCTACAGATAGAAAGAGGCGCTGTGTATAGTGGGAGGGCAGACGAGTGGCGTGACCTTGTAACCTTGTTAACCTTTCTATGTGTTTTGTCTTTGAAATGGGAACCTCCCCCCAAAAAAACACGGCTGACCTATTGAAATTTTCACTGCATCTAGAAATGGAAAATAAATTGAGTGAGGAGAAAGTCTCAGTTTTTAAACAGCGTGGGCGGTGGGGGGGGGGGGGGGGGCCGGGGGGGCGGGCGGAACAGACCTTGGAGTATGCTACAGAATAGGAAGGGGCAAGTGGCCAAAAAATGAGGGTCAACATGGGATGAGATGTATATGGTACAGTCATTATGCGGGTATCCTTGCACTCTATGGCGGTATTATGTAAGATTGACGTGACACTATCGCTAGGGTGGCCCTAATGGAGATATTCATGGACAAGCCAGCACATTAACAGACTGATATAAAATCGTGTTATTGGGCACCCATGTTGTGTATGGTGTGGTGTTTTTATGTAATTATAAATTGGGGTAGGTGACCCATAGAGGCAGTTTCATCCCTGGCAACTTATGGGGCCATTATCCACGCGATGTACAGCAGTATTTATGTCTGCCCTGTCTTTGGCTTGTATATATGGTGGTATTGATCATGGGTGACATAGCGTATTATGACGACTATATTATTTTGGCCACTTACATGTAGTACTATACACTTCCATATTGCACATACATATAAAACATATATGGTAATATGGTGGCCATTAGGGCAGGGTAGTAATGTGGTAGTTACAGTTTTACTTCACCGCTGTTTTATGCAAAGCCGATATTGGTAGTCTCTATCTTGGCACTATATTGCGGTCATTATGTAGGACAGTGTAATGGCATTATTCTGTTGTGTGTTCTATATTATAATATTTTTCTTAGCACTTGTGATGTGGTATTAATGGGGCTGGTGTTTTTACAGCATTATCTTGGCCACTCTTATGGTTTTTTTTATTGTGGGTTATGCCAATACCGTATTTCTCAGCACTAATAGGTTTTTGGTATTGGATGGGGTTGTTATTACAGTTTTTGACAAGTGTATGGTGTGCATTATTTGGGTTTATATATTACAAATATTTTTTTAGCGCTGTATGGTGTATTATGATAAATTCTATATTAAATTATTTTCTTGGCACTATATGGTGGTATTATGTTGGATTATATATTACAATATTATGTTGGCACTATATGGTGGTATTGTGATGGATTATATATTACAGTATTATCTTGGCACTGTATGGCGGTATTATGATGGATTATATATTACAATATTATCTTGTCACTATATGGCGGTATTATGATGGATTATATATTACAATATTATCTTGGCACTGTATGGCGGTATTATGATGGATTATATATTACAGTATTATCTAGGCACTATATGGCAGTATTATGGGGCTGTGTATTACAGTATCTCTGCACTATATGGTGGTATTATGATGGATTATATATTACAATATTATCTTGTCACTATATGGCGGTATTATGATGGATTATATATTACAGTATTATCTAGGCACTATATGGTGGTATTATGGGGCTGTGTATTACAGTATCTCTGCACTGTATGGCAGTATTATGATGGATTATATATTACAGTATTATCTTGGCACTGTATGGCGGTATTATGATGGATTATATATTACAGTATTATCTAGGCACTATATGGCGGTATTATGGGGCTGTGTATTACAGTATCTCTGCACTGTATGGCGGTATTATGATGGATTATATATTACAGTATTATCTTGGCACTGTATGGCGGTATTATGGGGCTGTGTATGACAGTATTTTTGCACTGTGTGGTAGTATTATGTGTGCTATATGTAGCACTGTTATCTTGGCACTATATGGTGGTATTATGATGGATTCTATACGACATTATTATCTTGGCACTATATGGTGGTATTATGGGGCTGTGTATTACAGTATCTCTGCACTATATGGTGGTATTATGTGTCCTATATGTAGCACTGTTATCTTGGCACTATTTGGTGGTATGAAAACTATAG
The DNA here is from genome assembly GCA_019512145.1 of Engystomops pustulosus. NCBI lineage: Eukaryota > Metazoa > Chordata > Amphibia > Anura > Leptodactylidae > Engystomops > Engystomops pustulosus. Next base: position 10,135,745 of record CM033641.1, read on the forward strand.
GGCAGACTTACACTGGAACTAAATGTATGCCGCTTATGACACTATTAACTGAGGACTATATGGCGGTATTATATAACTTCCATTATTCTGGCATCTTATGACATTGGGATACATTGGACTCTATGTACATCTTAAAAACCTTCTGATATCCCTTATGCTCCTCCCTATTTCCAGATCCGTATTTACATTTAGTGAATGATAGCATTCACAGGTTCTACAGCTGAGGGTTTGTTACAGTGTCATATCCTGGCAATTTGTAATGAGAAAACAAAATCTAGATGTAATATTTTATCTGCCGTGACCCCTCAGTATCACCGTTCAGATTACAGTGTGGAGTAAGGAACAGACAGAGACCCCCTTTAAGAAATTAATAAGTGCTATATCAGTAGGTGGAGCTATGCAAATCAGAATCACTATATACCTTCCGGTCCTCCTGAGCTCCCCCTAGTGGTGGCCGCTGGCAGGCAGATTTTTCTCTGACAATCTGCAGGGTCTATACAGGAATGTGGAAATGCTGACATGATGGTAAAATCCGGAGATTCTCCTTATTTTAGGTCTCAGAAATATCGGATTTTTGTGCTCGGTGGATAGCGAGTGGGAGGTGACGAGTAACGGCTGTGATGCGTCGTGATCAGCGCCGTGTAGACGCTTGAATGGACACGTAATTACTCCTGTCACCACACAGACAGCGAGAAGGAGAGATTATTGTGTTCTGCAAAGTCTTTGTAATTAGTCATTAGTGACTGACTGCATGGATTCTACTACACAAATCACATCTCCCAGAATCAGGATCAGTACAGGATAAGTAATATCATGTATGTACATAGTGACTGCACCAGCAGCAGAATAGTGAGTGCAGCTCTGGGGTATAATACAGGATGTAACTCAGGATCAGTACAAGATAAGTAATGTCATGTATGTACACAGTGACTGCACCAGCAGCAGAATAGTGAGTGCAGCTCTGGAGTATAATACAGGATGTAACTCAGGATCAGTACAGGATAAGTAATGTCATGTATGTACACAGTGACTGCACCAGCAGCAGAATAGTGAGTGCAGCTCTGGTGTATAATACAGGATGTAACTCAGGACTCAAGTACAGGATAAGGTAATGTCATGTAGTACACAGTGACTGCACAAGCAGGCAGGAGCATATAAGTGAGTTGCATCTCTGGAGGCTCGTTACCTAGGTTTAAGCTCTTGTCTGTTGGCCTGTGAGAGGCTGTGTGCTGCTGATGCTATGGTCCAGGCAGGGTTCCATCTCCACCTGGGGCCTGTGCTCTATCCCTTCCCAGGGAACTGGGGGTGGGTTTTCCAGGCATTGAGGCCTGAGCGGGGCAAGCCCCAGGGATTCCTGCTTCCCGGCTAGGGCCGGCGGGGGGGCAAGGGTACCAGGGGTAAGCAGCTACCGGGCCCCAGCGCTTGTATGGAGGACTGCAGGGGTGAGAGTACACCCCAGAAGTCGTAGTTTAATACGACTACCTGGGCTCCCCCTGGGAGTCTAGTGTTAAGAAAACAAAAGACCCCAAAAGAGTGGACGCCAGTGAATGGTGCGGGTGAGAGCGGGGCCTTACGGGCTGGAGCCATGAAGCGGAGGTGCTTAAACAGAGGTTAGGCTGGACCATGAGGGGGGGAGGGCACTATCGGGGCCGGTTGCAGGGGCCCGGGAGTCTGTGTCCACCTAATGCCTCCTCGGGTCCAGAGGCCACCTCAGTGAGTACGAAAGAGGCGACCAAAAGACCATCCGAAAGGCTCAGGGGGGAGCTTGCGATTGTGGGCCCGCGGCCAGGGCGACACAGCGCCAAAGGAAACGCAACCAACAAAATGGAAAATAAATGGAGGGATGAGATAATCGCTGAAAGCTGAGATTGATTAAATTGACAAAAGAAAGACCTTTATTTGTGTCGAGGAACAAGTGGGCCGTGTTAAGGGAAAAACTTATAATGATGATTAGATTTGTTCAAATGGTGATAACAGAGAGCAAAAGGCTGGATGGGTTGCGGGTGGGTTGTTGTCAGGGCCTGTGAGCCAGGTGGAGGGGAGGATGGATGATGATGGATAACGGAGGCAGCCAGTTCCCACCTGCCGGCCTGGCAGGGGAGATCAGCAGGGGCCTGTCGTGCCATGGGACCCCTGCAGGACAGCCAGCAGTAACACCTCGCTTCGGGGGGCGAGGAACAGTGGACAACCGGCAGCCAGGGAGGGGCGCTCATGGCGGAAATCCGGCTGCTCGAGTCCACAGGGGGGGGGTTGGGAGGGAAAACTTTTCTTTTTGCTGATGAATCCAGAGGGGAAGGCCGCTGGGGGGAGGGCGCAGCGGAGGGAAAGAAAAGAGGAAGGAAGGACCAGGGCCAACAGCCAGCAGAAGAGGTAGTTTCATCTACCACCTCCTGTAACACCCCCCCGGGCCAGCAAAAAAGAAGCGCCAGGTTCAGCTCAACGGTGCAAAGCCCTGCTACCCAAACCCCCGAGGTTCTGCTGTGGAACCCGTGTGCAAGTGCTTGCCAGGGGAGATTACAGGTGTGGACATCTTGATTGTGGCGCGATTGGGATCCGTTCTGTTTGGGTAACAGTGGGGGGAAGCAGGGGAGGCATTCGGCCGCAAGGGGGCAGGACAGTCAGGCGGGGACTCGGACTGTTGGCGGATACGATCAAAATCCAGTGCTGTGGTGGTCCCCCGCCTGGGGGGATGGCGGGGGGATTTAGCCGCAAATGGTGGCAGCTTCCGGTGGCCGCGGTGCCTCTTCGTTGTGCCTCAGGCGCCTCTTATGCTGTGCCGCTGATCACTTAGTTGAGGGGCGGGCGGGGCAGTGCAGTGTGTTTGGAGGGCAAGTGTGGAGGGTGTTTGATTGAGGGGCTGAGGGCTCCGGACCTCAGACAAAAAAAAGGGTTTATTTCTGTTGTTTGGTTGTGGGGGATGATAATGTGAAATTTACGGAAAATTGGGAGATAGGCGGCGGCCCTTTCCTCACACCGGCTAAGAACAGGGCGGAATGTTACAAGTCCCAGGAGAAAGTAAAATAAACATCTGCTCCGCTGATGCGGGAGGGCACAAAGTGTGACAAGCGTTTGTGGTCCCCTCTGGGCGATGCTCTGCGGGGGGGACACCCCGTCCCTTGTGCACGAAAGAGCAGGAGGTTGTCATGGCCCTGATGTTGGTTGGCTGGTCCAGCCAGTGGAATGTTGTCAGTAATAATGTTTGTTGTGGTGGCTAGTGAGAATGTGTCAGTAATGTTGTGGTGGGCTGGTGTGAAGGGTGTTGAGTGGTTGCAGAAACCGTTACCAGGTTATCGGGGGTGAGTGTAGGATGGAGGGGACTGAGGGTGGAGCCGGCTCTGTTTTGGAAGTTTAACATGGGAGGTGGGTGGTGGTGGTAATGTGGGGGACAAGGGTGTTGGTCCGGGTTTGGCTCCCCCAGTGGCGGCCCTATTTAAGAAGGCTATGGCCAGTGCGCTCTGGGGGGAAGAAAAAGGTAGGGGTCCATGCATTCCTCGTCTCTGGGCTCTGGGGACGGCTTTTTGCCAACGGCAAACCCTGCGGGGCTTCCTTACAGAAAGGTTTGAAACAATAAAGGACGATCAATTGTTAGCGGGGCGGCAGGAGGTGATTTGTCATTTTTTTTGGATTAGAAGAGGCAACGGCCTGTCTGGCCTTTCCGAGAGGCCAAAGGAGGGCATGGGAGACCACCCATGGTCGCTTTTCCCGGGACGAAACCGGGCCGGGTGCTTAAACCGTAGGAATTGTGGTCCTCTTCGGTTGGGCGTGGCAGTGATTGTGTTGTTCCCCACGGGGCACGGGTTTATAGTTGAGCTGCTTGCTTGAAGATGGACTTCAAGGAGGCTGACATCTTTGCCTTGATCCATCCCTTATGGAACTTGAGGTTTGATGCAGCTTTTGTTCGGCCGGAGGGGGGCTTGAAGCTTTCTGGTCCAACTATGAGTGAGAATGACAACGGAGCCCGACGGGGCAGGCGTTGCTTGTGACAAGCAGTGTCCCGCCAGAGCGGAACTCAAGAAAAGTGACCGTTCTTACCCCGTAACGAAATCAATATCTTGCTTTTGACATCATGACCTGTGAATATAAATTCGTTATGGAGAGGTTTGCTTAGGATTACCAGAACAAAAAAAAATCGTGACCGAGTTTGGTATCTGGTTCAGGGGCCTGGAACCTTCATGGTGAAAGTTAGGCGTTCAGGTAAACTGCATCGCCCAACACCCTTCCTCAGCCTTCCTGGGGATGGGATTCGGGATTCGGCTTCTGATCTTTACCGGGGGCAGGCCAGCCTAAGCTGTGTAAACAGGGCGGGTTGTGGACCCCAAATTTCCAGCGCAACTGCCCACCGTGCAAGCAGTGGTGGTTGATCCAATTGTGTGGGGGGCATGGGTCTGTCGGGCCATTTCGCGCATCTGTACAGGGCCAGATTTAGGTTGAACTTGTGTGGTATCTCGGGTTTCACCATACAGTCGTTTCCTCTTTCCTTCGCTAAGGGCGGGCTTTTTTTTTTTTTTTTTCAGGCCTCAGCGATGCAAGCATGAGCTGAATCTGCGGCGGCGGGGACTAGCAGAGGCGGGAGGAATGGAGGGGCCAGGGAAAAAGAAAAAAAAAGAAACGAAGGGAAAAAAAAAAAAGACGCCTGCCCAGCTAAGGCTCTAAGAGAGGCGTCAACAGGAGAGTGAGGAGGGGGGAGTCTCGGGCTGGCTGGTTGACAACCTCTTGGGCGCTCTCCTGGAGACCACAAACCTGTCGCTTGGGCCCCAGGAGGATGATGTACTGGATTTGAGGGGGAGGGTCAGGGAGGGATGAGAGGAGAGGGAAAGGTGCCACGTCCTCAAGGATCCTCCCATTATGAGAGTGAGTATGGACGAGGATTTAATAGGGCGTTGGCTAGAAGGAAAAAAAAAAAAAGCGTAGCGTGCGCCAAAACAAACAAAAAAAAAGAAGGGGAAAAAAAAAGGTGTTAAAAAAAAAAGAAGGGAGTGTAAGACTCCTCCCTCCCTGACTAAGGCTATAACCCCAAGGGGAAGGGTGACCGCCCCCCGCTGCTCGAACTTTCAAAACGATTCTGGGACTGGATTGGAGCCTCTCCGCCGATGGAGGGGCTGAGGGTTGAAGGGGCCATGAGGGTCCAGGACCCAGGAGGTGGCGGAGGGGGCCATGCCAGGGAGGGTGCCGAGGTCTTCCACCCTGGGGAGTCGGGTGCATCAGGAGGAGGGGAGGACTTGGCCCAGAATCTGGAAGACGAGGATGAGGGGGGCAGGTCCTGGTTTCTGCCCCTTGAAGCATTCAGAAGGTGAGGGAGGATGGACACCACAATATGGTCTTTAAAAAGGGGTGGTAGTGGTTCATTTTCCGAGGGTAGTTTGGGGGGTGGTTAACTAAGAATGGGGTTTTGGTTAAAAAGAAAAAGCGTCTAACTTCAATCCACTTATCGATGGCGGCAACCCACTCCGTCAGTTTGACGCTGGCAGTCCATTAATGTCGCCAGGCAATTAAAGGTCTGATGGCGGCTAGTTGCGGGCCTTTTGATTTCTGGCCGCGTTTTTTGAAAGCCGACATTTTATTTTTGCAGGAGGACAAGGGGCTGGGCCAGATTTTGGCGGGCCGTTTGTTTTAAAGCTAAAAGAGGAAAAATGGAGGACACGGGGCCTTTCCCATGGTTCTTGCGGGCGAAGCGTTTAAATAGCGGGAAGGTAGTAGCGGAGTGGCGGTCTTTTTACCGCGCGCGATTAGGGTTAGAATTGCCGAACGGAGTTGTTTAATTGAGTTAAGAAATGGGGAAAAGGGGCCTGATCCCTGGATTGTCCTCATGAAGGACAAGAACTTCGGGACCCTAAATTTACATTTTTTTTTTTTTTTTTCCTATGGTCCCCAGTCCAAGTGGGGACCAGGGAATAGTGTCTCTTTTTATGAGGATCAAAGCCCTACCTTTTTAAAAAAAAGTGGCAGTTGGTGGTCTTTTGGAGAGGGGAGGTGGACCCTTCAATGCTGTCCGACCGTGGTCCCAGGGATAGGGGGAGGTTCCAGAGGACAAGGGCTGGACTTCTGATAGCGGCGCTCTTTAATACATAGCAGTGAGGATCGGCTGGTGGATGTCCACATCCGGCACCCCCCAGGGGGCAGCGGGGTGTTCACCTATTATAGGGTAGCTGTAGGGTCTAGAATAGACAGGTTTTATTTAAAGGAGGGAAGCCATTTTCTTAGGCACAGTGTACGTTGTGAGGTGGAGTGGGTTTCCGGACCCACTGTTATTTGTTTTCTCTGAATGTTACCAGAGAAACCCCCCGGAAATTGGAAAAGAGTGGCCTACTGGAAGCTCAATTCGTCTCTCCTGAAGAAGAAAGGCGGAGATCAGACATCCTTTGAAGGGACTTTCTTAGAGGCCCTGGGTACCATTGGCTGGGCTCTTGTAGCAGAGGTAAGTCAGAGTGGTGGGAGTTGGTGGGAATGCTCAAGGAACGGGTGGCGAAGGAGTTCTTCCGCCGCTCTCGAGGCCTCAGAAGACTGGACCAGGTACCGGCTGTATCAGGGGCCGGAGGGGAGGAAATCGAGCAATTATGTTCTCGACGGGGTTAGTCGTGGATGACATCTCCAGGAGTTGGAAATCCTTTGCTGAAAAGAGGTGTCAGTAGATAGACACGGCACTTTGGTTTTTTGAGAGGGATTACGGGGAAATACCGGCTCGCCCGAACCCTTGACAGAAAAAGGCAAACAGATGTCAGTGAATGGTTTTTAATGTGTCACCGGGAATGTGGTTGACAGTAAGGGATTCCATTGAAAAAGGTCCAGATCAGGGATTTACTGGAGGTTCGTCAGATCCTTTCTACTCGCACTCTTGGTGCAGGGAAGGATTCTAGATCGGGATTTGTGATTTGTGATGTCGGGCTTTTCCGGCTTGAAACTGTCCATGAGCCAGGGAGTAGACCCTCATCTTGATAATTTTGAACAAGAGATGATCAGGGAAAAATAAGGAAAAGTCAGCCTGGAGATTTTGAAGGGCTCGCCCTCTTCAAGCAAATCGCCAGGTCCACTAGAATGGCTTGCCTTAATTAAAATCTGAGTTTTATAAGACATTTTAAGGACGCCCACTGGTTCCCCTCTTACCCGAAGGTAATTATAATGAGTGTCTTCCTCGGGCGCGCTCTGCCGAGTCAATGAGGAGGTCTGCCCTGATCATTTTGTCAAAGGGTAAGGACCGATCTCGTGTTGAGAAAACTGGGGCGTCCATAGCGCTTCTTCAATACGGAACAGAAAAAGGGTTTTTTTGGGGCAAAGGTTGACTGTTTAAATCGGCTGGTGCAGTTTGCACCCGGCTCCTTTCGGGGACCCAAAGCACTGCTCTGTTTCCAGGCCGCAGTACATTTAGTGACTGTGCTTTGTGCCGGGAGGGCAGGTTGTGGAGCAGGGCAGGGCTGGTAACTGGACAAGGGGTACTTGCTGTCCCTTGGATCAGGCGAAAAGCATTTGATCGGGAGTGTTGGTTACCACGAGCTACCTGGGTCTGCCTTCTGGAGGTATGCTGCCGGGGGAGTTTGTCAATTGGGCTACCATAAAGGTTTTTTTTGTACGGGCCAGGAGGCAGAGAGAGTTTCCCCACTGTGAACGGTTGGATTGGGCACGCTCTTTTTGAGGTTGGGTCTGGTTCCTGGTGTTGCCAGGGGTTGTCCTCTGAGCCCACTTTTATACGGGTCGCGATTGACCATTTCCTTAGGAGGGTTGGATCGTGGGCCGTTGGTGGGGGGTCGGGGATGGATCGGGCCCAGCACCGGATGAGCCACTCTTAGAGTGGTAGCGTTATAATGATGATGATTGTCACACCTTTTCGTGGGTCCTGGGGAGGGGGAGGCGCAAAGCGCAAGGTTTTGCTTGTCAGAGGTTGGACCGCTACTCAGAGGGCTTCTTGGGTCCAAGATCAACCGGGTGATAAGTGTGAGAGTTCTTGGGTGGAGAGGGGTGATCCAGGCTTGATCTCCCGGACCACTCTTCCAGGGGCCCCCAAGGAACTCTGCCAAAGTTCTCGCCATCGAAATTCGGCAGGGGGGATTACCCCATGCAAAACTGGACGGCCGGCTTTTAAGGAATCGCCGCTCAGGGAAGGTGGACCAGTGTTGGGAAAGGGTTGGTCGTTGTGACCTCAGGAAAAGGGTGAAACCTGATTTAAAAAACTTACCTGCTTCCGTTTGCTGGATTTATCTGGGCAGGGTGTGCATGTTGCCAGAAACCCTCTGGACTCGGGTCTACAGTATGTTCTTCCAGCTGTTATGGGGGGAATAGGATGAACTATCAAGAGGGAGAGGTTACCATCCGGCACGAGGAGACAAGGAGGGTGGTGTTGGTCAAACCCTGTGTGGTGTTTCTGGTGTTCTAGTGATGAATTAACCTTTCTTAAGATCAATGTTGCAAACCCTCTGGAAAAGAGAGGGTCCTCCGTGGGTATACTCCTGCAGGGGATAGGTTCGGCCTTTCTTCAGGGAATGGGAGGGGAACAGGAGGACAAAGTGAAGGTCTCCGTACACCGCATTCATGGGCATCTTCCGGCTTACGCTACCCGGTTCATGAAGGGTGATGATCGCCCGGCGGGTGGCGGGGTGGGGGTCTGGGAATGGGGAGATCAGGACCATGTCGAGGAAATCCTTGACAAAAAGGGTTCTGTTGACCCATTCAGAAGACTTCTGGCCCTCAGGGATTGCCCAATCGGGAATTGCTTGTGTGGGTGGGGTTGGAGTATTGAATTCATCAGGATCCCTTGGAAGTTTTGAAGTTTTTGGGACGTGTGGACTTGGCGCGCTTCCCATTGGAAAGCTGTGGTTAGTGTTGTGAGGACATCTGGAAGTGTAGGAGCTCTGGAGGGAAAGGGGGGGGGAAAGGGGTTGTCCCCGGGAGGAGTGCGGTGGGCCTGCTGGGAGAGGCATGGGACCACTTCCTGGCTTCAGTGCCCTTTTAACACAGAGGGTAACAGGCCGGGTGGGGCGCTTCATCCATTGGGCCGGGGTTGGTCCGGTTCTCCTATGGCGGAAAGTGGGCCCATCTAGGAGCATTCAGGAGGGGCCTGGGTAGGCCGGGACCGATGGCAATGCACGTTAATCCTAGTCAGTCTAGCGGTCCAGGTACCACACGTGGAACACGGCACGGTGCTTAGTTGTGACGGCCAGCGGTAAAAATCCTCCGGTGGGGATGTGCGATGAGGGTGGTTAGGAAACATTCTGGGTGACCTGGTGATAAGGTGCGGCTCTCTGGGAGTCTAGGAGAGAGGCTGGGCTAACGGGGAGGGCCTCTCTCCTTGGAGGTTGGTCTCCTTTAGTTGGTCCCCTCCCTTAGTCTTGTCATCTCCGATCCTGGTGTTGGGGGATGGAAGCTAGCTGCACAGGTTAGATTTTTGTTTGTGTTTCTCGGGCCATTGTAGTGATGTAGGCTTGCCAGGCGGCCGAAAACCTGGGGCTATGTGGTTGTATATTTATGTGTTTCAGGTTTTTATTTGTATTCTGTTTTTCTTATGTTATGTTTGTAATCAGTGTATATATTTGTATTATAGTGGGGGTTTGGGGCACATAGTGTTAGGTTGGGAGGGGGGTGGATGGGGGAGAGTGTGTGATTTTTGGTTGAGTGTGATGGGATGGGGAGATGGTTGGTTGGATTTTGGGATTTATGAACTGACCTTGGACTCTTATGACCCCTGGGCACTGGTCTGGGGACTACTTAACGGCAAACTTTGGACGTTATTAGACCAGTGTCTGGGGGGAAGGGGGATCCGGTTGCGGGCGAGGGGGGATCTTAGTTTTTTAGTGTAGTGTTATGTGTATTATGTGTTGTTATTATATATTATATATTTAAAAAAAAAAAAAAAAAAATGGAGTGTGGGATTGTGATCTGTGTGGGGTGGTTTGTTTTGTTATTAGCGGGTGTGGTGGGGGTGGCTTGTGGGGTGGTTTATGTATATTTATAGTCATGTTATGTTTATTTTGTGGGTCGTGGCTTGCTTGTTTATTGTTATTGGTTTGGTTGAGGATGTGACAAATTCGGTGGGTGGGGGGTTTGTGGGATATTTGGTGTTTAGTTATTTTTGGGTGTATTTTTAAATATTGTTTTTGCCTAGGAGTGAGTGGGAATGTGGCTGGACCAGCAAGTAGACCTTGTATATTATTTGTATATATATATTTTATGGTTGTGGTTTTTGTATTGTTATGTTTTTTATTTTTATATAAAAATAAAAGAATCGACAGGATGTAACTCAGGATCAGTACAGGATTATATGTCATATGATGTCACAGTGACTGCAACCAGCAGCAGAAAATAGTGAGTGAGCATTCTTGGGGTATTAATACAGGATTTATTGTAACTCAGGATCAGTAACAGGAAAAGTAGGTATTGTATGTACACAGTGACTACACCAGCAGAATAGTTGAGTGCAGCTCTGGGGTATATAATACAGGCATTAACTCAGGATCAGTAACATGGATAAGTAATGTCATGTTAATGTACACAGTGACTGCCACCAGGGCAGCAGAATATTGAGTTGTCACTCTGGAGTTTATAATACAGGATGTAAATCAGGTCAGTACAGGATAAGTAATGTCATGTATGTACACAGTGATGCACAACCAAGCAGATCAGAAATAGTGAGTGTCAGCTTCTGGGTATAATACAGGATGTAATCAGGATCGTACAAGATAAGTAATGTTCATTGTATGTACACACAGTGACTGCACCACAGCAGAAAGTTGAGTGCAGCTCTGGGGTATAATACAGATTGTATCTCGGATCAGTACCAGGTAAGTACATGTCATGTTATGTAAACGAGTGACTGCACACAGCAGAATAGTGAGTGCAGTCTGGAGTATAATACAGGATTGTAACTCAGGATCAGTACAGATATAGTAAATGTCAGGTATGACAATAATGACCCACCAGCAATAGTGAGTGCCAAGCTCTGGGTATAATACAGGATGTAAAACTCAGGATCAGTTACAGGGATAAGTAATGTTCATGTATGTACACAGACATGCACCCACACAGAATAGTGGTGCAGCTCTGGGATTATAAATACAGATGTAACTCAGGATCAGTACAGGAATAAGTAATGTTCATGTATGCTACCAGTGACTGCTACCCAGCAAGGCAATAGTATATGCAGCTCTGGGGTATAATACAGGATTTGTAAACTCAGGATCAGTACAGGATAAGTAATCGTCATGTATGACACATGACTGCACCAGCAGCAAAATAGGACGACAGGGCTCTGGGTATAATACCAGGATGGTAACTCAGGATCCAGTACAAGATAGTAATGTCAGGTATTTACACAGTACACTGCAACCAGCAGCAGATAGTTGAGTGCAGCTCTGGAGGTTATAATACAGGATGTAAACTCAGGATCAAGTAACAGGATAAGTAATGTCATGTATTACACCAGTGACTGCACCAGCAGAGAAGAATAGTGAGTGGGCAACTCTGGAGTTAATAAGGATGCTAACTTCAGAATCAGTACGAGGATAAAGTTTAATGTCATGTATGTTACACATGACTGCCCAGCAGCAGGAATAAGTGAGTGCAGCTTGGAGTATAATACAGGATGTAACTCAGGATCAGTTACAGGATAAGTTATGTCATGTATGTACACATGACTGCACACCAGGCAGCAGAATCGTGAGGCAGCTTTCTCTGGGGTTATACTAACAGATATGTAACTCAGGATCAGTACAGGATAAGTTAATGTCTCTGTATTGTACACGTGACTAGCACCAGCAGAAATAGTGAGTGCAGCTCTGGGGTATAATTACAGGATTGAACTCAGGAATCAGTACAGGATAAAGTAATGTCATGTAATTACACAGTGACTGCACCAGCAGCAGAATAGTGAGTGCAGCTCTGGAGTATAAATTTTGTTTTTTTTTTGAAAACAGGATTTGGAACTCAGGATCCGTACAGGTTAAGTAATGTCATGTATGTACACCAGTGACTGCACAAGCAGCAGGAAATAGTGAGGGGTTTGAGTGAAGCTTTGGAGTATAATAAGGAATGTAACTCAGGATCAGTACAAGATAAAGTAATGTCATGTATGTACACAAGTGACTGACCATCCAGCAGAAATAGTGGAGTGCAGGCTCTGGGTATAATACAGGATGTTATCTCAGGATCAGTACAGGCTAAGTAATTGGTCATGTATGTAAACAGTGACTGCAACCAGCCAGAATAGTGAGTGGCCCAGCTCTGGAGTTATAATACAGGATGTAACTCAGGATCAGTACAGGATAAGTAATGTCATGTATGTACACAGTGACTGCACCAGCAGCAGAATAGTGAGTGCAGCTCTGGAGTATAATACAGGATGTAACTCAGGATCAGTACAGGATAAGTAATGTCATGTATGTACACAGTGACTGCACCAGCAGCAGAATAGTGAGTGCAGCTCTGGGGTATAATACAGGATGTAACTCAGGATCAGTACAGGATAAGTAATGTCATGTATGTACAGTGACTGCACCAGCAGCAGAATAGTGAGTGCAGCTCTGGGGTCTCAAGTACAGGATAAGGTAATGTCATGTAGTACACAGTGACTGCACAAGCAGGCAGGAGCATATAAGTGAGTTGCATCTCTGGAGGCTCGTTACCTAGGTTTAAGCTCTTGTCTGTTGGCCTGTGAGAGGCTGTGTGCTGCTGATGCTATGGTCCAGGCAGGGTTCCATCTCCACCTGGGGCCTGTGCTCTATCCCTTCCCAGGGAACTGGGGGTGGGTTTTCCAGGCATTGAGGCCTGAGCGGGGCAAGCCCCAGGGATTCCTGCTTCCCGGCTAGGGCCGGCGGGGGGGCAAGGGTACCAGGGGTAAGCAGCTACCGGGCCCCAGCGCTTGTATGGAGGACTGCAGGGGTGAGAGTACACCCCAGAAGTCGTAGTTTAATACGACTACCTGGGCTCCCCCTGGGAGTCTAGTGTTAAGAAAACAAAAGACCCCAAAAGAGTGGACGCCAGTGAATGGTGCGGGTGAGAGCGGGGCCTTACGGGCTGGAGCCATGAAGCGGAGGTGCTTAAACAGAGGTTAGGCTGGACCATGAGGGGGGGAGGGCACTATCGGGGCCGGTTGCAGGGGCCCGGGAGTCTGTGTCCACCTAATGCCTCCTCGGGTCCAGAGGCCACCTCAGTGAGTACGAAAGAGGCGACCAAAAGACCATCCGAAAGGCTCAGGGGGGAGCTTGCGATTGTGGGCCCGCGGCCAGGGCGACACAGCGCCAAAGGAAACGCAACCAACAAAATGGAAAATAAATGGAGGGATGAGATAATCGCTGAAAGCTGAGATTGATTAAATTGACAAAAGAAAGACCTTTATTTGTGTCGAGGAACAAGTGGGCCGTGTTAAGGGAAAAACTTATAATGATGATTAGATTTGTTCAAATGGTGATAACAGAGAGCAAAAGGCTGGATGGGTTGCGGGTGGGTTGTTGTCAGGGCCTGTGAGCCAGGTGGAGGGGAGGATGGATGATGATGGATAACGGAGGCAGCCAGTTCCCACCTGCCGGCCTGGCAGGGGAGATCAGCAGGGGCCTGTCGTGCCATGGGACCCCTGCAGGACAGCCAGCAGTAACACCTCGCTTCGGGGGGCGAGGAACAGTGGACAACCGGCAGCCAGGGAGGGGCGCTCATGGCGGAAATCCGGCTGCTCGAGTCCACAGGGGGGGGGTTGGGAGGGAAAACTTTTCTTTTTGCTGATGAATCCAGAGGGGAAGGCCGCTGGGGGGAGGGCGCAGCGGAGGGAAAGAAAAGAGGAAGGAAGGACCAGGGCCAACAGCCAGCAGAAGAGGTAGTTTCATCTACCACCTCCTGTAACACCCCCCCGGGCCAGCAAAAAAGAAGCGCCAGGTTCAGCTCAACGGTGCAAAGCCCTGCTACCCAAACCCCCGAGGTTCTGCTGTGGAACCCGTGTGCAAGTGCTTGCCAGGGGAGATTACAGGTGTGGACATCTTGATTGTGGCGCGATTGGGATCCGTTCTGTTTGGGTAACAGTGGGGGGAAGCAGGGGAGGCATTCGGCCGCAAGGGGGCAGGACAGTCAGGCGGGGACTCGGACTGTTGGCGGATACGATCAAAATCCAGTGCTGTGGTGGTCCCCCGCCTGGGGGGATGGCGGGGGGATTTAGCCGCAAATGGTGGCAGCTTCCGGTGGCCGCGGTGCCTCTTCGTTGTGCCTCAGGCGCCTCTTATGCTGTGCCGCTGATCACTTAGTTGAGGGGCGGGCGGGGCAGTGCAGTGTGTTTGGAGGGCAAGTGTGGAGGGTGTTTGATTGAGGGGCTGAGGGCTCCGGACCTCAGACAAAAAAAAGGGTTTATTTCTGTTGTTTGGTTGTGGGGGATGATAATGTGAAATTTACGGAAAATTGGGAGATAGGCGGCGGCCCTTTCCTCACACCGGCTAAGAACAGGGCGGAATGTTACAAGTCCCAGGAGAAAGTAAAATAAACATCTGCTCCGCTGATGCGGGAGGGCACAAAGTGTGACAAGCGTTTGTGGTCCCCTCTGGGCGATGCTCTGCGGGGGGGACACCCCGTCCCTTGTGCACGAAAGAGCAGGAGGTTGTCATGGCCCTGATGTTGGTTGGCTGGTCCAGCCAGTGGAATGTTGTCAGTAATAATGTTTGTTGTGGTGGCTAGTGAGAATGTGTCAGTAATGTTGTGGTGGGCTGGTGTGAAGGGTGTTGAGTGGTTGCAGAAACCGTTACCAGGTTATCGGGGGTGAGTGTAGGATGGAGGGGACTGAGGGTGGAGCCGGCTCTGTTTTGGAAGTTTAACATGGGAGGTGGGTGGTGGTGGTAATGTGGGGGACAAGGGTGTTGGTCCGGGTTTGGCTCCCCCAGTGGCGGCCCTATTTAAGAAGGCTATGGCCAGTGCGCTCTGGGGGGAAGAAAAAGGTAGGGGTCCATGCATTCCTCGTCTCTGGGCTCTGGGGACGGCTTTTTGCCAACGGCAAACCCTGCGGGGCTTCCTTACAGAAAGGTTTGAAACAATAAAGGACGATCAATTGTTAGCGGGGCGGCAGGAGGTGATTTGTCATTTTTTTTGGATTAGAAGAGGCAACGGCCTGTCTGGCCTTTCCGAGAGGCCAAAGGAGGGCATGGGAGACCACCCATGGTCGCTTTTCCCGGGACGAAACCGGGCCGGGTGCTTAAACCGTAGGAATTGTGGTCCTCTTCGGTTGGGCGTGGCAGTGATTGTGTTGTTCCCCACGGGGCACGGGTTTATAGTTGAGCTGCTTGCTTGAAGATGGACTTCAAGGAGGCTGACATCTTTGCCTTGATCCATCCCTTATGGAACTTGAGGTTTGATGCAGCTTTTGTTCGGCCGGAGGGGGGCTTGAAGCTTTCTGGTCCAACTATGAGTGAGAATGACAACGGAGCCCGACGGGGCAGGCGTTGCTTGTGACAAGCAGTGTCCCGCCAGAGCGGAACTCAAGAAAAGTGACCGTTCTTACCCCGTAACGAAATCAATATCTTGCTTTTGACATCATGACCTGTGAATATAAATTCGTTATGGAGAGGTTTGCTTAGGATTACCAGAACAAAAAAAAATCGTGACCGAGTTTGGTATCTGGTTCAGGGGCCTGGAACCTTCATGGTGAAAGTTAGGCGTTCAGGTAAACTGCATCGCCCAACACCCTTCCTCAGCCTTCCTGGGGATGGGATTCGGGATTCGGCTTCTGATCTTTACCGGGGGCAGGCCAGCCTAAGCTGTGTAAACAGGGCGGGTTGTGGACCCCAAATTTCCAGCGCAACTGCCCACCGTGCAAGCAGTGGTGGTTGATCCAATTGTGTGGGGGGCATGGGTCTGTCGGGCCATTTCGCGCATCTGTACAGGGCCAGATTTAGGTTGAACTTGTGTGGTATCTCGGGTTTCACCATACAGTCGTTTCCTCTTTCCTTCGCTAAGGGCGGGCTTTTTTTTTTTTTTTTTCAGGCCTCAGCGATGCAAGCATGAGCTGAATCTGCGGCGGCGGGGACTAGCAGAGGCGGGAGGAATGGAGGGGCCAGGGAAAAAGAAAAAAAAAGAAACGAAGGGAAAAAAAAAAAAGACGCCTGCCCAGCTAAGGCTCTAAGAGAGGCGTCAACAGGAGAGTGAGGAGGGGGGAGTCTCGGGCTGGCTGGTTGACAACCTCTTGGGCGCTCTCCTGGAGACCACAAACCTGTCGCTTGGGCCCCAGGAGGATGATGTACTGGATTTGAGGGGGAGGGTCAGGGAGGGATGAGAGGAGAGGGAAAGGTGCCACGTCCTCAAGGATCCTCCCATTATGAGAGTGAGTATGGACGAGGATTTAATAGGGCGTTGGCTAGAAGGAAAAAAAAAAAAAGCGTAGCGTGCGCCAAAACAAACAAAAAAAAAGAAGGGGAAAAAAAAAGGTGTTAAAAAAAAAAGAAGGGAGTGTAAGACTCCTCCCTCCCTGACTAAGGCTATAACCCCAAGGGGAAGGGTGACCGCCCCCCGCTGCTCGAACTTTCAAAACGATTCTGGGACTGGATTGGAGCCTCTCCGCCGATGGAGGGGCTGAGGGTTGAAGGGGCCATGAGGGTCCAGGACCCAGGAGGTGGCGGAGGGGGCCATGCCAGGGAGGGTGCCGAGGTCTTCCACCCTGGGGAGTCGGGTGCATCAGGAGGAGGGGAGGACTTGGCCCAGAATCTGGAAGACGAGGATGAGGGGGGCAGGTCCTGGTTTCTGCCCCTTGAAGCATTCAGAAGGTGAGGGAGGATGGACACCACAATATGGTCTTTAAAAAGGGGTGGTAGTGGTTCATTTTCCGAGGGTAGTTTGGGGGGTGGTTAACTAAGAATGGGGTTTTGGTTAAAAAGAAAAAGCGTCTAACTTCAATCCACTTATCGATGGCGGCAACCCACTCCGTCAGTTTGACGCTGGCAGTCCATTAATGTCGCCAGGCAATTAAAGGTCTGATGGCGGCTAGTTGCGGGCCTTTTGATTTCTGGCCGCGTTTTTTGAAAGCCGACATTTTATTTTTGCAGGAGGACAAGGGGCTGGGCCAGATTTTGGCGGGCCGTTTGTTTTAAAGCTAAAAGAGGAAAAATGGAGGACACGGGGCCTTTCCCATGGTTCTTGCGGGCGAAGCGTTTAAATAGCGGGAAGGTAGTAGCGGAGTGGCGGTCTTTTTACCGCGCGCGATTAGGGTTAGAATTGCCGAACGGAGTTGTTTAATTGAGTTAAGAAATGGGGAAAAGGGGCCTGATCCCTGGATTGTCCTCATGAAGGACAAGAACTTCGGGACCCTAAATTTACATTTTTTTTTTTTTTTTTCCTATGGTCCCCAGTCCAAGTGGGGACCAGGGAATAGTGTCTCTTTTTATGAGGATCAAAGCCCTACCTTTTTAAAAAAAAGTGGCAGTTGGTGGTCTTTTGGAGAGGGGAGGTGGACCCTTCAATGCTGTCCGACCGTGGTCCCAGGGATAGGGGGAGGTTCCAGAGGACAAGGGCTGGACTTCTGATAGCGGCGCTCTTTAATACATAGCAGTGAGGATCGGCTGGTGGATGTCCACATCCGGCACCCCCCAGGGGGCAGCGGGGTGTTCACCTATTATAGGGTAGCTGTAGGGTCTAGAATAGACAGGTTTTATTTAAAGGAGGGAAGCCATTTTCTTAGGCACAGTGTACGTTGTGAGGTGGAGTGGGTTTCCGGACCCACTGTTATTTGTTTTCTCTGAATGTTACCAGAGAAACCCCCCGGAAATTGGAAAAGAGTGGCCTACTGGAAGCTCAATTCGTCTCTCCTGAAGAAGAAAGGCGGAGATCAGACATCCTTTGAAGGGACTTTCTTAGAGGCCCTGGGTACCATTGGCTGGGCTCTTGTAGCAGAGGTAAGTCAGAGTGGTGGGAGTTGGTGGGAATGCTCAAGGAACGGGTGGCGAAGGAGTTCTTCCGCCGCTCTCGAGGCCTCAGAAGACTGGACCAGGTACCGGCTGTATCAGGGGCCGGAGGGGAGGAAATCGAGCAATTATGTTCTCGACGGGGTTAGTCGTGGATGACATCTCCAGGAGTTGGAAATCCTTTGCTGAAAAGAGGTGTCAGTAGATAGACACGGCACTTTGGTTTTTTGAGAGGGATTACGGGGAAATACCGGCTCGCCCGAACCCTTGACAGAAAAAGGCAAACAGATGTCAGTGAATGGTTTTTAATGTGTCACCGGGAATGTGGTTGACAGTAAGGGATTCCATTGAAAAAGGTCCAGATCAGGGATTTACTGGAGGTTCGTCAGATCCTTTCTACTCGCACTCTTGGTGCAGGGAAGGATTCTAGATCGGGATTTGTGATTTGTGATGTCGGGCTTTTCCGGCTTGAAACTGTCCATGAGCCAGGGAGTAGACCCTCATCTTGATAATTTTGAACAAGAGATGATCAGGGAAAAATAAGGAAAAGTCAGCCTGGAGATTTTGAAGGGCTCGCCCTCTTCAAGCAAATCGCCAGGTCCACTAGAATGGCTTGCCTTAATTAAAATCTGAGTTTTATAAGACATTTTAAGGACGCCCACTGGTTCCCCTCTTACCCGAAGGTAATTATAATGAGTGTCTTCCTCGGGCGCGCTCTGCCGAGTCAATGAGGAGGTCTGCCCTGATCATTTTGTCAAAGGGTAAGGACCGATCTCGTGTTGAGAAAACTGGGGCGTCCATAGCGCTTCTTCAATACGGAACAGAAAAAGGGTTTTTTTGGGGCAAAGGTTGACTGTTTAAATCGGCTGGTGCAGTTTGCACCCGGCTCCTTTCGGGGACCCAAAGCACTGCTCTGTTTCCAGGCCGCAGTACATTTAGTGACTGTGCTTTGTGCCGGGAGGGCAGGTTGTGGAGCAGGGCAGGGCTGGTAACTGGACAAGGGGTACTTGCTGTCCCTTGGATCAGGCGAAAAGCATTTGATCGGGAGTGTTGGTTACCACGAGCTACCTGGGTCTGCCTTCTGGAGGTATGCTGCCGGGGGAGTTTGTCAATTGGGCTACCATAAAGGTTTTTTTTGTACGGGCCAGGAGGCAGAGAGAGTTTCCCCACTGTGAACGGTTGGATTGGGCACGCTCTTTTTGAGGTTGGGTCTGGTTCCTGGTGTTGCCAGGGGTTGTCCTCTGAGCCCACTTTTATACGGGTCGCGATTGACCATTTCCTTAGGAGGGTTGGATCGTGGGCCGTTGGTGGGGGGTCGGGGATGGATCGGGCCCAGCACCGGATGAGCCACTCTTAGAGTGGTAGCGTTATAATGATGATGATTGTCACACCTTTTCGTGGGTCCTGGGGAGGGGGAGGCGCAAAGCGCAAGGTTTTGCTTGTCAGAGGTTGGACCGCTACTCAGAGGGCTTCTTGGGTCCAAGATCAACCGGGTGATAAGTGTGAGAGTTCTTGGGTGGAGAGGGGTGATCCAGGCTTGATCTCCCGGACCACTCTTCCAGGGGCCCCCAAGGAACTCTGCCAAAGTTCTCGCCATCGAAATTCGGCAGGGGGGATTACCCCATGCAAAACTGGACGGCCGGCTTTTAAGGAATCGCCGCTCAGGGAAGGTGGACCAGTGTTGGGAAAGGGTTGGTCGTTGTGACCTCAGGAAAAGGGTGAAACCTGATTTAAAAAACTTACCTGCTTCCGTTTGCTGGATTTATCTGGGCAGGGTGTGCATGTTGCCAGAAACCCTCTGGACTCGGGTCTACAGTATGTTCTTCCAGCTGTTATGGGGGGAATAGGATGAACTATCAAGAGGGAGAGGTTACCATCCGGCACGAGGAGACAAGGAGGGTGGTGTTGGTCAAACCCTGTGTGGTGTTTCTGGTGTTCTAGTGATGAATTAACCTTTCTTAAGATCAATGTTGCAAACCCTCTGGAAAAGAGAGGGTCCTCCGTGGGTATACTCCTGCAGGGGATAGGTTCGGCCTTTCTTCAGGGAATGGGAGGGGAACAGGAGGACAAAGTGAAGGTCTCCGTACACCGCATTCATGGGCATCTTCCGGCTTACGCTACCCGGTTCATGAAGGGTGATGATCGCCCGGCGGGTGGCGGGGTGGGGGTCTGGGAATGGGGAGATCAGGACCATGTCGAGGAAATCCTTGACAAAAAGGGTTCTGTTGACCCATTCAGAAGACTTCTGGCCCTCAGGGATTGCCCAATCGGGAATTGCTTGTGTGGGTGGGGTTGGAGTATTGAATTCATCAGGATCCCTTGGAAGTTTTGAAGTTTTTGGGACGTGTGGACTTGGCGCGCTTCCCATTGGAAAGCTGTGGTTAGTGTTGTGAGGACATCTGGAAGTGTAGGAGCTCTGGAGGGAAAGGGGGGGGGAAAGGGGTTGTCCCCGGGAGGAGTGCGGTGGGCCTGCTGGGAGAGGCATGGGACCACTTCCTGGCTTCAGTGCCCTTTTAACACAGAGGGTAACAGGCCGGGTGGGGCGCTTCATCCATTGGGCCGGGGTTGGTCCGGTTCTCCTATGGCGGAAAGTGGGCCCATCTAGGAGCATTCAGGAGGGGCCTGGGTAGGCCGGGACCGATGGCAATGCACGTTAATCCTAGTCAGTCTAGCGGTCCAGGTACCACACGTGGAACACGGCACGGTGCTTAGTTGTGACGGCCAGCGGTAAAAATCCTCCGGTGGGGATGTGCGATGAGGGTGGTTAGGAAACATTCTGGGTGACCTGGTGATAAGGTGCGGCTCTCTGGGAGTCTAGGAGAGAGGCTGGGCTAACGGGGAGGGCCTCTCTCCTTGGAGGTTGGTCTCCTTTAGTTGGTCCCCTCCCTTAGTCTTGTCATCTCCGATCCTGGTGTTGGGGGATGGAAGCTAGCTGCACAGGTTAGATTTTTGTTTGTGTTTCTCGGGCCATTGTAGTGATGTAGGCTTGCCAGGCGGCCGAAAACCTGGGGCTATGTGGTTGTATATTTATGTGTTTCAGGTTTTTATTTGTATTCTGTTTTTCTTATGTTATGTTTGTAATCAGTGTATATATTTGTATTATAGTGGGGGTTTGGGGCACATAGTGTTAGGTTGGGAGGGGGGTGGATGGGGGAGAGTGTGTGATTTTTGGTTGAGTGTGATGGGATGGGGAGATGGTTGGTTGGATTTTGGGATTTATGAACTGACCTTGGACTCTTATGACCCCTGGGCACTGGTCTGGGGACTACTTAACGGCAAACTTTGGACGTTATTAGACCAGTGTCTGGGGGGAAGGGGGATCCGGTTGCGGGCGAGGGGGGATCTTAGTTTTTTAGTGTAGTGTTATGTGTATTATGTGTTGTTATTATATATTATATATTTAAAAAAAAAAAAAAAAAAATGGAGTGTGGGATTGTGATCTGTGTGGGGTGGTTTGTTTTGTTATTAGCGGGTGTGGTGGGGGTGGCTTGTGGGGTGGTTTATGTATATTTATAGTCATGTTATGTTTATTTTGTGGGTCGTGGCTTGCTTGTTTATTGTTATTGGTTTGGTTGAGGATGTGACAAATTCGGTGGGTGGGGGGTTTGTGGGATATTTGGTGTTTAGTTATTTTTGGGTGTATTTTTAAATATTGTTTTTGCCTAGGAGTGAGTGGGAATGTGGCTGGACCAGCAAGTAGACCTTGTATATTATTTGTATATATATATTTTATGGTTGTGGTTTTTGTATTGTTATGTTTTTTATTTTTATATAAAAATAAAAGAATCGACAGGATGTAACTCAGGATCAGTACAGGATTATATGTCATATGATGTCACAGTGACTGCAACCAGCAGCAGAAAATAGTGAGTGAGCATTCTTGGGGTATTAATACAGGATTTATTGTAACTCAGGATCAGTAACAGGAAAAGTAGGTATTGTATGTACACAGTGACTACACCAGCAGAAATAGTGAGTGCAGCTCTGGGGTTATAATACAGGCTATTAACCAGGATCAGTAACATGGTAAGTAAATGTCATGTTAATGTACACAGTGTACTGCCCAGCAGCAGAATAGTTGAGAGTGTCCACTCTGGAGTATAATACAGGATGTAACTCAGGATCAGTACGGATGATAAAGTAATGTCATGTATGTACACAGTGACTGCACAAGCAAGCAGACAGAAATAGTGAGTCAGCTTCTGGGTATTAATACAGGATGTAATCAGGATCAGGTACAAATAAGTTAATGTTCATTGTATGTACACACAGTGACTGCAACCAGCAGCAGAACAGTTGAGGTGCAGGCTCTGGAGGGTATAATACGATGTATCTCGGATCAGTACAGGATAAGTACATGCATGTTATGTAAACAGTGAACTGCACAGCAGCAGAATAGTGAGTGCAGCTCTGGAGTATAATACAGGATTTACTCAGGATCAGTACAGATATTATAAATGTCAGTGTATGTACCACAGACATTGACCTCAGCCAGCAGATATAGTGAGTGCAGCTCTGTGAGTAATAATACAGGATGTAAACTCAGGATCATTACAGGGATAAATAATGTCATGTATGTACACAGTACTGCAACACCAGCACAGCAATAGTGGTGCAGCTCTGGGATTATAACATACAGGATGTGTACTCAGGGATCAGTACAGGAATAAGTTTAATGTCATTTGTATGCTACCAGTGATGCACCAGGCAGCGCAACATAGTGATATGCAGCTTCTGGGGTATAATACAGGATTGTAACTCAGGATCAGTACAGGATAAGTAACGTCATGTATTACACATGACTTGCACCAGCAGCAGAAATAGTGACGCAGGCTCGGGTTATAATCCAGGATTGGTAACTCAGGATCAGTACAGATAGTAATGTCATGTATGTACACCAGTAGACTGCAAACCAGCAGCAGAATATGAGGTGCAGCTCTGGGGTTATAATACAGGATTAACTCAGGATCCAAGTAACAGGATAAGTAATTGTCATGGTATTACACAGTGACTGCACCAGCGGAGCAGAATAGTGAGTGGGCAACTCTGGAGTATAATACAGGATGTAACTCAGGAATCAGTACAGAGGATAAAGTTAATGTCATGTAGTTACACAGTGACTGCCCAGCAGCAAGGAACTAAGTGAGTGCAGCTTGGAGTATAATACAGGATGAACTCAGGATCATACAGGATAAGTCAATGTCATGTATGTACACATGACTGCCACCAGGCAAGCAGAATAGTGAAGTGCAGCTTCTCTGGGGTATACTACAGGTATGTAACTCAGGATCAGTACAGGATAAGTTAATGTTATGTATGTACACGTGACTAGCACCAGCAGCAGAATTAGTGAGTGCGCTCTGGGGTATAATTACAGGATTGAACTCAGGAATCAGTACAGGATAAAGTAATGTCATGTAATTACACAGTGACTGCACCAGCAGCAGAATAGTGAGTGCAGCTCTGGAGTATAAATTTTGTTTTTTTTTTGAAAACAGGATTTGGAACTCAGGATCCGTACAGGTTAAGTAATGTCATGTATGTACACCAGTGACTGCACAAGCAGCAGGAAATAGTGAGGGGTTTGAGTGAAGCTTTGGAGTATAATAAGGAATGTAACTCAGGATCAGTACAAGATAAAGTAATGTCATGTATGTACACAAGTGACTGACCATCCAGCAGAAATAGTGGAGTGCAGGCTCTGGGTATAATACAGGATGTTATCTCAGGATCAGTACAGGCTAAGTAATTGGTCATGTATGTAAACAGTGACTGCAACCAGCCAGAATAGTGAGTGGCCCAGCTCTGGAGTTATAATACAGTGGAGGTTAAGCTCAGAATCAGTACAAGGATATATAATGTCATGTATTGTAAAACAGTGACTGCACAGCAGCAGATAGTGTTGAGTGCAGCTCATGTGGTATACTTAACAGGATGTAATCAAGGGATCAGTACAGGATAAAGTCAATGTCATGTATGTACACAGTGCACTGCCACCAGGCAGGCAGGAATAGTGAGTGCAGCTTTCTGGGGTATAATACAGGATGTAATCAGGCGATCCAGTACAGGATAAGTAATGTCATGTATGTAACAGGCAGTGACTGCCTGAGTTACATCCTGTATTATACACCAGCAGCAGCAGAATAGTGAGTGCAGCTCTGGGGTATAATACAGGATGTAACTCAGGATCAGTACAGGATAAGTAATGTCATGTCAT
>CM033641.1:10160277-10204740 GCA_019512145.1 Engystomops pustulosus
GATAATACCGCCATATGGTACTGAGATAACACCACCATACACTACTCCAATAATACCGCTATTTAGCACTGAGATTAGTCTATGGGTATATTATCTGAACAGTGTATGGTGGAGTTATCTCAGTACTATATAGCAGTATTATTTGAGTAGTATATGGTGGTGTTATCTCAGTACTCTATGGCAGTATTATTTGAACAGTGCATGGTGGAGTTAAGAGATAACACCACCATACACTGCTCAGATAATACCGCCATAAAGAACTGAGATAACACCACCATACACTTCTCAAATAATACCGCTATATGGTACTGAGATAACACCACCATACACTGCTCAGATAATACCGCTATATAGTACTGAGATAACACCACCATACACTGCTCAGATAATACCGCCATAAAGAACTGAGATAACACCAGCATATACTACTCAGATAATACCGCTATATAGTACTGAGATAACTCCACCATACACTGTTCAGATAATACCGCTGTATAGTACTGAGATAACTCCACCATACACTGTTCAGATAATACCGCCATAAAGAACTGAGATAACTCCACCATACACTGTTCAGATAATACCGCTGTATAGTACTGAGATAACTCCACCATACACTGCTCAGATAATACCGCCATAAAGAACTGAGATAACACCACCATACACTTCTCAAATAATACCGCTATATAGTACTGAGATAACACCACCATACACTGCTCAGATAATACCGCTATATAGTACTGAGATAACACCACCATACACTGCTCAGATAATACCGCCATACAGTACTGAGATAACACCAGCATATACTGCTCAGATAATACCGCTATATAGTACTGAGATAACTCCACCATACACTGTTCAGATAATACCGCTATATAGTACTGAG
Source organism: Engystomops pustulosus (assembly GCA_019512145.1). Lineage (NCBI taxonomy): Eukaryota > Metazoa > Chordata > Amphibia > Anura > Leptodactylidae > Engystomops > Engystomops pustulosus. The sequence goes on from CM033641.1 coordinate 10,161,167, forward strand.
ATAACACCACCATACACTGTTCAGATAATACCGCCATAAAGAACTGAGATAAGACCACCATACACTGTCAGGGAAGGGTAAAACCTCTCCATACACATAGGATGTGTGTCCAGTCCCAACACAAGTGAATTCTTATTCTAATGTATAAGGTAATTGCTGTCCGTGCAGCCGCCCATCATACAGGTCAACCCGGGCTCTACTTACACAATGTTACAATCATCATCATATTTGCAGTCTCTGAGTAAATATTGTACAGATTAACAAGCAAGATCAGGTAAATACCCAGAACAACAAAAGAAGGTATCATATGTCATGTGCACTGTGTAGTCAGAGCAGAGATGTAACAGCCACATCATATAATGACTCAACTACAGTCACATTATAAAGTCCCCTATATGGTTACATGACAAGATACTATAATACTACTCATACAGAGCTGGAGTATAATACAGGATGTAACTTAGGATAAGTAATGTCATGTATGTACACAGTGACTGCACCAGCAGCAGAATAGTGAGTGCAGCTCTGGTGTATAACACTGGATGTAACTCAGGATCAGTACAGGATAAGTAATGTCATGTATGTACACAGTGACTGCACCACCAGCAGCGAATAGTGATAGTGCAGCCTGGAGTATTAATACAGGATTGAACTCGGATCAGTACAGGATAGTAATGTCATGTATGTACACAGTGACTGCACAGCAGCAGAATAGTGGTGCAGCCTGGAGTTATAATAGGATGTAACTCAGGATCGTACAGGATAAGTAATTCATGTATGTTACACAGTGACTGCACCAGCAGCAGAATAGTGAGTGCAGCTCTGGAGTATAATCCAGGGTGTAACTCAGGATCAGTACAGGATAAATAATTTCACGTATGTACATAGTGACTCCACCAGCAGAATACTGTGTGCAGCTCACCACAGAATATTTAGGTAATGTCATAATTTTGCGGCCACTGGTCTAGGACTACTCTGTTACTCTCATTACTTTATTATACAGGTTTCCATGGTAGTTGCTCGACTCTGCCCTGTTGTTACATTTACTTTTCCCCATTTTGAGGACTTTTGTAAGAATGTACAGGTATCTTTATAGGGTTGTTTGACTTGCATATTTCAACCAGGTATTTATCTTATGTATGGGGGATCAGTATCCGCTGCACCGTTTGACCTGTGACCGTTTGTGGATCCTTGCAACCGGCTCGGATCCACTTGTTCATGTGTATTTGTACACTTTTTTAATTGTTTTTAATGCTTTGAGGTCTGGCATCTCGTTGGTGTGCTTAGTATTAATTGTTTAATAAATTTGATATTTGTTTCAGCCTATACACACCGACTTTTTTCTTGCTTGTATTGTATAGTATTTTTTGGTGTGTTGGCTACAGAACATTGCAGCGTTTACATAATATCCGTTTCCAATTTCTTTGTTGTAGAAATTTGCAATATTGGTATGTATTTTCTATATGCAAACTCAAAAGTGAACATGCCCTTTAAATCTTTCATTTAGGTTAAAGGGGTATTACGCTACAGACAAGATAAATTATACTCAGGATAACAAAATAACACATTTTCTAATTCACTGCTATTAACAAAAATCCAGCATTTCACAGATATAATAGAAACCTGTCTCTATCAGTCCTGGTGTACACAATTTCAGTTGCCCCAGGATCTGTTCCTAAATCAGTAGTCTAGGGTCTGGCAGGACAGATTGTTCTTCTGCACTGCACTGAGCTCTTCTCTGCAGAAGCCCCTTCCCTTGCATTCCAAGACGAGCTCACACAGAGAGAGACTTCCTGCCGGCAAACAGCAGCGTGAGGGGAGTAAAGCTACAGAAAGATAAGGTCTTTATTCATGGGGGCGGGAGGCGCAGCAGAACCGAAAAATGAATGTCATGGCTGTGATAGCTGAGTTGAGATTGTCATGTATTATATGCATTTCATGGATCTCATCATCTCTCATCTCGGATCTGTCTCATCACTTTCTATGTGTCAGATACTAGGAATATTCAGAATAAAAGTTAATATAAACCTTGTACCCTGATAATCTAAGCACAATGTCAGCACACAGCATCTTACAGCACAAAGGGATCATCACACTCTGGAATCTTACACTGACCATGACTCAGTGATAGAGTGAAATTTTAAAGTAATGGGTTAAAAAGTATCTCTAATGTGTAAACATCACTAGGGGATTGTAATTTGAAAACCCCTTTAATTGAGATTCTTCTAATCCTCTTAAACATTCTATGGAGAAGATAAACCTTAGGATTTTCAGCAAGCAATGGACTTATGGCAGTAACATAGTTTCCAGTTAACGTAATATATGGCCACTAGATTTCTATGAGATGTGACATTACAAAATGTTATCCGGGCCTGAGCTTAATATGCAGTGATCATTACCCACATCCTTCATTATAACCCAGAAGGTGTCATTTCTGTGGAGATGTGAGCAAGAAAAAATATACAGAATCTGCTAAATTTCATGTCACAAAGTGACCCGCCTGACAAAGAGAGAAAATGACTTCTTAAGAATGTATAATGACTTGAATCCGACTCCCGAGATAATATATTATAATGGTAGGACACAATGTAACGACACTCCAGCCCTGCACAGCATCATCCTTCACACTGTGTACATACCGTACCCTAAGAAAGTCAGTGGCAAGCAAAGACAAAACGTTACATGGATAATAGAGAATATTTTATTGTGTTACTACAAATATACTTAGATTTTTTTCTTAAAGGGGTTGTCACTATGAAAAGTTACTGACCTGACCTGATGCCGTTTTTGGCTTACACTGTGCTTAACTTCTTTGGTCTCTCCCTTTAGGACCGGCTACTCAGTCAATCACTAACGGAGGCATGTCATATAGTGATTCCTCCATAGTGAGAGATTTGTAATGACCTAGAGTAGGGATCATCAAATATTTATGCCAGGTAGTCTTTCTGGAGTGGATGCTGTAGGCCTGATCACTCTTCTTCTGTCTGTAACTCAGCTTTACTAAGTAAACCCCGGCCTAAGGTGAGCTCAGGTGTATATCTCTGCCATATAATGGCCTGACTTTATGTTTTATATCACCTGGTGGTAAGCAGGCTTTGTAATTGGCTGGCACCCCAGAACATTCAAATAGCAGACTCCAAAATTTAATAAAAGTGGATTTTGGGCTATGAAGGCTACAGAAGGATTACCCAGCCTGCAAACTCTTGCTGTAGGGCTCAAGGAGTGGGTTCAAGTATTTCATAAATGTTAACAGCTTGACCAATGAGGATCTAACTACTAGTGATAATAATGACGGACCATCACATGCTTTACTGCCATTGTACTGGGAGATGTGTGACCACCTTTCTTGTAATTAGTAGTTGGTCACATTGATTTGACTTGAACCAATTTAATTTGCTATTCAACAAAGAGGCAATTAGAATAACTAGGACCCTACTAGGGCACTACTACAACAATGGGGGTTGCATGTCTCCCTGAGTACAGTGGAATTTACAAAAGTGGTTGGTTGACCAACACTCCTATAATTAGCAATGTGTTCAGTAGTCAGACCCAGAGGCGTAACACAGAGAGACAGGGCCCTACAGCAGACTTTTGAATGGGGCCTCACCACACCCTCAGAAAATATACCTATTTGTATATTCACACATTTATACCCTCATCCACACATTTATACCCTCATGCACACACATTAAACACTGATATATACATTTATACACTTACACAGATCCTACAGTCCAAGTAGCTGTTGACCACATGGGGGAAGTAGACGTCAGTAATTACAGATGAGAGACCCCTAGTCCTGTTGCTCTGCTTTCCACTCCATGTCCCCCAACATTTCTTATCTGAGCCAATGATTCATGCTGCGTACTGTGGAAGATGTGCCCTGTTATATACTTATTATGCTGTATAATGTGCAGCAAAATGTGTATATAATGGTGCACATCCTCCATTCTTCAGTATGTCAAGTCGGGCCCTGACGGTGCGGGCCCCATAGTAGCTACTATGGCTGATACCGCTGTAGTTACACCCTGGTCAGACCCCCTCCAACCCAAGTAAATCACCAGAATACTGCTACATAGTATATTCCTTGTCCGCCCTATAATTGACCCATAGATTAGATAGCATCTCCATTGGGAAGAGTCCCCATTATTTTGCCACCCACTTGTTCCCTCCACCTAATCCAACCTGAGTGTATACTACTTCTAGACCTGTGGGTAACTGTATGTGTGTTTTATGCTGCTCATGTGTTTATGTCCTCTCTGCCCTATGCTCCAAAGTTATCACTACAAATCTCCCCGGAGAGGCTCGAGCACGCGGCACAATGAGACAACCTCCACGGCGCGCAGATAACAACAGCGTTATTTATGGACAATAACTGCACAGAATTAAAAAGGACCAAATTTATATGTAAAAAAAAATCAATATCAACAGAAAGTTGAGATTAAAAGCAAATCTATTATTCATAAGATAATAAGCCGAGGAGGTTATTACCTTGTGTTCTGGTGATGGAGCGCTGTGTGCTCTGCTCTCCGCTGCCTCCATTCTGTCCTCTTCTACCCTCTTGTATTCTTTTGTATTACATTGAACTTTTATGATAATATTGTCCTTAATGCACATGTTTGGAGTGAAATATTGTGTTTGTCAGAGTAGGGACTCAATTTGCGACTAACTCACAGCCCCATAGCCTTCTATTGTGCACGTCGGGATGTGGAGCATGCACCGGGCCTCACCCGACCCTGAATGTGCCTTTTCAATCTCTTTCCATTCTCAAGGTCATGGTGTCAGCCAAGTCACGTAGAGCAGCACATGGACTGGGGTTTACATGCATGCCCACAGGTTTGTCCTCCTAGAGCAGGGTTCCCCAAACTACGGCCCCCGACACTTGGCACACCAGCGCCGGGCCCCCGTGGCCTGCAACAGTCGGGTAGGAGCCTCTGTCCGTCCGGACAGGAAGTTCCTGCCCGTCACTGTATAGTGCTCTGTGCGGCCGGAAACGTCCGCTCGAGCACTATTACTGGAGCGATGTGGCCGGAATACAACCCCAGCGCACATTGCTCCATGAACTAGGCTGCGCGGCCGCGTGATGACGTCATCACGCGGCCGCGCACCCCTTCCTGCCCGGACGCGGCAAGAAGATAGAAGACTTAGGTGAGTACAGGGTTTTTATTTTTTTATTAAAGGGCTGTAAAAAGATTGTGGTGGCCGGGGGCCAATAGTTAGTTGTGAGGGGCAGAATAGGAAATAATTAATTATAAGGGGCAGCTTAGGAAACAATTAATTATGAGGGGCAGCATAGGAAATAATTAATTATAAGGGGCAGCTTAGGAAATAATTAATTGTGAGGGGCAGCATAGGAAATAATTAATTATAAGGGTCAGTAAATAATTACCGGTAATTATGAGGGGCAGTATAGGAAATAATTAATGGTGGGGGTATAGGAAATAATTAATTATGAGGGGCAGTTTAGTAATTAATGGGGGAGGAGGCATATTCAATAATTAATGGAGAGGGGTCCCAGTATATTAATTAATTAATTGGGCCAATATATAAAATAGTTCAAAGGGGGTGCAGTACCGGTATATTAAATAATTAATTGAGGGGGGTGCCAATGTATTATGGATGCGGTCACATGTACTGATATTTATTTTTAAACTTTAGTCCGGCCCTCTAACGGTCTGAGGGGGACAGTGAGCGGCCCCCTATGTAAAAAGTTTGGGGACCCCTGACCTAGAGCTTAACCACTGACTTGGTAAGAGACATGGCTCAATGTTTTGCCCTATGGAACCACAGGGGTCCCAAATGCTGGTTGGCCACCAAACATAAATTTATGATATACCCTAACGAAATCCCAAAACTGCATTGGAAATACCCAAAGAATAAGCTATACAACATCCCACCAACTTGGTTTTGATGACAACAAACATTGCCTCCAGATGCTACAGATGTGTTCTCCTTGACCTTTCCAAACTCTTGTGGTTGGATTAGAGTCTATTAGCTCCTAAAACCAGAGTGTTTGACAATATTGTATCTCAATGTTATACTTTAGGTTGGAGAGCTAGGAGATGTTTGTCAGCCATGTACATATGATGCCACGTCGCTTCTCAGTCCGGGGGGGTTGACCCCAATATAACCATGGGATGGAACATGGAAGGCTTGAAGGACCAGATGAGGATAGACATATGGAAATCAAGAGCTTGATGGGCTTTAGTGGGAGGGTCATGGAATGATTGAGGTAGAGAGATGATAAAGGTGGAAGATGAGAGTGGTTATTGGTAAAAATTGTGCCATACAAACCAAACTTAGTGCTTATGGATAATTTCCTTCTACTAAGGGGATCTAGAGGATTTGTAATTTTGTGATTCCCCATTAGAGACTAAGGGTGCATTTACACTGATGTATGCCCTTTCGGCTACGGCTGGGCGGGCATACGTCAGCCGAGATGGAGAGTAGGAGGGGTGACCCCTCCCCTGTCCATTGCAATGCATTATATATGGCCCATAACACATGGAAAGATAGGACATATCCTATCTTTTTCCCTTGTAGGGATTGGTACGTGTGGCAACATATCGCTCCATGCGGCCATAGGCGGTCTATGGGGAAAGTATGTACTGCCACAAGCTTGTGGCCGTACATACACCCCCCTACGGTCATGTGAATGCAGACTAAGGGGGAAATTTATGGTACGTTAGTTCTTGATCCTTCAACGTATGATGTTTCCCCTTCCCTCTGACCCGCCAGATATATTAAGAGGCTCCGGCCCCCTGATAGATTAGACGGTCAACTGTGCCTATCGTATAATTGCGCTATTAACCTGTGGCCGTTATAGCTCAGGCTTTAGCTTATGTGCGGGGGCTGGATAGCAACACGACTCACTCCACCATAGGGTAGGCCCCCATTCAGCACCCTCCACGCTCACTTGGCGTGTAGGTGGATTACGAAGGAAAATTATCCCAAAAAGTCAGTGGGATAATGAGATCACAGTTTCAGGATCTGTGTTTATACAGAAAATTAAGATTAAGCGGCCTTTTGACCTTGTGCATCGCAGTGTGAGATCCCCTTACACTTTAACGGGTTTGACAGAAAACTGTTCCTAAACACTATCAGATGTTGGATATGGACTGCTCCCCTTTAGTGCCCAGTGTTAGGTGCATGCTCATGGCTCAGAAGACTTAAGCTGAATCCTATAACTCATGGGGCCATTGTTAAAAAAGCTGTTGCCTTTTAGCAACAGGATTGTGAAAAATAGCTTTGATTGTGTCCTCGATAGAGCACATATTCTCCCAATTCCTAATCTCTAAATTCCCCAAACAACCGTCCCTTTAAATTCCTTTATAACCCAAACAACAGAAAACCTGATAAATCGTTCAACCACACTGAAAGCCGACTGGACCGAACCTTGGCACCAGTCATGAAATCCGGCAGGGTTGTTCCAATGTTCCCGATTAAACAATGATTAGCGCCGCTTAATTAACTGTTTGTTCCGCACTCAGTACATCGTCACTGTCAGAACGCTATAAATATTTGCTAATGAAAGATGTTACGTGGATGGCGCTTCACAAAATATCTCGTGCTGGAAGGGAGACCCAGATGCCGATGCCAAGAGTGAAGGAGGTTTCTCTTAAAAAAGCCGGTCGAATCTAAGATAAATGAGCGTCTCGGAGACATTGGCTGATAAAGGAGAGCGCTATGGATCAGCACTTACTATGAAATAGAGAAATACTGGCTCCATAGAAAGAAGAGCCTCATCCTCCAATAAATGGGTCCAGGCGCCCATTCCTGGCACACTCTACCCTCCCCTCATTATATGCCAAGCCTGGTCACTGATTATGTGAGGCTAGACTGGAATGGATTGGGAAGCCATATAATTCTTGTAGATTCTTTGAAACCGTATAGAAATGGAAAAAAAATTGAAACAGTATAGACATACATAAAATTATAATAATGTTCACCCTTCTGATGTCAAGAAGACTAGTCCCATAAAGAAAATGTACAACCAAAATTCATCAAGATGAACCAGGGACACTTACTCATAGGCACCGCGCCTGTGGTAATCTTTTTATATTTGTTATTCATGGTTTTCTTCTTTCTAAAATCAACTTTTAAAATTATGCTAATGAGCATGCAGGGATACCCTTGCTCCTCTATGACAGACTCTTACACTGTCTCCCCCTCCCCCTGCTCCTTCAGCACTTTCTGCTGTAATGTAGAGGGCAAGACAGTATAGCAGCCTGTAAAGCCAGATCACAGAGAGGCTAGGGTAGCTCCCTCGGCTCTTTAGCATAATCTAAAATGCTATTATAAGGATGGAGGAAATGGATTACAAATATAAGAAGATACCACAGTCCCGGTGCCTGGGTCTATGAGTAATTTCCCTGGTTTATCAGGATGGATTTTGATATTGGATTTTCTTTAAGGGGTTAGACTTGTGGGGAGAGAGCTGGATGAGTGTGGTGGAGAGGAGACTGACGCAGGCACACACAGGCTACAGCTGACTCCCCGTTTCCCAGGGGTCACCACACACTGCTCGCAGGTAGCTAAGTAATGTGAAATAATCTTATATAAACTACTGAAATGATTCAGAAGGAATTTTTGAAATCAGGACAACCCGATGGATTAGGGCAACGTTTCATAGTTTCATAGTTTATACGGTTGAAAAAAGACACTTGTCCATCAAGTTCAACGTGTGGGATTTAACAATTAGAAATGTGTTGCAAGACACGCACTTACATGCACCAGGAAGAAGAAGGTGAACTCTGGCGGACCTTGACGCAGAAGCGACAGATGCAGGAACTCGGGCGCACGATCTTCGTGAATCGCGCCGGACCCGAATCCTCATCGGACAACGCGCCGCGGGATCGTGACAGGACCGGGTAGGTAAATCTGCCCCGTTGTGTTAATTTTTTTGCATAATTCCTGAAATTTGAGCAATTTTTGCTGCAGCCTATAACCCCTGGTGGGTTCAGAGTGTATTTGCACATTTTTTTGTGACTTTTTGGGAGCAAATCGGTGATTAATCATGTGCCAACATCAGACGCAGTTCAAAGATAAATTAGATGCAAAGCGGGAAAACCAGTGTGCCGTGATCTTCAGAGAGTGCATGAAAAAGTTGCCAAAAATGTGCAAATCCAAAAAAAAGACTAAGAAAAAGATACATATGCTCCATTATCTCCTGTAGCCATCCTCAGGTTCCTTGTGCTCACCATATGATATTATGCTCCGCCCATGCAGAACATGTGTACGCCCCCTATTACTTCAACCTTAAACTTTATATTTTTGAATGCACACCTTATATATTTCTATTTGTATCCACTTGCACTTGACATGAGTAGACATACTGTCACCCGCTTGCTGGCACCTCACATCCTCAGTCACTTTATACACAAATGTATCAATAAAATGATTTATTTTGCTTGGATTTTCTAGCATAATATCGGCGCTTAGTGCGTGACCCCGCTGCTCGGGAGAGACGTTACGTTCCTAAGCTGCTGATTCACACTGTCATTAAAATTCAGCAGTCGGCCGCCTCTGCGACACTCAGCGTTGCCATATTGAACTATTTTCAATCCTCGGCTTTTGAATAGTGAGAATAACAAATATGACGGTGCCGGAGCCGGCGCTTCATTCATCAGTTATGTGTTATATGCGGAAAGGGCAAACGCAAATACGGGAAAACACAGGAGTGGGGAGAGGCCGGGGAGGACTCCCATCCACCGCTCTGTTATCAATGTAAGATTCACCCGAGAAGTTCTGCAGCAGCTATGGGAGGGGGTGGGGCACGAGACTGGCCTGGAGAGGAAAGGGGCCGACACTAAATGAGTGGACACTGGATTAATCCTAGAGATGAAAGGACAATATGGGTGATCCCTTTAAATGTCTGATTCCTCGGGGGTTTGGTCTGGTTTCGGAGTATTTTTGGTATTCAGTCTGGGGTCTGTATTAGATTACATGTCTTGATTTTGGTCTGAATTTGCTTCGAGGTCAGTCTGTGGTTTGATTGGATCCAGGGGTTTGGTCTTCATCTGGTCTGGCCTCTAATTGTGATTCAGTCTAGGGTTTTAATTTATTATCTTACAATATAATATCTGTAACCCTTTAACCCAAAAAAGCAGAGGGGAGACATGAAGGGCTCACAGGCTGAGCCCTTTTTATACTTACCAGGTGTTTGCTGCACAATGGAGTAAACACCGTCACTAACAGCCATGATAGGTGCTTGCACTGATCGCGGGTGTTAATCCTGTGATCGCCACCTTCAAAGGAGGAAGCGACGATCTATTACCATGACAGGCTGCTTGATAAAGGCTCGCAAGGAGCTGAAACGTTGCTCATGGAATAAAGACACCCACTTTATTTGACACTACTAACGGAGTGCTGCCTTTTCCTGAACTTATATTATAGTCCCCTGGCCTGGGGACCTACGGTCTGTGCACCCACCAGAGTTGCTGTGCTGCTCCGAATTTTCCTTTACTAGATAGATAGATAGATAGATAGATAGATAGATAGATAGATAGATAGATAGGAGATAGATAGATAGATAGATAGATAGATAGATAGATAGATAGATAGACAGATAGATAGATATGAGATAGATAGATATGAGATAGATAGATAGAAGATAGATATGAGATAGATAGATAGAAGATAGATATGAGATAGATAGATAGAAGATAGATATGAGATAGATAGATAGATAGATAGATAGGAGATAGATAGGAGATAGATAGGAGATAGATAGGAGATAGATAGATATGAGATAGATAGATAGATATGAGATAGATAGATATGAGATAGATAGATAGATATGAGATAGATAGATAGATAGATATGAGATAGATAGATAGATAGATAGATATGAGATAGATAGAGAGATAGGAGATAGATAGATAGGTACCATAAATAATGGATGGATATTAGATAAATCTACATTCCTAATATTCGAATTTTTCAAGAATAATCCCCTGAGAGATAGATGTAATAATCCCCGGCAGACCATACACACGCGGTGCAGCCGCTGCCTGTCATGTAATGGGTGATTATTGTACTTGTGTTGAGTTTGCTCTCATATAGAAGGTGATAACCTGCAGAGGCGTCTGTATCCTCACGTCTGGGTGCGAGGATTGGGCTCTCGTTCTACGTGTCGCAGTGTATTATTATGTTACTGTGAGAGGACACTGACCTTTCCTCATGGATAGAAAATAAGGTCCCCCTATACAATATGGAACCATCATCGTCTCCAGGACTCGGCTCATCTCCTCCCTGCAGGGACGTTGGATTAGGATTATCCACATTTATGCTCCCAGTGACTGGCTGGAAGTGTTCAATTCTTCCACAGCGCCTCCACAGGCAAAACAAGGCATTACAAGCTGTAGCTTACAACTAATTGTGAAGTTATTAAATACACAGCCGTGCAGTTACCTCTTAAAGAAAACCTGTCTGCTCCATTTGGGATCCTAAACTAAGTACAGGGTTTAGTGTCCAAATGGACCTTCTTGAAGTTTTTAAACAGAAGGGAAATTAAAAAATGAACTTAAATACTTAACTGGTTGCAGGTCTGACAAGGTAGATCGGACTCGCACCAGGAGATCGCACACCGGCGCCTCATCTCGCAATGAGGGAAGTGAAGCCGGGACAGTAACTTGGCTACATTGCGCATGCGCCGTACCTACTGAAGCCGGGGTGTATTGCTCCGGCTTCAATTGCTAGAACTTGCCGGCGCAGAGGGATCTAGGGAGCGAGGGGGGGGGGATTATTGAGCTTATCTTTTTTTTTAATCAGAATGATAACAATGATACAGGATGATTTGGGGCACTAAACCACTGGTCCAGGCGGGCGGCCCTATGGGCGGATCTGTGCTGCAGAGCGGGAAGGGCCCTATAAATTAACTTTGTCGAATAAGGCGCAGAGACTCAAAACCACTAAGTGACAAATTTTATCCTGCACTCAAAAGAGTCGCAAATTTGAGACAAATCTATTAATGTGCCTAAAAATTGCGCCAAAAAATTCCAAGAATTACCCAACAAATTTTGATAAAAATCCCCCCCAAGACTTGAGAAAAGATTGGTAGGAAATAATTTAGATACAGGCCGTCCCCGGGTTACATACAAGATAGGTTATGTAGGTTTGTTCTTAAGGTGAGTTTGTATGTAAGTCGGAACCGTATACTTTATTATTGTAACCCCAGTCAAAATTTTTTTGGTCTCTGTGACAATTGGATTTTAAAAATGTTGGGTTGTCATCAGAACCGGGATTTACAATAAAGCTTCATTACAGACACCTGTTATAACTGTTACAGCTGATTATTGTAGCCTAAGACTAAAGTGCAGTAAATTACCAATGTCCAGTGGTCCGTTTGTAACTAGGGGTCGTATGTAAGTCAGGTGTTCTTAAGTAGGGGACCGCCTGTATATAGATGGGTAAAGATATCCATTTATATATAAATATGCGCTGATAGAAAGATAGATGCACATTAGAGCGGTAAATAGAGAGAAATGTGAGATGATTGACACACACAGGAAGACGGATCGATATCAGAAACATAGACAGATACATGGAGAAATATGAAGTGATAGATCAATAGATATAGAATCCAGAAGACGCAGCCACATGTATGTCTGGATATCACGCAGCTTCTCCCGCTGGATTGTGGTCTGTGGATTTAGTCCTTGATGCCATTGATTTTCTATTCTCTTCTCGCTAATATCTCTCTGCGGAGCGTTCGTGATAATAACCCCTCGGCTGCTGTTATCTGTCAGGACTGGGATCTGCTTAGAGAAGGGCCCCGGCTACACGGCGCCTCAGACTGCGACCGAAGACTCCTCGCAGTTACCGCATTAAATGCAACTAAACAAAAGTGAATGGGGCTCATTTACTAAGGGTCTGCGCGCTCACTTTAGTCGGACTGTTTGTCTTTTTTAAGGATTGCATGGCGAGGACAGGTATTTAACAGAGGTCTGCTTTAGGATTGTGTTGCACGCAATCGGGTTTTGGCGCGGCTGCTTCCATGCAACAGTAATCGGGGGCGGGCCATCTGACGATTTGATGGATTCGGGCTGAGCACGGGATTTAACTTTCAAATTGTGTCACAAGCCCAAGCACTTACATGCACCAGGAAGAGGAAGGTGAACTCCGGCGGACCTGAGCGGGGAAGCAACACATGCAGGATATCGGGCGCTTAGTGAGTCGTGGCACAGGGCATTCCGGTCAGACAGAGCACTTTCGGGGATCGCGCAGGACGGGTAAGTAAATGTGCCCCATAGTATACAGTACTAAACGTACCAAAAGTTTGGACACATCTTCTCATTCAAAGAGTTTTCTGTATTTTCATGACTATAAAAATTGTAGATTCACACTGAAGGCATAAAAACTATGAATTACCACATGTGGAATTATATACTCAACAAAAAAGAGTGAAAAAACGGAAAAAAATGACTTATATTCCAGGTCCTTCTGCTGTGATTACTGCTTTGCACACTCTTGGCTTTCTCTTGATGAGCTTGAAGAGGTAGTCACCTGAAAATGTTTTCCCATCACAGGTGCCCTGTCAGGGGTAATAAGTGGGATTTCTCAACCCCATTTATAAGGCAAGAAGGCAAGACCCCTGGAAAGATCAAGGCGCTATAGGTCACAGACACAATGGATCCGCACTCGCTGTGTTATAAAAGGCAATGTGACTCTTATAAGACCCAGTTATTATATAACCCCCTTAGTCTCAGATCCCCTTGTACTGAGTCATCCTTATAATCTCTCCACTCTGCGTTGTGGCTCCCCGTGTGGTGATTTGTTGTATTTATTAGTTTAATTAGATTTGTATGCATATTTTCTAAGATGAATGCTTTTAATATGAGCCGGATCTCTACCAAATACAGCCTTAAAGGGACCGGCTCCCCACGCCGCAGAGCTCTACAGAGGCGAGGATGTCACATATACTCCTCCGGGTGAGCAAACATTTCCTAATTTGTAAAACCTCTGTAGTCTGATATTCTAACATTAGTAGCAAAAGAACAATGTGGGTGATAAGAAGAACTTAGATAGATGATAAATGATATAGAGATATGTAATCAGATAGATATTAGAAATATAGACGATACTTAAAGCCTTGGGGGTTAGAAGGCAGCAGTGCTTCCTAGCTGCATGTTTTGGTGGGATTTAGACAATGCATTGTCTTGGATGGAGTATCATGAAGCACTCTCTTCTCAAAGTGAAATCCCTCAAATACCCCTCAGAGACGTCTTCTTCCTACAATGTGTATGATTAAATATCTAAGGTCTATGATCTATGGTTGACCCCAAAGTCTGATTTCTGATAACTTATACAGTAGATCTCTGCCTGTTCAGATGCTCCACGCTAAATATTTAAAGAGATGGTGCTAATTTACCAAATCCATTGCAACTCTACTCATGAAGGGCAGCTACCAGCAATAGGACGGTGTCTGGGTGTAAAGGTTTGCTGTGTGTTTGGCTTGTGGCATGGTATAGACCATTGATGACTAACCTATGGCACTGGTGCCAGAGGTGGCACTCGGAGCCCTTTCTGTGGGCACTCAGGCCATCACCAGAGAGGACTCCAGGTATCTTCCTGCAGTCCCAGACAGCCCAGGACTTGCTGTGTTCAGAGCTATTTTAAAGTGACAGCTGTAGCTGGGAGTATTTTCTGCTTTATTGGTGTCCTCAGGTGCTGGTATCAATGAAAACTGTGACAGAGAAGGGAGTATAAATCACAAATTAAATTTCTGTGTTGGCACTTTGCGATAAATAAGCGGGTCTTTGTTGTAGTTTGGGCACTCGGTCTCTAAAAGGTTCGCCATCACTGGCATAGACTATTATTGCACTCCACCTTCCCCATCCTTGTTTTTTTGGCCACCACCTTTTAACCTGCCTGGGTCAGCTGTTGCCTAATGGGAGGAATAATAACCTGGTGACCGTTGAAGTTTAAATCCTAGCAAAAGGCTAAAGGTTGAAATAAACCAACGGGATCTCTGAAACAGCAAACTTGGGTGTAGGCCAAAGCCGAATCAATTCTACACATGGTCCACCAGCTTCTGCCTTTACAGTAGAAAATGCAACTTTATCTTTATCGGAACACAAATAAGTCAAAAGTTTTAGTTGGAACCAACTTTCTACCATTGTAGAGTTTGCTAAAAGGCTCTCTTCATAGTCTTGTACGTCAGACTTGTATCTCGTGAAGGTTCATATCTAGTCTTCGTCCTGGCAGGAGCAGATCCGAGTCCTGGTTTTCTGCACAGTAATTCAGTACAGAAAGACATAACAGCTCCAGAACTCATTATGGCTCCATTCTCCTCTTCATAATAAAAAAGGCACAAATAAAAAGAACAATTACATGTGAAGTCGAGCCCGTGTCTGCGCAGCGCCCGCAAGACGGGAGCGTGGAGGGAAATGCTAATGGAAACGTTTAACTCATTTCTGCACAATTCATTATTTCTGTTTCCTTTCATCTCCACGTCGAGTCTTGATTGATATATTGATATAACGATCCCGATTCCGATGTTGCCTGAAATGAAACACGCGTTTAGTATTTTAATTGAACCGGGCCGCCGACTATCGCCAGGCTCATTTTATCTCTGTGCCAAATCCATCTGTGTTTGGGAGAAGGAGCGCAGCAGCGAACATCTTTATTTATTTGCAACGTGGAAGTGTGTGTTATCGAAATCAGATCAAACGGGAATGAAGAATTTATTTTTAGTTAAAGGAAAAAAAAAAACAGGCAATCACGTTGGGTTCTGGATTGCTTATGATTAGTTTCACTCCATGACTGTTGTTTTTCGGAGCAAGTTATAAATGGTGACGACCTCTACGCTCCGGAAGGAGATGTCCACTTCTTTCTTGGTCAGGTGTGTAAAACCGCTCAACCGGTAGGGGTGCTCGGTGTCACTCCTCCAACAATCAACTTCTCGCATCCTGGACACTTCTAGTTTTGGCCCAAAAGCACCTTTTAGGACCTATTACCCATTGTCCTAAGTAAATACTTATCACCTCGTAAGAAAGTAAGTTCCCCTTCATTCTCTTAGTCTCCCAGAAACGTACGCTCTCATGCCTCTTACGTTACAGAGACATGGTAGGAGGAGGACGCTTGACTAAACTATCCAAGTCATTCCTGGTAACCAATCACTGGGCGATAAACCCTTGTCTTGAGGTCCCTCGTATTGAGAACTCTCGTCTTGCTTAAAGGAAATCTACCACTTGGGTAGTTGTGATTTAAACTATTTATACTTACAGGTCAGATGTTAGTAGTCTGTAACAGACTGGGTTTTTGTTTAGCTTTAAATACAGGCAGTCCCCGGGTTACATACAAGATCGGGTCCATAGGTTTGTTCTTAAGTTGAATTTGTATGTAAATCAAAACTGTATATTTTATATTTGTAGTTCTAGACAATTTTTTTTTTTTTGCTCCAGTGACAATTGGGGTTTCAAAATTTTTTGTTGTCATGGGACCAAGAATTATAGATAAAGCTTCATTACAGACACCTTACAGCTGATCAGTGCAGCCTGGGACTATAGTAAAGCATCTAGAGAGCTTCACCAGAGGTCACAGGGGGCAGAGGGGTCTGTCTTTAACTAGGGGTCGTCTGTAAGTTGGGTGTCCTTAAGTAGGGGACCGCCTGTAGTGTCATCCTGGAGAAAAACAACTCTTAAAAATATGCTAATTAGCAATGGGCGCTCCTGTAACACGGATGTCCCAGCGCTTCTTCATCTACTAATTATGCGCGCCTCCATTCTTCTCCCACCCATCTGTCCGAAAGACAGTGACGTCGTCCGCCTCTCCGGAAGTCTCATGAGAGCAAACCACGGCAGCTCCATAGCGATTTACACCGGGTGCACGAGACTCCCCGAGACTGCTCTCGGCAGATGAGTGGGAAGGAGTGGGAGTAACTCAAAGAATGGAGGCGTGCATAAGTAGTAAATGAAAAAGCGTCAGGCGTGCAGAAGAGCACCCAGCACTAATTAGCATATTTTAAGTTGTTTTTCTCCAGGATGACTCTATTTAAAGCTTAACGAAAACCTGGTCTCTTACAGACTACCAACACCGGACCTGTAAGTAAAAAAAGTCTAAATCATGACTACCCAAGTGGTGGTTTTCCTTTAAGTCTATGGCCTGTGATCACCAGGAGAGGATTAGGTATCAATGACCTTGTCTATGTGTCATGGATGTATCAGAGCCGTTGTGGTTGCTTCGGCACATGATGACCAGCGTTGACCGGCAAATATTCCTACTGTGAATATCCCTTTAAGTCATTCCCTAATCTATTCTTAAGACCTGAGAAACACATGAAGGAAAGCACTGAGTTTATTAGAGATAGGGCGGCAGATATTGAGATAATCGATCTCTATGCAAATGCGTCCTCATTATTCAGTGGCGCTTGTGACATAAATGGAGCAGGCTCATACTTTTTCATGTTTGTTCAGCTTTTCTCTTCATTGGATAAACTTGCTTACTACATGGAATCTGTAGTGTGTAGTACTGTACGTGTGTACACAAAACCCTAATACCCTGAGGTTGTCACATTTATGGAGTACCACGTCTAAAAATACCTCATGGGAAATATGCAAATATGGCTTCCAGGATGGGATAAAGAAAAAATTGTCTTAGCTACTTTTTGGGCAGCTCCCTTATCATCATGTATGACTTTTGGGAAGCCTAATGACATGATGTGGGATAAAGGTCAAACCATCATATGTATTCCATAAGGAACAGGAACTGTGGACAAGACTGTTTCATTGTGGTTAAAGGGAACCTGTCACCAGGAGACCCATTTGTAGCACTCCCCCAGTCCTCACAGAGCATAGTACATACACTGCACAAGTACAAACACTACACAAGTGTTTTTGTATCTAAAAAAAAAGGTCTTACTTAAAAAAAAGATATATTATATAGTAACTTTCATACCATGAGCTTTGTAACTAGGCACTCATCACCTGGGAGTGGCTATAGAGGAGCAGTTCCCCTCCCCCCCACCCTTGGGAAACTACTCCTCCATGTGTCCTTTTCAAATAAATGAATAACGCCCATTACCTGGGATTGGCTGTAGAGGAGCAGGGGGCGTTGCTAAGCCAAGTGATGGGTGTTTTCATATATTCGAAAAGGAAACATGGAGGAGCGGTTTCCCAAAGGTGGGGGGGAAACTGCTCCTTTCCAGCCACTCCCAGGGGATGAGTGCCTAGTCACACAGCAGATGGTATTGAAAGGTTCTATATTCCATAACTGCATCTTTTGTCAATACTAATCACTTGTTACTGAGAACATCCCACAGGATCTACCATTTTGAGGTAGATGTGACCTAGCTATCTCAAGTCATTGAGATTGTTGCCCAATTTCTGGTTCTAACAAATCATTTTCTACAACTAAGGGTTCACTTGTTGCCTAAAATATGCCGCCTTTTGCCAGGAACCACTGCCATCAGATAATCAAGGTTAGTCCATTCCTCTGTCCTTAGGTTAAGGCTGACTGTTGTATTTCCCACACAATAAGCCTTTGATATCCAGGTTTATCTCTCCGCCCATAAATAGTACATATAATCTGCTCTACTCAAAATCAATTGTGACCAAATTGAAATCTTCAGAAGATTGATGAAGGTTACGATCCAGAAAGAAAAGAGATGGAGCGAGAGATAAACTGTAATAAGCAAAGCTTTTATCTCCAGCTGTCCACCACCAATTATACCCATAGATTAATGTGAATGTCACTCATTACTACTCAAGAAAACAATTCAAGGAGCTTTGAATGACCTGATCTGCCCCTCGAAGGGATGTTCTACCTCTTTCTGGCAATTGTAAAGGCCACCATTGACGGACAGGTCAATGGGACTTTTTGTGTCCATAACCTGTGCTTTGTAAATTTTGCATAGAGTAGATCTATGAGGTCTTTAGAGGAAACAAATTTGACTTGAAACATGGAGAATTGTTACTTCTTGTTCTAAAGAATCATGAGAATTATGGGAAGAACTTCAGGATTCAGGAGCACTGTCGAAAGAACCTGCTACTTCATGTCCCATAGAGATCAGTGGTTTTCTGAAACTTGCTAGCTCGAATGAGAAGATGCTTGGAGAGATCTTTCTGTAATGTATCCAGCACAGTGCCATACATAGTACAGTGGCTGTGATTAGTATTGCAGCTCAACCCATTAACTTGAGTCAAACTGAACTAAAAACTAGGCCATGAAACCAGACCTGAACCACAAAGTTTGGGTGCTTACTGCACTTTGTAGGCTTGGGTCCTTCCGGACCTTACCCCTAACTTCAATAGAACTTCAGGTCTGGGTTTGGGTAAACCTGCAGCTATTAACTCTTTAAATGCCCCAGGCAAAGTAGCCAGTGGCATTCAAATGGCTGTGGCCATATGTATGCTAGGAATAGCATGTTGGCTATGCCACCATTTTGGGGTGGATTGTCCCTCCCTAAGGACTTTTTCAGGAGAGATGACCCTTGCCAAAAAGGTGGATCCCTGTGTCGTCTAACTGGTCCACTCATTTTTTACTTTAGAGAAAAGGAATTGAAGGTGTTTCTGATTACTACACATTGATGACCATACTTAAAGGGGTATTCCAGCAAATTAATGTATTTTTTTGTATGATGTAAAAGAAAAATTTCCAATATACTTTCTGTATCAATTCCTCATGTTTTGCGAGATCTCTTCTTGCTGTCATTCTATAGACAAAAATCTGATCATAGTCCCACAGGTTCGCGGTTCCTTATAACCCACAGCTCTGATTACTCTCTACAAAACTAACGAGCTGTCATTTGTGTGACCATGGTCAGATTTCTGCCCACTGGAAGTAAACAAAGAAGCTTTCTATAGAATGACAGCAAGCAGAGATCTAGAAAACTGTGAGGAATTAATACAGAAAGTGTATTAGAAAAATGTATAGTTTTTCATCATTCAAACAATAACATTCATTTCCCAAAATGAGAATATCCCTTTAAAGTCATCAATATTAAATGGGTGGCAGCAGGACAGCCAGCACCGTCCAATGTTAGATGTTCACCACTATTGCCATAACTACACATTAAGTTAACATATATATATATATATATATATATATATATATATATATATATATATATATATATGTTTCTGTGAATGGGACGTGACCTGTAGTTGCCCCGAGCTCTTGCTTTTGGCTTCATCCACATCATCTGGTGCCAGATACATCAACAATATCCAAGGAAGACGGAACAAGGGGAAAAGAGATAGAAACCTATACACTCGCTAAAGCAAATGGTACCATAAACTGCTCTTAATCGAGATGGGTCTGGGGGGGGGGGGGGGTGCAGTGTCGCATTAAAGAGTAACAGCACTATATGGAGATTAATTTTTCAAGAAATGGTTTCTTGTAAAGTATGGACCAGATCTGCCTAAAGGGTATTTCTAAAATGAGACAATTTATTGAGTTGGATCTGATAAATGTAGAACATCACATTACACAATAACAGCAATAACAGAATTTTAATTTCTATAAAATATGTAGATACAGTCGATACCTAGGGGTTTACAGTTATGGCCACCGGAAACTAAATTGTGGAAAAATTTGAGGAGTTAAGGGAAGACTGGATGAAACTGAGTTGACAATCTCGAGCTACGTCGTGATGATCTGCCAAAAAGAGATTTTTCCATATACCCGTCCCTGTATGTACATAAAAAACAGCAACAACAACCAACATGTTGAGTCTTTTTGGAGAAGGAGAGCCGTCTGACTTTTAGCAAGTGTGTGGTGTTTTGTAGGAAAGGGCTCCTGCCGTGCACGCGCTTTGTGTATCTGCTCCACACAATGAGATGCAGAGGAGCTGGCAGCACATCGAGATGTCTATAATGGCGTAGACTCCTTACAATGAGCCGGCACAAGCTCTTCATCACTCCGCACAAGTCAGCGCAAAACCCATATCTCATCCCAGCCCAAGCCCCAATCTGAGTTATGGCGCTTGTACCCTCATGAATGAGCACTTACAATGAATATATGTCTCATCTATCACTCTTATGAATATTGTGTAGACCAGAGGCACGGAACGGACGGATTGTTTCTCATTTATATGTTCTACAATCACAACTCTCCAGGAGAATTACTAGTCTCGTATTGTCCATGGCTGTGTTGTTTTTTCTTGGGTTTGCGTATATTATTGTCCGTGCTAAAATTTACCTGTAAGGACATGAAACTTCCAGGAACATATCCTACAAAAATTATAGGATTAATATGCTAATATTTGAATCTTAGACTAGTCTGACCTTCTACTCCTGGTCTTCAATGATTCTAATTTACCTTTAAAGTTTTTGAAAATTTGGGATTTCAGTGTAAACATTTGTGACCTTCTTAAGGGTCTACCAGGTTAAGGAAAGTTATCCAAAGCAAATTTTCAATTTTGGCATGTCTGCTTTATTTGGTGGTGTCTTGCATTTCCATTGATGGAAGACATTGGAAGAAAGAAGGTTCTGGCATATACAGTAGATGTGACATATTATAAGGGTATATCAAAAATGGGTGATACCAGGATGGGATAGAAAGCCATTCATCGGGGGGGCGTGGTCTGGCCGCGGAGCTTGATGGCCGCATGTTAGAGGAGCTCCGTCTCATCAGCGCTTAAATCAGCGTACTTACCCCCGCTCAACGCATCCAAGCGATCTAAGATCATGCCGGGAGCCTCCGTGACACCGGCAGGAAGGAAGAGGAACGGAACCACTTCGGGCAACAAGCCCATTAAAGCGTTTTTCATCAGCGAGAACTCGCGGTCACAAAATGGCGGCGGCTCGCCTGCTTCAACTACACAGGAAGACAGCGCGGCCAGCATACGCCAGGCTCGGAAGGCCTCCAAACTACCTCTGCAGAAACAGACCACAGGTAACAGCCTGAGGACATCAGGGACTGGTTCTCCCTTTCAGGTACCTGCTACATGGGACAATCCCTTACCGCAGAGATCCCCTTCCATAGCACCCTCACCTCCGCTTCTTCAGGAGGAAGTCAGCATGCCGCCATTAACCCTGCAGCTGCAAGAGGACTCCAGCTCAAACTCCTTATCCCAGCAGCAAGTATCACAGCAGGGCCTTTCTCCTACAGCTAGCCCAGTAAAACAAAAACAGAGAATACAAGACAGTAACTCAGGTGAACGTACACCGTTTAACAACCCAGAGACCCCGGATGCCTTTGCTAAATTTCAAGCGTCAGACAAGATGGTTTCTGAGGCCAAACTAAAGGCTATGCTTGAGGCTTTTCGCTTGTCATTCAACAGAGACATAGCTTCTCTAATCACCCCTATGCAAGCAGCAATTAACGACATTGGAGATAGAGTCTCACATACAGAATCTAAAATAGAAACCATAACAATTGCACATAACGATTTAGTAGATTCCCACAACAGCCTGGAAGACAAAATCCACTTAATTCAAGCCAAGCTAACAGACTCTGAAGACAGAGACAGAAGAAACAATGTCAAAATAAGAGGAATCTCTGAACTAGTACAAGGACACATGCTACGTTCCTATGTAAAGAAGCTTACCAAAACTCTTCTCCCAGACTTATCCGACTACGAACTGAGTATTGACCGGGCACACAGAGTCCCCAAGCCCCCTAACCTACCAGAATCCATACCCAGAGATGTGCTAGCGCGCTTTACATTTTTTCATGTCAAAGAACAATTGCTTACTCACTCCAGAAGATACCCAGATCTCCCTACTCCATATACAGAACTAAAACTTTTTGTCGACCTCTCAGCTGCTACCTTACAAGCAAGGAAAGCATTGAACCCAATAACCACAATCCTCAGGAAAAACGAAATCCAGTACAGATGGGGATTCCCCACGAAAATCTTGATTAAAAGAAACAACAACATCAATGTGGTCAAGTCATTGGAAGAAGGATTCGCTCTCCTCGACAACTGGCACATACCAAGAGACATCCCAACACCTGCAAGCAACAGAGCCCCCCCCAAACAAATGGACAGAGAGTGGCACACTTCAAGACCCACCTAAAGAAAAGAAAGAAAAGACATGCGGGTGGTAAAGTATAATATACCTGCTAAGATTTAATGAGACGAGACTGTTAAGGAGTACTCCCTCCTCTTCATGTCCACATATTTGGACTCTCCCCCACAGCTAATGCACCTAACGGTATATCTCCTAAAGGTGTACTATTCTTTGTTTTGCAGAGCGTCATCTACTAGTCGCTCTTATTTGTTAACTGTTGACAGTTTAGTTAATAATTTTTTCTGTGACCATAGTCAAATGATATTTTACTTCAAACCTACACACACAGGTGAAATATCTAACACTACAACAATTCTAGAGGGTGTCATTAGCTGGAATTCTCTCTGCCTAATATGGGGATTAAAGTAATTTCATTAAATGCCAAGGGTCTTAACAGCCCTTTTAAAAGAGCTATGCTTTGGAAAGAAGCAAATCTTAATAAAACAGATATCCTTTGTGTCCAGGAGACGCATTTATCAAGCAAACACCCTTTTACCATCTCCCACAACAACTACCCCACCGTTATACATTCATCCTTTCCTAAGAAACAAAGAGGGGTCCTGATAGCTTTCAGCTCCTCGCTGGCAGTTCAAATAGAGGAACAAATAACGGACCCTGAAAGCCGATACATTATTTTAATATGCAAAATTAACAACCTTCCTTACACAATTGCAACACTATACGCCCCCAACAAAAAACAAGGCTCCTTTGTAAGGAAACTGTTTAAACTAATCGATAAGAAGAAAAAAGGCTCCCTAATAATTACTGGGGATTTTAACGCAATCAATGACCCCACTTTGGATACTTCCAATAACTCCACAAATACACATAGAACCTTCACGCTTAAATCTCTTTTATGGTCTCACAATTTATTTGATATTTGGAGACTACAGCATAGTAATGAGAGAGACTATACCTTCTTCTCCAATAGGCATCAAACTTACTCCCGCATTGACCATATACTTATTGACAAATCGCTATTAGACAGAACGATTAACTCCACAATAGGAGATATTAGATGGTCAGATCACTCCCCTGTTACCATAGAAATCACTGACGACCTGTCCTCCCATAGCGACTTCGTCTGGAGGGCTAAGACTTCTATAATTGCTCATGACAAGTACACAGAAAGACTTAGAAGGGCATTAAAGGAATTTTTTAAATTTAACACCATAAACAAAATTAGCCCATTATCTGTTTGGATAGCCCACAAAGCCTTTATTGGTGGTGAACTCTCCAAACTCAACATAATGTCTATTAAGGAAAGAGAAAGAGAGATAAACTTAATACATAAGAAAATTCACGAACTAGAGGTCCAAAACAAAAAGTCCCCTACAATAGAGTTCACGAAAGCACTCAATCATGAAAGAGACCGACTTCGCAACCTTCTAATACAAAAACATGCTCACAACCACTTGCTCTATAAAACTAAATACTACTCTCAAGGACAAAAGGCAGGTAGGGTATTAGCACAAGCTCTCAAAAAAAGGGCACATAAAAGTAAAATTCCTTTCCTGGTCCACTCCTCTACGGGTGAAAAAATCCTCTCCCCAAGAGGCATCATAGAGGACTTTAAGCTGTATTATGAAAAACTTTACAATATAGCCAATAACCCAGATGTAACCATACCCTCTCAAGAGATAATAGACTCCTTTCTCTCTAAAGTCACACTTCCCAAACTCTCAACTCAACAATTAGAACAGCTTAATTTACCCTTCACTTTAGTAGAAATTAAAGGGGCAATCACTTCCTCCCCCTCAGGGAAAGCTCCCGGACCAGACGGTCTTCCAGTAGATTATTTTAAAAAATTTTCTGATATCCTCCTCCCCTATATGAAAGACACTTTTGACCTAGCGGCCAAAGAAGGATCCTTCCCCAAAGATATGCTTTCAGCTCTCATTGTTACCATTCCTAAACCAGGTAAGCCCCCTACCTCGCCTGCCAATTTCAGGCCTATTTCATTGCTTAATTGCGATGTCAAAATATATGCCAAGCTTATAGCTAAGAGATTACAAGATATTATTCCCCAATTGATCAAGAATGATCAAGTAGGTTTTGTTGCAGGAAGACAGGCTCCAGACAATACTCGCAGATTAACTACTCTCATGCAAGTCTGCGAACGCCGCAACACTCCAACCACCTTTACGACGGTAGACGCCGAAAAGGCGTTTGACCGTGTTAACTGGTCCTATGCATTTTCAACCTTAAATAAGTTCGGTTTTAATGGCCCCATCTATACAGCTATTAAAGCTTTATATTCAAGCCCTACAGCTAGAGTATACACTAACGGTCTTTTATCAGAGGAATTCGCACTGTCTAATGGCACCAGACAGGGGTGTCCATTATCCCCTATCTTTTTCATATTATCAATTGAACCGCTAGCCGAAATGATTAGATCCCACCCACAAGTTACAGGTATCAGAATTGGCTCCACTGACCACAAAATCGCCTTATTTGCCGATGACATTATATTAATAAATACCAATCCCTCCACTGCCCTCCCTACCATATTCAACATAATAAAAGATTATGGCAATGTCTCATATTATAAGATGAATACTTCTAAATCACAGGTTTTGCCCATAGCTATCCCTTTTGAACAACTGCAACATCTGAAAAACTTATACCCCCTGGACTGGCAAAAATCCTCCATTGCATACCTTGGCATTCAATTAACCTCCCCTACCTACAAACTCTACGAACAAAATTTCTCTACCCTATTATCTAATATAAAAAAGGAATTAACCACATTCTCCAAAAGCATTATATCCTGGTTTGGTAGAATTGCCGCCTACAAAATGTGCATCCTACCAAAGTTTCTTTACTTATTCAGAACCATCCCCATTCACCTACCCAAGTCCTTCTTCACAGAAGTACACTCTCAATTGAGGAAATTCATCTGGCAGGACAAAAAACCTAGAATCGCCTTCCATACACTCACCAATAGCAGGAACAAAGGTGGACTGGGAGTACCAGATTTATCCCTCTACCACATGGCAGCGTTAACCGACCAACTGATACACTGGTGGAAAAATACACCTGACAAAGCCTGGGTAGAACTAGAGACACATTTAAACAGGAATTCTCCACTAAAGAACAGACTTCTTGCTGGCCTCTGGCAACTACCTGCTAAACCCACATACATCTCAGCCATCTCAGTCTCTGATTGGGCTTGGAAGATGACACTAGCTGCTTCAAAACATGACACAAAGCCTTTCCACCTTAACAACTTCCCTACCACCTTCTTAGAAAGCCAGATCCCGGACATCAGGCTGTCCACTTGGCGATCGGCTGGTATATCCTCAATACAGGACTTAATTTCTGACAAGAAAACCCTCCCCTTTTCAACTCTAAGAGATAAATTTGAACTTCCAGCACATGAATTTTTCAATTATCTCAAAGTGAGAGAATTCCTCACCACAAACATGGCTGTCAAGCGGGAAATACCTGTACCACTTTCACAGTTTCTAAACAACACAAAAGGTAATATAAGAGGTATTTCATTTATTTACAAAACCTTAAAATCTAATCCTATAACATCCAAACTTCCTAGCATGCTAGGCTGGGAAAAGGAATTAGGCAAAACTTTCCAGTTACCACAATGGTTTAAAGCCTTTTCTTTTACCCATTCCACCTTCCGGTGCACAGCCTTCCAAGAAGCAATTATTAAAACACAATTAAGATGGTACTTCTCACCAGCGAGGCTAGCCCTCATATATCCCAACACCTCACCGTTGTGTTGGAGGGGATGCGGAGCCAAAGGCACTACCCTACACATATTATGGGAATGTCCAGTTATAGCTCCTCTTTGGCGAAAAATTTCTGAAATTATTAACAAAATGATCAACCAGCGCTTTCATCTTACACCACAAACAGCTCTATTATTAATAGACATAAATTATTTGAAAGTGTCCCAAAGAACAGTAGTAGCACATCTTCTAATGGCTACAAAACTGGTCATCACCAGATATTGGAAAAACCCCAAACCCCCTCCATTAAACGAAATTACTAACCTAATCAATTCTACTTGTACATTTGAGAGAATCATAGCTCTACAGCAAAACAGATTCAAAAAATACACAGATAATTGGCAAATGTGGATATCTAACCCCCTTTGCACCACCTGCACGTGATGTTAGATTCAGACCAAATTGGTATCTATAGGTCACTATGTTCTTTGGTTCTTTTTCTTTTTCCTCTAATGTTTTATCATCCTTAAGGTTGTTATCTAGATGTTACGGTATAACCCTACCAAGTGTACAAAGCCATGTTATAAACCAATGTGCATTTCATATCCTTCAAACCCACAATTCAAGGGGACTACTTCATCACTTTAACTGCCAAGGTTCCCTTGATGAGGTGGGAAGTATGTACACTATTCATGAACTTTACAGCTCCATACTGCTGCGCAGATCCATAATTCTTTACTATCAATGATGTGTACGTTAGCTCTCAATAACTATCAACAAGCACATTGTACTGCTCATTAAGTTGTACCTATACCGCTTTCATTGTACTTTGATAATACCTTTGTACCGTGTTTTTTTTTTTATTCAATAAAAGTTTAAAAAAAAAAAAAAAAAAAAAAAAAGAAGAACATTGACAGCGGATAACACACAATTTAAGGAATTTTCCTGTTAACGTCTTACACTTATTCCTTCTTTTGTTGTAGCAGACAGAAGGCTGAAATTGAAACAATTGAAAAGTAGGAAGTACGGTAACAAAGATCTGAATAGGAATAGAATCAGGGTCGTAACTTGAGGGGGTGCGGAGGTTGCGGTCGCACTAGGGCCCAAGAGGTTTAGGGGGCCCTTATGGTGTCACATTCCCATATGAGAAGACTATTACTATAAACCATACATTATAGTCGGGGCCCGGCACAGACTTTGCACTGGGGCCCATCAGCTTCTAGTTACGCCACTGAATGGAATGGAGACCTCCTTCACCTTCCCTCCAGCAAACTCTGGTGATGGTTTCATAATGATACTCCCCCATTTCACCTTTAACAGTCTTCAAAGAAGTTTTATTGTGTAAAGTGATCAAGAGTTATCACTCCAACGTATAGGTAGCCTATGATTACAGGTTACAAAACATCTTTGATATATTTGTCCCCTGTTTTGTTACAAACACGTAGAAAACAAATGGAATGTTATGTCAGACAACACCTGATTTGTTTGTGGTCTGTTACTACGGAGACACATCTGCAAAGATAACGTTAGATTGACTTGAATCAATTATATTTCATTTTCAATTTTGATACATTTGAACAACAGAAACACAATTTTTTTTCTTTTTTTCGGGATGGGACCAGCTTATAAAGTACCTATATGGTATGTTGACCCAAAGCCCAGAAGATGATAGAGAATTCTGCTGGGCTCAGAACATTTGTTGACTCTTCTAGGAATCAGGGAGGTCTTTCTTTTTTCGAGGAACCCTCGGGACATTTCAGGAGAGTGGGAAAATATGCTCTAATGTCACATTTTATAAATTCTGAGCTCTTACTGGTCATTTCTAGCTGTGTCATCAGTAGCATGGAGCAGTACTTACTTTCAGCAGTGGAAAGCCAACCACATATTATGGGGTGCATAACTAATGTATATATATGTAAGACTTATGTTAATGTGGCATTTTATGCGATGTTATATGTTATATTTATTGTATTAATATTGTATTGTCCTATCTGAAGCTGTATATGGCTATGTATAAGGAAAAAAGTACTATTGCTGCACCCGCCCAGCTTGTTTGGATGTATCACTGCCCCTCACTGCCCCTGTTCATTGGGGCTAAACATTAAACTTTCCAGTAGCAACATCAAAAAAAAAAAAAAAAAAAAAAAAAAAAAAGAAAGCCATTCATCTTTTGAATTGAAAAGAGGGTGTCTATGGATGTATCTTGAAATCAAAACAATCCAAACATTTTCCCGAAATAAAGTTGGATCGCAACGTATCATAGATTTACCATGTGTGATCCTTCTTCCCATGATACCTACACTTCCATACACCTCAAACCATTGGTCAGCCCCAAAAATAATGGTTGGTCTGAAAGAGTTTTATCTAATATGGATGAAACCTTGATATTACGAGTGTCTAGAAAATCCTATAGGGTGGGGGAAGCCCTAGATCAGTGATGGCGAACCTTTTAGGGGCCGAGTGCCGAAATTACAAGCAAAAGCCACATGCCAAATGCCAATTTAAAGTAACAGGTTTCAAACATATTGGCGCCCTGAGGACACCAATACAGGAGAAAGAAGGAGAAATTTGTATTATTATTGTAGTTTCCCTCTAAGGTCCCCTTAACAGGATGAATCACAGGTCCGGTGAAGGGGCTACAATGATAATCAAGCTCTGTCCTTGATTCAGGTCTTGAATCCTGATCGGAGAACTTTGGGCTGGGTGATGGCCTGGGTGCCCAAAGAGAGGGCTCCGAGTGCCACCTCTGGCACCCGTGCCATAGGTTCCCCACCACTGCCCTAGATGGTGACAGCCCATGGGCAGTTGCCTATTTCTTCTTTTACTCCATCCTTTCGTATATATATACGGTATGGCTTTATACTTTTTCCAAAGATAAAGTAAAAATTCCTAAGGACATTTATGGAGCAAATCTTTTTTTTGAGTGCTCGGGTTGTTGACATTTTAATAGACGTGATCACCAGGACCGGAATGGGCCATCAACCGCCGGAATCTGACCAGTGTCCTTTAGGAGACGTCGGAGCATATGCATTAGTGAATGATTATGGTTTTGCCGTAAGAAGGTAAAATACATTCATCACATAATTCTGCCTGAATCGCTCTGAAATATCACTTCATTTATTTTCATGTTCTGTCCGTAACTCCCAAAATGTCCATAAAATCTTCTGCTCCCTGTCATCTTGTCAGTATTGTAAGATATATTCTCAGCAGAGTGATACCTGTTAGTGGGCCAACATATCAATTCAAGCAGAACTCCAAGTGCCGGAGAAGGAAAAGGCTTTCACTCGTCTTAATGGAAGATTGCACTTCTGATTCTCGATGTTCTAATGCAGTCTCCGTCCTCGCGTTTATGCCATCAAGCAGACGCCATCTGTATATTTACCTTGAGTATGTAGGTTGTAAGGTTATGGTGGTAGAGATAAACCTTGAAGTCAGGTGCTGAGAAATGACTTATGGAGTGATAGCGCCGTGGCGGGGGTAGAGCGCTTATGGACTGCCCAGCTCCCCATTGGGGTTCTCAAATATAAAAATCTATAGGCAGAGATCACAGTACTAAGGAGTACCATGTAGCATGGGGTTGTTGAGTATATAAAACTTCATCATTCGGAGCTATTGTAGGCACTTATATAGTAAGTGACTTAATTCTTAGACCTTTTACCTGACGATGACTTTGTCCATTTTACTTGATATCTGGAACAATAGAAACCGCACACTCATATGGTGGTGGTGCTCAATGTGGGATTCTCCATCCAATCTGTATCCATGGCACAGACTTTCTGTATTCTTATTTCCCTTTTTTTTATTTTTCAGTGAATTTTTCACATGATATAGCCTTCACCATAAAACAACAAATTAGTGAAAAGATTTTTTTCAAAAGTAACAGATCAAAGATTACGATGTTTCGGTCATCCTGACCTTTGTCAAGTTAGATCTGACTGTAGGTTGTATGGTAAGGAGTCTTGGTGAGACTGACTCCTTACCATACATTGGGGCACATTTACTTACCTGGTCCTTTCGTGATCCAGCGGCGCGTTCTCGGTCGAGGATTCGGATCTTCCGGCGATTCACTAAGGTAGTGCGCCCGATGTCCACCAGATGTCGCTGCTGCGCCGAGGTCTGCCGGAGTTCACCATCCTATCTTGGGTGCAGGTAAGCGCGTGTCAAGCAACGCATTTTTTTTTTAAAATGTTGCAGTTTTTCCGAATCCGTTGGGTTTTCCGACGGTCACGCCCCCCGATTTCCGTCGTATACATGCCGGCGCTGATGTGCCAAAATCCGATCGAGTGCGACAAAAAACTTTTTCCCATTCCGGGAAGAATGGTGCAAATCAGTAATAATCTGGAAACGCGACGAAAAATACCGATTCGGGCCCTTAGTCAATGACCCCCATTGTATGTATAGAATGTGTATTTGCCTAACAGAAACAGGATGTCTACTAAAGGTTCGCCATGGATGTAAATTGTTTGAAATTGGTTCAAAATGGATAGCGAGACTAGTAAATTATTCTTTCTACCACACTTTGCACCTTGGACCAAGTTTTATGAAAGTCCATTAAATTCACCCCATCTTTCCTGTCCAAGCCACTAACAGCATAAACTTCTCAGGAGAAGGCCTGCTCCAGCACTCCCACAGATCTCCGCATTAGTCCATGGCTCTGTGTAGTGAGAAGTTTTCTCGGGAGGTCGGCAGTGATTCTCTATTCTCCGCTGAGACACATTTTTTTCCATAGATAACATGCTACATTTAGCGGAACATTATTGCAGCACTTTGAGGAAATCTTTCTACTTCAGACACATCCTCTCTCTCGATGCTCCGCACTACCATCGCCTCCAGACTTCGCTGATGGGATTTTTTTTCTGTGCTGCTTAAAATTGTGGATGAGAGAAAAAAAAAGCAAAACTTTGAAAAAAAGGTTAAAAAACATCATCTTAAGAGCGGCCAAAGAAAATCTGCAGGGAGACGGAGAGGAACATATCCAGAACGGGCTGAAGTTAAAGCAAATTTTTATCCAAAGTTCAATAATATGGATACAAAATTTCAATCTCTCAAACAACCGCAGTCATCAAAATGTTCCTATAGAGTCCTGGGAATGAATCTGACCAAGGGCAATATCTGCATGGAGCTTGTAAGGGCTACAGCTTTCATTCTCAATCGGAAAATATACGGATATACTGGGGCACAATTACCAATTGCAGTATGTGAGCCTGTGTATCATGGTGCCCCGGAACCCATCAGATCTATAAGGAACCTCTAGCCTTCTGATAAATCCCAGCTCCCAGCTGCTATGCGCTGTGCCAGTGGTGCACGTTTACGTTAGGTCTGACCAGGAACACCCCACACTGGCCCACTCCATCAATGACCATGGGAGAAATAGACGTCCGTATTCCAGGAAATGCCACATATGTGAACCACAAAAGGTACCTTATATGTCAGTTTTCAAAGTTGATGGCCATGTCTTCATAACTTTACAAAAATGTACTTCGGCATCCAGTTAGGGGGTTGGGTTATCGTCTCAGCAGTCAAGGAGGTGCTATCCGCCATGGCCACCTCTTCAGCTAACTATGCCGCCTTATCTGCCTGGACCCGCAGCAAGCCCTGCCTCCTCATTGACTCCCCTGTCTGGCCGGTCTTCTCTGCTCTGTGCCCTGCGGGCGCTCGGACGGAGACCTCACACTACACCTGTGCAGGAATTATGACCAAACACTGGTCACATGGGGGAGTCGACGAGGTGTCTTGCTACGGGTCCATGCAGATAAGGTAGTGTAGTTAGCTGGCGAGGTGGCCATGATGGAGAGTACCTTCTTGACGGTTGGGCCAATAACCCCACCCCCCTGTCTGGATGTCAAACAGGGATATAAGTGTATTTTTCGGGCTGCACGCAACATTGGAAAGTTATAAAGACTTGGCCAGCACCTTGAAAACGAACATATAAGGTAATTTTTGTGGTTTACAAGCGTGGGGGCTGATGACAGGTTCCCGTTATTAGGAAGTTAGATGTATAAAAAATACATAAGCGAAGATGAATTTCCAAGGATAGGCAGTACTCCAAGAAATAATAAACACAAATAGGTAATGATTTGCCTGCATATTAGGTAGATAGATATGGGACAGGTAGATGGATAGATATGGGATAGGTGGATGGATAGATATGGGATAGGTAGATGGATAGATATGGGATATATACGTAGATTGATAAATATCATGTATTCTCAATTAAAGGTCTGATCCCTCGTCACTGAATGTTTCCGTAGAATTTCCAAGAATCTCCAAGGTCACCACTACACGTGGGTCTCCTCCGCGGCTCCTGCCCTCCGGCTCATGACTCTCCTGTAGTTCACTGGTAATTAGCCCCGGTTTTCTACGTGATCCCTGGCAGACAGATGGCCTCGGTTCTGAATATAACATATGCTTCTCCCCATCAGTTCTTTGGATTGTTTCCAAAGGGAACAACAAGACACATTGGGGGGGATTTATCACGGCTTGTACGTCTGAAAACAAGCGAACAAGCTAAGATTTAGTCGCAATTCCAGGAGGTCGAGCCTCCTAATCTAACAGCTCGGTGCCGGGGGAGGGTTTTAATCATTTGGCGCAAGACGGAAATATTCGGGAAACCCGACAAAAGTGTGGCGTTCAGACCCTTAGTAAATGAGCCCCAATATACTGTATACACATACAGCATCTACACATCACAGATGCAGCGTATACACATCACATATATGTTATGCTGTACAATGTGCAGGATAACATGTATATATAATAGTGCACATCCTCCATTCTGTAATGTGTCAGGTCAGATGACTGGCCCCCTGGCACTGCGGGCCCCATAGAAGCTGTTATAGCTGGCACCGCTGTAGTTGCGCCCCTGTGTAAGGGTTTATGCGGGAAGGGGTTAATGGCGCGGCTGTTCTATACTGGAGGTAATTAGGGAGCTTATATTTTGAGGTTTTGTATCTCCCTTAGGCCCCTTCCCCCGCTGCCGATCTGTTCACTCAGATGAAGTCTTCTCCTCCTCGTTGTGTCACCTTTGATAAATGCCAGAGTTTGAAGTATCACAAATATCATATCCAAAGGCGCCACTAAATAACGGGACACACAGCAATCTCCTTCTCCATAAATCCTCCTTCCAGCCATGTCAGTCTCTGCAGCAGATCACTGTGTTCATCTCCAAGGGAAAATATACAGCACCAAATAGGATTCATTTCTACAACGTTTTACCGTATCTTTCTCTTGGAATCACACCTTTCTGGCTAATAGCCCCACATATTCTAAAATGTAATTCTGTGAGAGCCATCAAATATGCGCATGCCTCCTGTAGATAGGTAGCCCCTACACATGCCCCTTCATAGATGGATAGCCACAGCACATGTCCCCCAGTAGATGACTAGCCTTAGCACATGCCCCCCAGTAGATGTGTAGCTTTAGCACATGCCCCCCGGTAGAAGGGTAGACATAGCACATGCCCCCCTTTAGATGAGTAGCCTTAGCACATACCCCCCAGTAGATGTGTAGCGATAGCACATGCTCCCCAGTAGATGGGTAGCCATAGCACATGCCCCCCAGTAGATGGGTAGCTTTAGCACATGCCCCCCTTTAGATTAGTGCCACATGCACGGCCGCCCAGTAGATGGTACCACAGCACATGCCCCCAGTAGAATGGTAGCCATAGCACATGCCCCAGTAGATGGGTACGCCAAAGCACATGCCCCCCCAGTAAGAAGGGTAGACATAGCACATGCCCCCCTTTAGATGAGTAGCCTTAGCACTGCCCCCCGTATATGGGTAGCCACAAGCACATGCCCCCCAGTAAATGTGTAGCCACAGCACTCCCATAGGTACCCACCAGCCCCGTAGATGGTACCATAGCACATGCCCCCCAGTAGATGGGTAGCTTTAGCACATGCCCCCCTTTAGATGAGTAGCCACAGCACATCCCCCAGTAGATGTGGTAGCCCACACACATGCCCCCCAGTATATGGGTAGCTTTAGCACATGCCCCCCCTTAGATGAGTAGCCACAGCACAGGCCGCCCAGTAGATGGGGTGCCACAGCACATGCCCCCCATATAAAGGGTAGCCATAGCACATGCCCCCAGTAATGGTAGCCAAGCACTGCCCCCCAGTAGAAGGGTAGACATAGCACACCCCCCTTTATTTGAGTAGCCTAGCCACATGCCCCCCAGTAATTGGGTAGCAACAGCACATGCCCCCCAGTAGATGTTTACCACAGTCAGATGTCCCCCCATAGATTGTCCACAGCACATGCCCCCCATAGATGTGAGCTATAGCAACATGCCCCCAGTGATGGTAGCTTTTAGCACATGCCCCCCTTTAATGAGTAGACCACAGCACATGCCCGCCCAGTAGATGTGTAGCCACAGCACATGCCCCCCAGTAGATGGTAGCTTTAGCACATGCCCCCCTTTAGATGAGTAGCCACAGCACAGGCCGCCCAGTATGGTAGCCACACACATGCCCCCCAGTAGAATGGGTAGCCAAGCACATGCCCCCATAGATGGGTAGCCAAAGCACATGCCCCCCAGTAAGGGTAACATAGCACATGCCCCCTTTAGATGAGTAGCCTTAGCACATGCCCCCCGTATGATGGGTAGCCACAGCACATGCCCCCCAGTAGATGTGTAGCCACAGCACATGCCCCCCAGTAGATGTGTAGCCACAGCACATGCCCCCCAGTAGATGTGTAGCCATAGCACATGCCCCCCAGTAGATGGGTAGCTTTAGCACATGCCCCCCTTTAGATGAGTAGCCACAGCACAGGCCGCCCAGTAGATGGGTAGCCACAGCACATGCCCCCCAGTAGAAGGGTAGCCATAGCACATGCCCCCAGTAGATGGGTAGCCAAAGCACATGCCCCCCAGTAGAAGGGTAGACATAGCACATGCCCCCCCCCTTAATGATTAGCCTTAGCAGCCTGCCCCCCATTATATGGGTACCCACAGCCATGCCCCCCATATCTGTGAGCCACAAGCCTGCCCCCCATTGATGGGTAAAGCCACATCACATGCCCCCAGTAGAATGGTAGCCATAGCACATGCCCCCAGTAGATGGTAGCTTTAGCACATGCCCCCCTTAGAGATGAGTAGCACATGCACATGCCCCCAGTAGATGTGTAGGCCGCACTAGCACATGCCCCCCAGTAATGGGTAGCTTTAGCACATGCTCCCCCCTTAGATGAGTAGCCACACACACCCCCAGTAGAGGTAGCCACAGTCACATGCCCCCCCATTAGAAGGGTAGCCTAGCACATGCCCCCAGTAGATGGTAGCCAAAGCACAGGGCCCCCCAGTAGAAGGGTAACATAGCACATGCCCCCCTTTAGTGAGTAGCCTTACCACATGCCCCCCAGTAGATGGGTAGCCACCAGCACATGCCCCCATTAGATGTTAGCCACAGCACATGCCCCCCAGTAATTGTGGCCACAGCACATGCCCCAGTAGATGTGTGCTAATATAGCCACTGTCGCCCCCAGTAGATGGGTAGCTTTAGCACATGCCCCCCTTTAGATGAGTAGCCACAGCACATGCCCCCCAGTAGATGTGTAGCCACAGCACATGCCCCCCAGTAGATGGGTAGCTTTAGCACATGCCCCCCTTTAGATGAGTAGCCACAGCAACAGCCGCCCAGTATGTGGGTAGCCACAGCACATGCCCCCCAGTAGAAGGGTAGCCATAGCACATGCCCCCAGTAGATGGGTAGCCAAAGCACATGCCCCCCAGTAGAAGGGTAGACATAGCACATGCCCCCCTTTAGTTGAGTAGCCTTAGCACATGCCCCCCAGTAGATGGGTAGCCACAGCACATGCCCCCCAGTAGATGTGTAGCCACAGCACATGCCCCCCAGTAGATGTGTAGCCACAGCACATGCCCCCACGTAGTATTGTGCCATGCACATCCCATAGATGGTAGCTTTAGCACATGGCCCCCTTATTAGAGTAGCCACAGCACATGCCCCCCAGTAGATGGTAGCCACAGCACATTGCCCCTCCAGTATGATGGGTAGCCACACACATGCCCCCCAGTAGATGGTAGCCATCAGCACATGTCCCCTCGTAGATGGGTAGCCAAAGCACCATGGCCCCCACCCCAGTAGATGGGTAGCCATCAGCACATGCCCCCCATTAGATGGTAGCCCAGCCACATGCCCCCCCAGTAAGGGAGTAGCACATACACATTGCCCCCCAGTTTAGATGAGTACCTTAGCACATGCCCCCCAGTAGATGGGTAGCCATAGACCTTGCCCCCCCAGTAGATAGTGTAGCCACAGCACATGCCCCCCAGTAGATTGTAGCTTATCACAGCACATGCCCCCCATATATGGTAGCCATAGCAACAATGCCCCGCCCCGTAGTATGGGTAGCCAAAGCACATGCCCCCCAGTAGATGGGTAGCCATAGCACATGCCCCCCAGTAGATGGGTAGCCATAGCACATGCCCCCCAGTAGATGGGTAGCATCATGGCTATGTTCATGGGTGTAATTCATAATTGTTACTGATCCTGGCGATGCAGGTGACTGCTCCCCCCTCCCGCAGCCGTCGCCTATTTTGTAGTTTTAGTCACACAATAATGACATCAGTTTATACCGTCGTAAAAACATGGATTTGCAGAGATGAGTAAGTGCGAAAAATGAGCCCCCAATTAACACCTTGTGCACACAGTGTGCAGGAGGTTTTGGTATTACAAGTGATATTATTCCATAATCCTGCAGAGAAACCATCGATTGCTCGACAAAGGTGCAGAAGATCGTCTCCTTCTTTACCTCTGTAGATATCGAGCCCTCGACAAACAAAGTCAAACATTTCTCTACCAGAATATAATGAGCATTCTGTCTGCCGTCTGCTCAGATCTAAAGAAAGTCTTTAGGTGATTATAAAAGACTAGAAAAAAAAGTATTTTTATTTTTTAATGGCCACAGCTCCACTATTACCTAAAGACCATGTCCGGTAATGCAGGACCATTCATTCACGGGATAAAGCTAAAACTTCAATACCAGACTCATCCATTGGGGCAAACTTTGAGCCACAGGGCAAGTCCTTTAAGGCGTTATCCTTCAAAACAAGTTAGACGCTATTCACAGGATCACAAGAATGGGGGTCCGATGAACCCCTGTCAGACCCTTTGTCGCTCCCCGAGATGAGGGTTGTCCCGTTCAATGGAGATGACGATCTCCGGCACTCGGCAAGCTCCATCAGCTGCATAGAGATGAACCGGGCAGCCCGGCTATAAGCGACAGGGTGCTCTGGGCCCCATCGGACCCCCAGTTTTAATGAACTGCGGGGGGGGGGGGGCTCATCATTCATCCACAGGATAATGTGTAACTTATTTTGTGGGAAACCCCCGTTAAGGAGCCGGTCCTTGCCTTGCCAATGCATTTGAAGTCGCCCTGTTGTGCAGGCTTCTTAATGGGGCCCCCCTTCCCATTTAAGATATACACATATTTGTATATTCACACATGCAAGTTAAAATCAAGTTACATTTATACACTCATGCGCACATATAGAGAGCATATACACACACATACAGTGCCATATACACGCATACAATATATACACACAATACACATATAGCATATATACATCACATTTATGTTGGTTTACATATTATGCTGTGCAATGTGCAGCATAAAATATACATAATGGTGCACATCCTTTATTCTTTAGTGCATCAGGTCTGTTTGGATTAAAGGGCCCCATGACACTGCGGGCCCCATAGCAGCTGCTATGGCTGCTACCACTGTAGTTACGGTCCTGCTGCTGGAGAAGAGATGGGCAGAGGAATTTTTTAACACTTTTGCACTTTCCTCTATAAACGAGTTGAAACATAAGACTGCACAACAACACACACACTTTAGTGCACTACTTTCAAAAGTGTCAAGCAAAGACGTACAGCCAGGTTCTTTTTGGTTCTGTTTCTTTAAGTAGAAAAAAGGGTGTTCCATGAAATTTAACACGCTATAAAAGAAAATTGTCAAGTACACTTTTACAAATCTCTCTGAATGTTTTTTTTTTTTTTTTTTTAACTTTTCTGCATTGAATCTATCAATTGACTCTTCCTGGTACTTCAACTTAACCCCATTATGATGAGCAGAGTTCATTTATAATGAATATCTATAATAGTGCGATTTTGATTAAAATAATAATAATTTGATACTCCAGCTTCACATGACATGGTGAACCCTAGACCCTTATTCCAATGGAATCAGCTCCATTTACACGGAACTGATTGATCGGTTCACATTGTAATGTTCTTTTGGAATGGTGTTCTTGGTGTTCTGGATCATGCTGGGATTTCCTGCTGGGCAGGAGGCAGAGAGAGCTGCACGATTCAGGATATGTACAGAAAACTGTTTAGTGGCTTCAGAAATTATTGCAGTTTTTCAAGTGAGGAAGCAAGTAAAAGAAATACGATGTGTGTACATGATATTGGGGTAGTTTTAAATATTGGGGTAGTTTTTTTGTTTACTTTTCTTAATTTTTCTCTCGGTAATGAAAATGGGTTGGTCCGATTATTCTGAAACTTTTTCTATTACCCCAATAAGTCGTTGATTCATACGCTGCTAT
Source organism: Engystomops pustulosus (assembly GCA_019512145.1). Taxonomy (NCBI): domain Eukaryota; kingdom Metazoa; phylum Chordata; class Amphibia; order Anura; family Leptodactylidae; genus Engystomops; species Engystomops pustulosus. The sequence continues at coordinate 10,200,388 of CM033641.1, forward strand.
AGAAACCTCATGCCTCACATAGGACTGTACCAAAAAGTTCGATTTTTGTTTTTGGGTGATTGCAGTGACTGCTCCGGCGGCTTTTACTCAGATTTCAGTAAAACGGCTCTCGGGAAGTCGTGCGCCCGGTGATATTTATTATTATCTTGAAGAAACGATACAGGAGTCAGGACGAGGAGATGAGTTTCTAGACAGTTTTTCCTTTGCAATTGAGTGTTGGACAGAGACAAATGATACCGCGCTGACTGCAGAGTTAAGTGCGTGTACACACAGCACCGGAGCTCCAACACTTGACTTTAAGAGGTGTCATAACATTTCCATTGTGGGTTTCATCTCTTTCATATCATAGATACAAAAAATGACCATCAGATCTACCGCCTTATGGCTACATCAAAAATCCTTTTATTTAGGAGGGAGTGTGATCTATCCAAACTCCTACATCCAGACCATGTGAGCCTTCGTTCACACATGACTTTCTTAACAAAGATATGCGATGACCTAACCGTTGCATAGATCAGTAGAGGATTGTGTCTATGAGGAGTAATAGGTTTTCTGTCGATTCTATGACTTCTATTCCGCATTTTTTTTACCAGGCTCTTTCTATAGTTCTTAGGTGTCTCTGAGCTGGTGGCTGGTGACTAGCTGCTATGTTGACCCATGTTGCAATAAAAGTGTGTGGGCATGCTGCATTAAAAGGGCTAATAGAAGTGGGGACATGCTGAGAGGTGGCAATATAAGTGTGGGGGCAAGGTGCAGGAGAGATGGCAATATAATTGTGGGGGGTATGCTGCAGGAGAGATGGCAATATAAGTGTGGGGCATGATGCGGGGCAAATGGCAATATAAGTGTGGGGGGCATGCTGCAGGAGAGATGGTAATATATCTGGATGTGTTTCTGTGGTATGTCTTGCAAGCAGCTCTGGATGTGTCTGTGTATGTCTTGCACATTTCTGTATGTGTTCTGTGTATGTCTTGCAGCAGCTCTGGCTGTGTTCTGTGCATGTCTTGCCGCGCTCTGGATGTGTTCTGTGTATGTCTTGGAGCAGCTCTGGATTTTGTGCTGTGCATGGTCTACAGCAGCTCTAGCTGTGTTCTGTGTATGGTTGCAGCTCTGGCTGTGTTCTGGTGATGTCTTTCTTGCAGCAGCTCTGATGTGTTCTTATGCATGTCTTGCAGCTGATCTGGATGTGTTCTGTGTATGTCTGCAGCAGCTCTGAATTTGTTTCTGTGTATGTCTTGCAGCAGTTCTGTATGTGTTCGTTATGTCTTGCAGCAGCTCTGATGGTGTTCTGTGTATGTCTTGCAGCAGCTCTGGATGTGTTCTGTGTATGTCTTGCAGCAGCTCTGGCTGTGTTCTGTGATGTCTTGCACGCTCTGGCTGTGTCCTGTGTATTCCTTGCGCCAGCTCTGCATGTTGTTCTGTGTATATCTGCAGCAGCTCTGGATATGTTCTGTGTATGTCTTGCAGCAGCTCTGGCTGTGCTCTGTGTATGTCTTGCGGCAGATCTGGATGTGTTCTGTGTATGTCTTGGCACAGCTCTGGATGTGTTCTGTGCATGTCTTGCAGCAGTCTGGATGTGTTCTGTGCATGTCTGCAGCAGCTCTGGATGTGGTTCTGTGTATCCGCAGCAGCTCTGGTGTGTCTGTGTATGTTCTTGCAGCAGCTCTGGATGTTTTCTGGGGTAGCTTTAGCACATGCCCCCCTTTAGATGAGTAGCCACAGCACAGGCCGCCCAGTAGATGGGTAGCCACAGCACATGCCCCCCAGTAGAAGGGTAGCCATAGCACATGCCCCCAGTAGATGGGTAGCCAAAGCACATGCCCCCCAGTAGACTGCTGCAAGACATGCACAGAACACAGCCAGAGCTGCTGCAAGACATACACAGAACACATACATAGCTGCTGTAAGACATACACAGAACACATCCAGAACTGCTGCAAGACATACACAGAACACATCCAGAGCTGCTGCAAGACATACACAGAAAACATGCAGAGCTGTTGCAAGGAATACACAGCACACATCCAGAGCTGCAGTGAGGAATGCATAAAACACATCAAGAGCTGCTGAAAGCAATACATAAAACAAATTTAGAGCTGCTACGAGACATACACAGAACACATCCAGAGCTGCTGCAAGACATACACAGACACATCCAGAGCTGCTGCAAGACATACACAGAACACATCCAGAGCTGCTGCAAGACATACACAGACACATCCAGAGCTGCCGCAAGACATACACAGAACATATCCAGAGCTGCTGCGAGACATACACAGAACACATCCAGAGCTGCTGCAAGACATGCACAGAACACATCCAGAGCTGCTGCAAGACATACACAGAACACATCCAGATCTGCCGCAAGACATACACAGAGCACAGCCAGAGCTGCTGCAAGACATACACAGAACACATCCAGATCTGCCGCAAGACATACACAGAGCACAGCCAGAGCTGCTGCAAGACATACACAGAACATATCCAGAGCTGCTGCAAGATATACACAGAACACATGCAGAGCTGCCGCAAGGAATACACAGGACACATCCAGAGCTGCAGTGAGGAATACATAAAACACATCAAGAGCTGCTGCGAGACATACACAGAACACATTCAGAGCTGCAGCAGGAAATACACAGTACACTTCCAGAGCTGCAGTAAAGAATACACATCCACTGCTGGAGGAAGGAAACCGGAGGACCCGGAAGAAACCCACACAAACACGGAGAGAACATACAAACTCTTTGCAGATGTTGACCTGGGTGGGACTTAAACCAGGACCCCAGCGCTGCAAGGCTCTAGAGTCCTGGCACTTCTGTGCTCTTAGCTCTCTGCAGACATGGTTAGGTTCTGAATGTGCAAAATTATTATATATTCTAAGATTCTTTAGCTTATCCCAGAACAATGGGGGCGTGTCCTCACACTGCTGTGCTCTTAGCGCTGAGCACTGAGTTGCATGGATAACGGCATGGATTATACAGTAAGAAGTTTGCCACATATGTCTCAGTCTGGTCTGGAGCATCTGGAACTGAAAGTCCACAGTGTAGACTAAATGAGTGTCCGGGAGAATCCCATCAGGCAGCAGGGACAGGACACGCTACAGCCGTGTGTAGAGTCATGGGTCCTACCGGCCACAACACTCGTAGGAAGTGCAATATTTACAATAAGGATTGGACCCGGACTGGTTGACCAGAGCACCAAAGACCCAGCTCTAGTGGGCTTCCCGTAGTAAGTTGTTGAGTGTATTTGATCAGTGTTTAGGGTGATGGGGACAGAATACACCCAACAACAACCATTTTTGTCCCTTGTAGTAAATGTGTTGCTTAGAACAATGATTGGATCCAAACTGGTGGACCAGAGAACCAATGGTCCAGACTCTAAGAAGCTTCAGAAGTCCAGGAGCAAATATCCCTATTTTCTACAGTCACCAAGACTACTTATCCTGGCTGTCCCAAGGAACCTCAGTGTGACCTGCATTGGATCTCATAGATCTCTCTGATCCAATCTAGGTTGGGTCTTTCCGAGCTAATCTTGGCTTGATATCTCTCTTACCTGGTCTAGGTTGGATGTCACTGATCTGATCAAGGTTGGTTCCTTCTGATCAAGGTTGGATATCTCTGATCTAGGTTAGATATCTCTGATCTGATGTAGGTTTGGTCTCTTAAATATGATCTAGGTTGTGTCCCTTAGATCTCTCTGATCTGATCTAGGTTGGATCTAATGAATCTCTTTGATCTGATCTAGGTTCTATCTCTCTGATCTGATCTAGATTGGATCTCATACATCTCTCTGATCTGATCTACATTGGGTCTCTTAGATCTCTCTGATCTAATCAAGGTTTGATCTAATGGATCTCTCTGGTCTGATGTAGGTTGGATCTCATGGATCTCTTTGATCTGATCTAAGTTGGATCTCACTGATTCGATCAAGGTTGGATCTCTCTGATCTAATCTAGGTGTGATCTCTTTAATCTGATCTAGGTTGTGTCCCTTGGATCTCTTTGATCTGATCTAGGTTGGATCTCATGGATCTCTAAAATCTGAACTAGGTTGGATCTTTCCGATCTGATCTAAATTGGATGTCATCCATCTCTCTGATTTTATCTAAATTGGATCTCTCTGTTATGTTCTAGGTTGGATCTCTCTGATCTAGGTTGGATCTCTCTGATCTATATTGGATCTCATAGATCTCTCTCATCTCTTCTAGGTTGGATCTCTCGGATATCTCTGATCTAGGTTGGATCTCTCTGATCTATATTGGATCTCATAGATTTCTCTCATCTGTTCTAGGTTGGATCTCTTGAATCTCTCTGATCTAGGTTGGATCTCTCTGATCTATATTGGATCTCAT
>CM033641.1:10208080-10425051 GCA_019512145.1 Engystomops pustulosus
CTCATGCATCTTGGTGGTACTTGTCATCCTTCAGAGATTAAGTGTGGTCCTCATCATCCTCATCATCTGTGTGGTACTTGTCATCCTTCAGAGATTGAGTGTAGTCCTCATCATCCTCCATGCATCTTGTGTGTCACTGTCATCCTTCAGAGATTAAGTGTAGTCCTCATCATCCTCCAATGCATCTGGTGTTGTCCTCATCATCTCATTCATCTTGTGTGGTACTTGTCATCCTTCAGAGATGAGTGTGGTCCTCATCATCCTCCATTCATCTTGTGTGTCACTTGTCATCCTTCAGAGATTAAGTGTGGTCCTCATCATCCTCCATGCATCTTGTGTGGTCCTCATCATCCTCCATTCATCTTGTGTGTCACTTGTCATCCTTCAGTGATTGAGTGTGGTCCTCATCATCCTCCATTCATCTTGTGTGGTACTTGTCATCCTTCAGTGATTGAGTGGTCCTCATCATCCTCCGTTCATCTTGTGTGGTACTTGTCATCCTTCAGAGATGAGTGTGTGGTCCTCATATCCTCCATTCATCTTGTGTGGTACTTGTCATCCTTCAGAGATTGATGTGTGGTCCTCATCATCCTCCATGCATCTTGTGTGGTACTTGTCATCTTCAGTGATTGAGTGTGGTCTCATATCTCGTTCATCTTGTGTGTCATTGTCTCCTTCAGTGATGAGTGTGGTCCTCATCATCCTCCGTTCATCTGTGTGGTACTTGTATCCTTCAGAGATTGAGTGTGGTACTCATCATCCTCCATCATTGGTGTGGACTTGTCATCCTTCAGAGATTAAGGTGGTCCTCATCATCCTCCATTCATCTGGTTGTGGTACTGTCATCTTCAGAGATTGAGTGTGGTCCTCAAATCCTCATTCATCTTGTGTGGTACTTGTCATCCTTCAGAGATTGAGTGTGGTCCTCATCATCCTCCATTCATCTTGGTGGGTCGTCATCCTTCAAGAGATTGAGTGTGGTCCTCATCCTCCTCCATGCATCTTGTGTGGTACTTGTCATCCTTCAGAGATAAGTGTGGTCCTCATCATCCTCCATGCATCTTGTGTAGTCCTCATCATCCTCTGTTTGTCTCATGTGATCCTTTCTACCATCACGGTTTTTAAGTGTAATCTTTGTCATGCTTCCACTGTTTAGGGCAGTCCCATCATCACTCCATGGTGTATTTATACTGTTTCCACTTGTAGAAGTTTTTTTTTTAATTGTCTAACAGTAGTCAAGTGTGGTCCTGTCATCACTGTTGTCATATCACCTATACTCGTCAGCCATGCTGTTTTGTTTGTGGGTTTCCTACATTTCCAATCTTCCTGTTATAGTTTGCTTCATCTGCACTCATCTGGTGTGTTCCTCATCAACCTATATTATCACAATGGAGGTCATTTACTTCCCGGTCCTGTCGCAATCCAGTGGCACATTCTCCCGAGGATTCGGGTCTTCCGTGCGATCTCAGCAAGCTTGTGAGTCTGACTCCTGCAGGTGTCACTTGCTGTGCGAGGTCCACCGGAGTTCACATCTTCTAACCCGGTGCATGTAAGTGCTTCATTGCAAAAGACTTCGTTTTTAAATTCCTCGGTTTTCTTAATCCGTTGCGGTTTTATGACGACCACGCCTCCCGATTTCTGTTGCGTGATTCCGAATTCCGGAAAAAAAAGGGAAAAAAAGTCAGGAACCGACGAAAGTGTTGGCTGCGGAGCCCTTAGTAAATGAGCCCCATTATCTTATGCTCATCGGGTGTGGTCCACATCATTCGCCACTTGTCTGTTGAGGTCACCCCTCATCCAGGTGTGATCAATATTATCTCTACTCATCGTCCTTCACTTGTCGGTGGATCTCACCATCCAGCTCTAGTGTCGTCCTTGTCATCTCCATCCATCAGGTATGCTCCCTCAATCATCTCCATAATTGGTTGTGTCCTCTCTGGTTTTTTGTGTCATGTCCTCAACATCTATTAAGATAGGTGTGTTCCTTATCTTCCTCTACTTTCTGTTGCATTCAGAATTTTATATAACTATCTAGTGTAGTCCTCGTTCAACTCCATCATCAGTATGACCTCACGTTCTCCACTCATTAGTCGTGGTCCTCGGTATCCTCCTCAGTCTGTTGCTGTCTTCACATCCAATTAAGTAGGTGTGTCCTTAGTATCCTCCACTTTCTGTTGTAGTCAGAATATCTAGAACTCGTGTTGTGTGGTCCTTATCATCCCTGTCCTTCATGTAGGCTCTTCCTTATTCTCCACTCATTAGGTCGTGGTCCTCAGATCCTCCTCTAGTTGTTGTTGTCCTCAACCATCCAACTTAAGCTAGGCGTGGACCTTAGTACCTCCACTGTCTGTTCTAATCAGAATATCTAGAGCTCGTGTGTGTGGTCCCTTATCATCCTATGTCCTTCAGGTATGCTCTTCATCATTCTCCACTCATTAGTCGTGGTCCTCGGTATCCTCTCTAGTCTATGGTGTCCTCACCATCCATCTTGGCGTTAGGGTGTGGTCCTTGCCATCCTCTGTCCTTCAGGTATGCTCTTCATCATTCTCCACTCTTAGTCGTGGTCCTCGGTATCCTCCTCTAGTCTGTGGTTGTCCTCACCTCCATCTTTGGTTAGGTGTGGTCCTATCATCCTCTGTCCTCATGTATGCTCTTCATCATTCTCCACTCATAGTCGTGGTCCTCGGTATCCTCCTCTAGTCTATGGTGGTCCTCACCATCCATCTTGCGTTAGCGTTGGTTCCTGCCAATCCTATGTCCTTCAGGTATGCTCTTCATTCATTCTCCACTCATTAGTCGTGGTCCTCGGTATCCTCCTCTAGTCTGTGGTTGTCCTCACATCCATCTTGGTTAGGCAGTGGGTCCTTGCCATCCTATGTCCTTCATTGTTGCTCTTCATCATTCTCCACCATGTCGTGGTCCTCGGTATCCTCCTCTAGTCGTGGTGTCCTCACCATCTCATCGGGCATTAGGTGTGGTCCTTATAATCCTCTGTCCTTCAGGGTATGCTCTTCATCATTCCCCACTCATTAGTCGTGGTCCTGCGGTATCCTCCTCTAGTCTATGGTTGTCCTCCACCATCCATCTTGCATTAGGGTGGTCCTTATCATCCTCTGTCCTTCATGGTTGCTCTTCATCATTCTCCACTATTAGTCGTGGTCCTCGGTATCCTCTCTAGTCTGTTGTGCCTCACCACCATCTGCATTAGGTGTGGTCCTTATATCCTCTGTCCTTCAGGTATGTCTTCATCATTCTCCACTTATTAGTCGTTGGTCCTCGGTATCTCCCTCTAGTCTGTGGTTGTCCTCACCATCAATCTTGCGTAGGTGTTGGTCCTCCTCAATCCTCGCTGAGTGCTACTTCCTGTGAAGATTTTCTAGAAGACGGCAATCATCATTGAGTTAGATTTATTTGAAGCAAACATTTACCTCCCATCCAAAAGTCTTTTAGGATAGCAAGTCGCCGCGGCTAATGCATCTATCACTATAAAGAAGACGAATGACTGCAACATCTCCGAATGTTCCAGTCGTTCTGTAGTCAACACGGGGATGTGGAAGATCGGGAGTAAGTAATTATTCACTTTAATTGCGCGGCTCTTTTAGCTTTTAGAAGGAGACATATTAATTTGCTTGTTCCTGATATTCCTTATGCCAAATGGACAATCGTTTGAGAGTAAAAGACTTTTTTTTTTTGTTTTTGTTTCTTTCCTGAAAAAAAACAAAAACACTTAAACAAACATGCGACAAGTAAGAGCTCTACATTCAGTCTCCAAGTTGGCTTAACCCGTTCCACCGACTCAACTCCTCTTATTAACCTCGTTTGACAATCTACGCTCTAATTATGGGCAAGTTTCTTCTTTCTTGCTAAACGGTCCACGCTCCATTGATGATGAGGCCGGTGGACTCCGCTAATTACCGTGGTCTTTGTGTCAACATCATTCCTTCTAAATCCCATTTGATCGGTTTTCATGATGCGATGTAGATCAGATGAAGACTTTGCTTCAAAGCTTCTAGCCTTTCAGAAGGGAACTTCACTGGTGGAAGTCACATAGGCGAAGACGTTTCATGGGTTCTTATGAGATGTGACAGGAAAAACAGTGAGACTTGTATAAGTAACAGACTGTGGAAGACTCATTAATAAAGATCTATTTACTGTGCGGGAAAGGAGGATATCCGCTTCAGTCTAGTTGTATGTCTTGGATACTATGATCTTAATATGGTGATTTTGATTCATCCAGCTATAGAAATCCAAGAATCTGGGCTTGAAGTAGATCTGTAAGGTTGGTTGTTATAGATCAGTATTGGCTTCAAGATTTGTTGTTACCTCAAGGTTGAAGGATCACACTAAAAGTCCAGCCAAACCCCATTCATTAAGTTGTTGTGACATGACAATCCTCCCCAATTTGGGCCACCCGATGATGAGTTTACTAGTGTATTTAAAGGTTAATGCCCCAATCGTGGACATTACTGGTGGTGTGGGGGTTGGTATTCAGCCAAATTGCCTGTACAGTAAACCAACTTTTTCGGTTAGGTCCACAAAACAACCACTGATCACCAAAGTTTTAATCAACAATACGGCCTTCCCCTAGGGGGAGCTAAGAGCAGATGACATATCTGTTTATATATTGACACTTAGAAAAACAGTGGGGCACATTTGGACAAAGGGTACACGAATTCGTTTTTCGCCAGGGTTCCCAAATTTTCTGATTTGCGGCACAAATTGCCCCGGGACTTTTGGCATGCGCAATTGGATTGTTGGCACATCGGCGCTGGCCGTCAGAAAACCCCCGACGGATCGGAAAAAAACACTGAAAATAAAAAAAAAATTGGTGCGCAAACATAGCACTCACATACACCGAGGCGGAAAAGGAAGGGTGGAATGGTACGCGGAGGACTTCCAGCGCAGCAGAGCACACCTAGTGGAATTGGGAGCACGACCTTAGTGAATCCCGGCAGAACACCGAATCAGCGTCGGACGAACGTGCCGCGGGACGACGGAGGACTGGACAGGGTTACAGTAACCTCGGCCCCCCATTATGCGGCAAGTCCACCTAGTGGTGTTTGAATGGGCAGTCAGAAATTAATTTTAATTATTATAGTGTTATGCTTGGACTGCTTAGCTTTTTTTACAAGGATAAGGTTTGCAAATGTGTGTGAAAATTAAAACTGAAAAATGATGTACAGTGAACCTTCTCTTCAAGAGGATGTAACAACTGAAACATAAACTAAAGGGTCTCACATAACCAGGAAAACTCGTTTAAACTGGATTATTAAAATTTACCTAAATAAAACAATTGGTAGGCAAAAAATTCCAATAATGCCGTGTATTTCCAGCCCCCCCGCGGAGGGAGGTAGGGAGACGGGGAGTAGGTGTGTAGGATGCTAGTATACGGCGGAAATTGCATTTATAATTATACAAAGCCACGTAAAAAACTGAGAGGCAAAAGAAGAATAGAGAAGAAAACAAAACTGATGTTATAAGATAGAAAAATACTAAATACAATAAATTGGGTTGATTTGCCTTAATAGTTTTCAATAAAACCCAAAATATTCTTTGCCCCGGGTTAATTCCGGCAATGTAGATTTTTTTGTACAAGAATTCCAGAGGAAAGTTTTCTAATGGGGCAGATTTACTTACCTGGTCCATTCGCGATCCAGCGGGCGTTCTCTGGAAGGATTCGGGTCTTCCGGCGATTATTTAAGGTCAGTGGCCCCCGATGTCCACTAGGTGTCGCTGCTCGCGCTGGAAGTCCGTCGGGGTGCATGTGACGTTCACCAAGCCGGGCCCGGGTGAAGGTAAGTGCGCGTCAAGTGACAACATTTTTTTTTTTTTAAATACGGTGGTTTTGCCGAAACCGTAGGGGTTTCTGACGGCCACGCCCCCGATTTCCGTTGCGCGCATGCGCGGACGTGACACAACGATCGTGTGCGCCAAAATCCACGGGGCAATTCAGGGAGAAAATCAGGCAAAGCGGTAATATTCGGGTAACCCGACCGGAAAAACGGCCGACTTAGTCAATGACCCCAAATGTTTGTGATTCAAGTTTAGCTGAAATTACCCAAAAACTGGCTCATAACAGGAGAACCCCCCTCATGGGACAGGAAAGGCAGAAAAAGAAAGGTAGTAGGGTTACCAGTCACGTGGTTACGGATACTAGTTCCCGTGGTACAAGCATTAGGACTTTGTTGGATCGGAGTGTCGGTAGGGTCATGTGCCGCTCGACCAATGACAGAAGTAAAGAACCAGGATAGTGACCAATCTTGCTTACTGTACCACTGGGGGCTGGACATTCCTATACACTCAAACATATTATACAACACACCTTCTATACAAGACCATGTTACCATGGTCTTCCCACTCCTTTATTCTATGACCCACATGCTAAATATTATGACAACCCCCGTGAGCCTATGACACCTGATAAATCTAGTGTCTCACTTTTATGATGCTAAGACCCAGTGGCGGTAACTAGGAGACGGCCATGGGCCCCATAGAAGTCTTCTGAATGGGGGCCCACTTCCCCAAAAATATACTTATTTTCTATACTACTTGGTGAGTTACACACCATACATCGTATAACATACACATATCAGACAATAAGACATCAATATGTACAATTTGCAGGCATAATGTGGGGTCATTTGTAAGGGCCCCCGATTCAGCGGTTTCCCGAGGTGTTACCCGAAAATATTTGCATTTGCGGCCGATTTTTCCTGAAGTGCCCTGGGATTTGGCGCACGCGATAGGATTTGGCGCATCGGCGCTGGGGAATGTGTGCGACGGAACTGGGGGGTGGCCCGTACTCCGAACGAAAAACCCACGGATTCAGAATAAACCCGCCGCATTTAAAAAACAAAAAGTGTCGCGGGGACTTTACAATCTACCTTCCACAGGAAGAGGCGGGTGAACTTAAGGCTATTACCAGAGGCCTCAGGGAACTCGCGCAAGCAAGCGCCCCTGGTGGACGTCGAGGAGGAAGGACTACCCTTATGGGAAATCCCGGCCGGACCGGAATCCACCGCAGAGAACGCGCCGCTGGATCGCGATGGCCGGGTAATAAATCTGCCCCAATATGTCTATAATGGTGCAAATCCACCACTTTTTAGTGTGTTGGTCAGATGCTGGGACACTTCACACTGTGGGACCCATAGCAGCTGCTAGAGCTGCTACCCACTGTAGGTAAGACCCTGCTTAAGACCTACTCTATACCCCCAATCCTCTTCTTATATTAGATCCCCTTTGACCCCACATTTTACATGTAAACCCTATATGACCCCGACTCCAATCGCCCCTCTACTTGGTTTGGTTACCCACCCCTGGTCTATATTACCCAAATAAGTATGGATCTTATTAGAATAGAAACCTTCGTGTTCTGTAGGGGTCTCCTCGGAAAAATAGATGACATTGGCAGCAGGCTCTGTGATACCTAATGGCAAATAAAACCCTCTCTCTAATCTCATGATTGGGAGAATAACAAATTACTAACCAAATACAAAAAATCACGAGTGCAGATGTAATACGATTTATACAGGAAATTATGCGGGTTTTCCGATGACAGCTGAGAGTATAAAGGGAACCTGATTAAAGTGACTTAAAGGCGAACCTGTCACCAGGGACCTCATTTTCATTACAGTGCCCAGTTACATGTGCAGTGCAAGAATATGCCGTTTCTGCCTTCTCAAGCATTGCTTACATAGATAAGTGTGTGTTATAACTTACCTGCACCATGACAGAATCCTCTGTCTAGTTCCAGGGGTGACTTTGGTTTAAATGCATTTTAAAAAAAACATATGACTTGTCTTGTGCTGCAGGGCCGCTCAGCATCTCAGCCCCCACACTTTTGTACCTCCTGTTAAAGCTCAACGTGTGGTCCTCATCATCCTCCATTCATCTTGTGTGGTACTTGTCATCCTTCAGAGATTGAGTGTGGTCCTCATCATCCTCCATTCATCTTGTGTGTCACTTGTCATCCTTCAGAGATTAAGTGTGGTCCTCATCATCCTCCATGCATCTTGTGTGGTCCTCATCATCCTCCATTCATCTTGTGTGGTACTTGTCATCCTTCAGAGATTGAGTGTGGTCCTCATCATCCTCCATTCATCTTGTGTGTCAATGTCATCCTTCAGGATTAAGTTGTTTGGTCCTCATCATCCTCATGCATCTTTGTGTGCCTCATCATCCTCCATCATCTTGTGTGTACTTGTCATCCTTCAGGATTGAGTGTGGTCCTCATCATCCTCCATTCATCTTGTGTGGTACTTGTCATCCTTCAGTGATTGAGGGTGGTCCTCATCATCCTCCGATTCATCTTTGTGGATTGTCATCCTTCAGAGATTGAGTGGGTCCTCATATCTCCATTCATCTTGTGTGGTTACTTGTCATCCTTCAGAGATTGAGTGTGGTCCTCATCATCCTCCATGCATCTTGTGTGGTACTTGTCATCCTTCAGTGATTGAGTGTGGTCTCATCATCCTCCATTCATCTTGTGTGTCACTTGTTCCTTCAGTGATTGAGTGTGGTCCTCATCATCCTCCGTTCATCTTGTGTGGTACTTGTCATCCTTCAGAGATTGAGGTGGTCCTCATCATCCTCCATCATTTGTGGTGGGACTTGTCATCCTTCAGAGATTAGGTGGTCCTCATCATCCTCCATTCATCTGGTTGTGGTACTGTCATCCTTCAGAGATTGAGTGTGGTCCTCAATCCTCATTCATCTTGTGTGGTACTTGTCATCCTTCAGAGATTGAGTGTGGTCCTCATCATCCTCCATTCATCTTGGTGGTTACGGTCATCCTTCAAGATTGGTGTGGTCCTCATCCTCCTCCATGCATCTTGTGTGGTACTTGTCATCCTTCAGAGATTAAGTGTGGTCCTCATCATCCTCCATGCATCTTGTGTAGTCCTCATCATCCTCTGTTTGTCTCATGTGATCCTTTCACCATCAGGTTTTTAAGTGTAATCTTTGTCATGCTTCCACTGTTTAGGGCAGTCCCCATCATCCTCCATGGTGTATTTATACTGTTTCCACTTGTAAGAAGTTTTTTTTTAATTGTCTAACAGTAGTCAAGTGTGGTCCTGTCATCATCTGTTGTCATCATCACCTTAATACTCGTCAGCCATGCTGTTTTGTTTGGTGGGTTTCCTAATCTTCCAATCTCCTGTTATAGTTTGCTTCATCTGCACTCATCTGGTGTGTTCCTCATCAACCTATAGTTATCACAATGGAGGTCATTTACTTCCCGGTCCTGTCGCAATCCAGTGGCACATCTCCCGAGGATTTCGGGTCTTCCGGCGATCTCAGCAAGCTTGTGAGTCTGACTCCTGCAGGTGTCACTTGCTGTGCGAGGGTCCACCGGAGTTCACATCTTCTAACCGGTGCATGTAAGTGCTTCATTTTGCAAAAGACTTCGTTTTTAAATTCCTCGGTTTTCTTAATCCGTTGGGGTTTTATGACGACCACGCCTCCCGATTTCTGTTGCGTGATTCCGAATTCCGGAAAAAAAAGGGAAAAAAAGTCAGGAACCGACGAAAGTGTTGGCTGCGGAGCCCTTAGTAAATGAGCCCCATTATCTTATGCTCATCGGGTGTGGTCCACATCATTCGCCACTTGTCTGTTGAGGTCACCCCTCATCCAGGTGTGATCAATATTATCTCTACTCATCGTCCTTCACTTGTCGGTGGATCTCACCATCCAGCTCTAGTGTCGTCCTTGTCATCTCCATCCATCAGGTATGCTCCCTCAATCATCTCCATAATTGGTTGTGTCCTCTCTGGTTTTTTGTGTCATGTCCTCAACATCTATTAAGATAGGTGTGTTCCTTATCTTCCTCTACTTTCTGTTGCATTCAGAATTTTATATAACTATCTAGTGTAGTCCTCGTTCAACTCCATCATCAGTATGACCTCACGTTCTCCACTCATTAGTCGTGGTCCTCGGCTATCCTCCTCAGTCTGTTGCTGTCTTCACATCCAATTAAGTAGGTGTGTCCTTAGTATCCTCCACTTCTGTGTTGTAGTCAGAATATCTAGAACTCGTGTTGTGTGGTCCTTATCATCCCTGTCCTTCATGTAGGCTCTTCCTTATTCTCCACTCATTAGGTCGTGGTCCTCAGATCCTCCTCTAGTTGTTGTTGTCCTCAACCATCCAACTTAAGCTAGGCGTGGACCTTAGTACCTCCACTGTCTGTTCTAATCAGAATATCTAGAGCTCGTGTGTGTGGTCCTTATCATCCTATGTCCTTCAGGTATGCTCTTCATCATTCTCCACTCATTAGTCGTGGTCCTCGGTATCCTCTCTAGTCTATGGTGTCCTCACCATCCATCTTGGCGTTACGGTGTGGTCCTTGCCATCCTCTGTCCTTCAGGTATGCTCTTCATCATTCTCCACTCTTAGTCGTGGTCCTCGGTATCCTCCTCTAGTCTGTGGTTGTCCTCACCTCCATCTTTGGTTAGGTGTGGTCCTATCATCCTCTGTCCTCATGTATGCTCTTCATCATTCTCCACTCATAGTCGTGGTCCTCGGTATCCTCCTCTAGTCTATGGTGGTCCTCACCATCCATCTTGCGTTAGCGTTGGTTCCTGCCAATCCTATGTCCTTCAGGTATGCTCTTCATTCATTCTCCACTCATTAGTCGTGGTCCTCGGTATCCTCCTCTAGTCTGTGGTTGTCCTCACATCCATCTTGGTTAGGCAGTGGGTCCTTGCCATCCTATGTCCTTCATTGTTGCTCTTCATCATTCTCCACCATGTCGTGGTCCTCGGTATCCTCCTCTAGTCGTGGTGTCCTCACCATCTCATCGGGCATTAGGTGTGGTCCTTATAATCCTCTGTCCTTCAGGGTATGCTCTTCATCATTCCCCACTCATTAGTCGTGGTCCTGCGGTATCCTCCTCTAGTCTATGGTTGTCCTCCACCATCCATCTTGCATTAGGGTGGTCCTTATCATCCTCTGTCCTTCATGGTTGCTCTTCATCATTCTCCACTATTAGTCGTGGTCCTCGGTATCCTCTCTAGTCTGTTGTGCCTCACCACCATCTGCATTAGGTGTGGTCCTTATATCCTCTGTCCTTCAGGTATGTCTTCATCATTCTCCACTTATTAGTCGTTGGTCCTCGGTATCTCCCTCTAGTCTGTGGTTGTCCTCACCATCAATCTTGCGTAGGTGTTGGTCCTCCTCAATCCTCGCTGAGTGCTACATCCTGTGAAGATTTTCTAGAAGACGGCAACTCATCATTGAGTTAGATTTATTTGAAGCAAACATTTACCTCCCATCCAAAAGTCTTTTAGGATAGCAAGTCGCCGCGGCTAATGCATCTATCACTATAAAGAAGACGAATGACTGCAACATCTCCGAATGTTCCAGTCGTTCTGTAGTCAACACGGGGATGTGGAAGATCGGGGAGTAAGTAATTATTCACTTTAATTGCGCGGCTCTTTTAGCTTTTAGAAGGAGACATATTAATTTGCTTGTTCCTGATATTCCTTATGCCAAATGGACAATCGTTTGAGAGTAAAAGACTTTTTTTTTTTGTTTTTGTTTCTTTCCTGAAAAAAAACAAAAACACTTAAACAAACATGCGACAAGTAAGAGCTCTACATTCAGTCTCCAAGTTGGCTTAACCCGTTCCACCGACTCAACTCCTCTTATTAACCTCGTTTGACAATCTACGCTCTAATTATGGGCAAGTTTCTTCTTTCTTGCTAAACGGTCCACGCTCCTTGATGATGAGGCCGGTGGACTCCGCTAATTACCGTGGTCTTTGTGTCAACATCATTCCTTCTAAATCCCATTTGATCGGTTTTCATGATGCGATGTAGATCAGATGAAGACTTTGCTTCAAAGCTTCTAGCCTTTCAGAAGGGAACTTCACTGGTGGAAGTCACATAGGCGAAGACGTTTCATGGGTTGCTTATGAGATGTGAAGGAAAACAGTGAGACTTGTATAAGTAACAGACTGTGGAAGACTCATTAATAAAGATCTATTTACTGTGCGGGAAAGGAGGATATCCGCTTCAGTCTAGTTGTATGTCTTGGATACTATGATCTTAATATGGTGATTTTGATTCATCCAGCTATAGAAATCCAAGAATCTGGGCTTGAAGTAGATCTGTAAGGTTGGTTGTTATAGATCAGTATTGGCTTCAAGATTTGTTGTTACCTCAAGGTTGAAGGATCACACTAAAAGTCCAGCCAAACCCCATTCATTAAGTTGTTGTGACATGACAATCCTCCCCAATTTGGGCCACCACGATGATGAGTTTACTAGTGTATTTAAAGGTTAATGCCCCAATCGTGGACATTACTGGTGGCGTGGGGGTTGGTATTCAGCCAAATTGCCTGTACAGTAAACCAACTTTTTCGGTTAGGTCCACAAAACAACCACTGATCACCAAAGTTTTAATCAACAATCGGCCTTCCCTAGGGGGAGCTTAGAGCAGATGCATAATCGTTTATATATTGGAGTCACTTAGAAAAAAGGGGAGCACATTGACAAAGGGTCACGAATCTCGTTTTTCCGCCAGGTTCCCAAATTTTTCTGATTTTGCGGACAAATTGCCCCGGGATTTTGGCATGACGCAATTGGATTGTTGCACATCGGCGCTGGCCGTCAGAAAACCCCCGACGGATTCGGAAAAAACACTGAAAATAAAAAAAAAATTCGTGCGCAAAAATGCACTCACTACACGAGGCAGAAGGAAGGGTGGAAGTACGCGGAGGACTTCCAGCGCAGCAGGCACACCTAGGTGGATTGGGAGCACGACCTAGTGAATCTCCGGCAAGAACCCGATCAGCGTCGGCGAACGTGCCGCGGGAGACGGGGACGTGGACCGGGTAAGTAACCATCTGCCCCCATTATGCGGCAAAGTCCACCTAGTGGTGTTTGAATGGCAGTCAGAAATTTAATTTTTAATTATTATTAGTGTTTAGCTTGGACTGCTTTAGCTTTTTTTACAAGGATAAGGTTGCAAATGTGTGTGAAAATTAAAACTGAAAACATGATGTACAGTGAACCTTCTCTTCAATGAGGATGTTAACAACTGAAACATAAACTAAGGTGTCTCACATAACCAGGAAAAAAAACTCCGTTTAACCTGGATTATTAAATTTACTAAATGAAAACAATTGGTTTGGCAAAAAATTCCAATTAATGCCGTGTATTTCCAGCCCCCCGCGGAGGGAGGTAGGGAGCGGGGGTAGGTGATAGTGTGCTGGTATACGCGGAAATTTGCATTTATACATTATACAAAGCCACGTAAAAAACTGAGAGGCAAGAAAAAGATAAGAAGAAAACAAACTGATGTTTATAAGATAGAAAAATACTAAATACAATAATATTGGGTTGATTTGACCTTAATAAGTATTTCAAAATAAAACCCAAAATATTCTTTGCCCCGGGTTATTCCGGAAATGTAGATTTTTTTGTTACAAGAATTCCAGAGGAAAGTTTTCTAATGGGGCAGATTTACTTACCTGGTCCATTCGCGATCCAGCGGGCGTTCTCTGGAAGGATTCGGGTCTTCCGGCGATTATTTAAGGTCAGTGGCCCCCGATGTCCACTAGGTGTCGCTGCGCGCGCTGGAAGTCCGTCGGAGTGTGCTATGACGTTCACCAAAGCCGGGCCGGGTGAAGGTAAGTGCGCGTCAAGTGACACATTTTTTTTTTTTTAAATACTGGTGGTTTTTCCCGAATACGTAGGGTTTCTGACGAGCCACGCCCCCGATTTCCGTTGCGGCGCATGCGCGCGACAGTGCACAACCGATCGTGTGCCGCCAAAATCACGGGGCATTAGGGAGAAAATCAGCGCAAAGCGGTAATATTCGGTAACCGACGGAAAAACGCGCCCGGATTAGTAAATGACCCCAAAGTTTGTGATCTTCAAGTGAGCTGAAACATTACCCAAAACTGGCCATAACAGGAGAACCCCCATATGGGACCAGGAAAGGCAGAAAAGAAGAAAGGTAGTAGGGTACTGCAGTCACGTGGTTACCGGATACTAGTTCCCGTTGGTAAAGCATAGTGACTTTGTTGGATCGGAGTGTCGGTGAGGTCATGGACCGCTCGACCAAATGACAGAAAAAAGAACCAGATAGTGACCAATCTTGTTCTGTTACCACTGGGGCTGGGACATTCATATACACTCAAACAGTATTATACAACACACCTTCTATACAATACCACTGTTACCTATGTCTTCCCACTCCTTTATTCTATGACCCACATTGCTAAATATGTATGACACCCCCGGATCCTATGACACCTGATTAATATTATGTTCTCACTTTTAATGCATAAGACCCAGGGCGGTAACTAGGAGAGGCATGGGGGCCCCATAGAAGTCTTCTGATGGGGGCCCCACTTCCCCAAAAATATACTTATTTTCTTACTCACTTGGTGAGTTACACACCATACATCGTATACATACACATACAGACAATACAGCACCATATATGTACAATTTGCAGCATAATGTGGGGTCATTTAGTAAGGGCCCCCGATTCAGCGTTTCCGGCGGTTACCCGAAATATTTGTTTGCGCCGATTTTCCTGAAGTGCCCTGGGATTGGCGCACGCGATAGGATTTGGCGCATCGGCGGCTGGGGGATGTGTGCGACGGAATCTGGGGCGTGGCCCGTCCCGAACGAAAAACCCGACGGGATTCAGAATAAACCCGCCGCAGTTAAAAAACAAAAAGTGTCGCGGGACTTTGTAAACTACCTTCACCAGGAAAGGCGGGTGAACTAAGGGCTTCCAGCAGGCCTCAGGGAACTCAGCGCACAGCAGCGACACCTGGTGGGACGTCGGGAGGAAGACTAACTTAGTGGGAAATCCCGGCACGGAACCAGCGAATCCACCGCAGAGGAACGCGCCGCTGGATCGCGATGGCCGCGGGTAAGTAAATTGCCCCAATATGTCTATAATGGTGCAATCCACCACTTTTTAGTGTGTTCTGGTCAGATGCTGGGACACTTCACACTGTGGGACCCATAGCAGCTGCTAGTGAGTGCTACCCACTTAGTGTACGCCCTGTCTTAAGACCTCTCTATACCCCCAATCCTCTTATTTATGACTCCCCTTTGACCCCACACTTTGTACATGTTAAACCCTATATGACCCCGACTCCAATCGCCCCTCTAACTTGGTTTGGTTACCCACCCCGGTCTATATTACCCAATAAGTATGGATCTTATTAGAATAGAAACCTTCTGTTCTGAGGGGTCTCCTCGGAAAAATAGATGACATTGGAGCAGGCTCTGGCTGATACCTAATGGCAAATAAACCCTCTCTCCTAATCTCAATTGATTGGGAGGAATAACAACATTACTAACCAAATACAAAAATCACGAGTGCAGATGTAATACGAACTTATTACAGGAAATTATGCGGTTTTTCCGAGGACAGCTGAGAGAATAAAGGAACCTGATAAAGTGACGTAAAGGCGAACCTGTCACCAGGGACCTCATTTTCATTACAGTGCCCAGTACATGTGCAGTGCAAGAATATGCCGTTTCTGCCTTCTCAAGCATTGCTTACAATAAGTGTGTGTTATAACTTACCTGCACCCATGACAGAATCCTCATGTCTAGTTCAGGGGTTGGATTTGGTTTAAATGCATTTAAAAAAAACATATGACTTGTCTTGTGCTGCAGGGCCCGCTCCAGATCTCAGCCCCCACACTTTTGTACCTCCTGTTAAAGCTCAACGTGTGGTCCTCATCATCCTCCATTCATCTTGTGTGGTACTTGTCATCCTTCAGAGATTGAGTGTGGTCCGATTTTTTTTTTTGGAAACAAATACCACACAAGAATGAATGGAGGATGATGAGGACCACACAAGATGCTGGAGGATGATGAGGAACTACACTTAATCTCTGAAGGATGACAGTGACACACAAGATGATGGAGGAGGATGATGGAACATACACTCAATCTCTGAAGGATGACAAGTACCACACAAGATGAATGGAGGATGATGAGGACCACACTTAATCTCTGAAGGATGACAAGTACCACACAAGATGCATGGAGGATGATGAGGACCACACAAGATGCATGGAGGATGATGAGGACCACACTCATTCTCTGAAGGATGACAAGTACCACACAAGATGAATGGAGGATGACGACAAACAATGCGTTCAGGTTATAGAGAAACCCACCAGATGAGAGGTGGATGATGAGAACCACACCTGATAAGTGGAGGAGGATGATGAACACACACCTGATCACCAAGAAAAGCACACATTATATTATATTGGACCCAGAATTTTCCTATTGTATGTATGTGTGAGGACCCCCCCAGTGCACAGTCCCGCTGTTACTATTAATATACACAGAGGTAAAGTACAAACCTCTAGAAGGCAAGTATTTAACACTGTCACTCCTGCTGACACTTCTCCCTTTAAAGGAAATCTACCATCAAAATCCATCTGATAAACCAGGGACATTACTCATAGATCCAGGCATCAGGACTGTGGTATCTTCTTAATGTGTATCCATGTCTCCTTTGTTTTAATACCACATTTTATAATTATGCTAATGAGCCAGAAGGGCTCTGGGTGTGGGGGTGTTCAGAGCCCTTCAGTTCTGTAGCTTTACAGGCTTTTACAATGAGCACAGCAAGTCTGCCCTCCCCCTGTACTTCCTCCTGCTGCTCCAATTACACAGGCAGGTTTTGGGTGAGACATGTTGGGCTCATTGTAAGCCTGTGAGCTGCAGGACTGGGGGCTCTGGTAACGCCCTGTATAACCCTTCAGGCTGATTAGCATCAGTTTAAAAGGTGATTTAAGAAAGAAGGAGGCTGGATAACATTAAGAAGATACCACAGTCCCGGTCCTGGAGCTATGATTAAGTCCCTGGTTTATCAGAATGGATTTTGATGGTAGATTTCCTTTAGCATTGTCTCCTGTTATGTTTGGTCCGGTTCCAGGTCAATCAACTGGAGCCTCTGTGTAATGACTTGCTAGTTTAGATGGTAATTGTTAATTGCATTGCTACAAACATGAGTGTGCAGCCTTCATTAATCCCTGTTGCAGAGATTAGTCATCCTTGTCAATGCAGATTATTATGTTACAGTACTGGCATGGGAAGGCAACAAACTAATGTTTATACAGGCAGTCCCCAGGCTACGTACAGGAAGATTCTGTAGGTTTGTTCTTAAGTTGAATTGTATGTAAGTCGGAACTGTATATTTTATTGTAACCCCAGCAAACTTTTTTGGTCTCTGTGACAATTGGATTTTAAAAATGTTGGGTTGTCATAAAGCCAGGATTAACAATAGAGCTTCATTACAGACGCCTGATAACTGTTACAGCTGATTACTGTAGTCCAGCTAACAAACAGTAAATTAACCAATATCCAGAGGTCCGTTGTAACTAGGGTCGTCTGTAAGTCGGGGTTTCTTAAGTAGGGACCACCTCTACTGGTAATTTGTTGTAGGCTGTAATACCACGATAAGCTGCGCACAAGTGGCCGCCATGATGGAGGGAAGTGGCACCTCCGCTACCTACACCTGTATGATGGAGAGGGGAGCCATCGTGGAAGACGCTTTGTATAGATGTTTCATGGCTTGTTGTGATCTCTGCTACTTCCATTGAATGAGAATATTTACTATTGGGGATGAAAATGTGAGATGATGACACAAGTGACCATCCAGCAGGACTCCGTGTAAGGGTAAGGGGGTGTCCTTAGATGACCCTCATATAGGCCTGCCTTCTGAGCTGGATACAGTACTGTATTACATCACCTAATATCGGTAAGTGGCCGTAATGTTTATAATTTAAAAAAAAAGAATCAATAGTCTCTGACGGGTCGGTCAGTATCTCTATGACTCTCATTACCGATAAGCAGCCGTTCCGTTGCTCTTCTCCTCTGTGCGTCCATCAGAGCCGCCGTCTGTGGTTTTTATCTCTATCTCCTCGCTCTGGGCTGATTATCGCTATTAACCCATAAGATACAAATATTAGCACCTGGGGAAGGCCGATGGGGGAGGTTAAGGATGGAGGGGGGAGGGGGGGCATGTGAATCTGCTCACTCTATTGCTAACAGAAGTCCTTGGGACATTTAGCAATTTGGGCGCAGGGTGGCACAGGAAACGTGCTATATTTTTAGTGGGATTCAATGAATTTGTGGCACAGGGGATTCATGGATTGGCGCATGGACCGAAAGGAATAGAAAGGAATAGAAGTCCCTAGAACAGCTATTTGTATCAAAATTGCTCTCCAAAAACAACTCGGAAAAATAGCAGCACCGGAAAAGTGTTGGATTCACAAGTTGTGACTAATTTTGCGCCCAAAAAACAAAAAAGCTGTGAGGGTCGAAAACTGCCAAATTGTGGCACCGTCAGTTCATAAATAAGACGCAAGAGGTGCAGCTATGGGAAAAAAATTCCGGGAGTTTTCCATGATTGTGCATATGGATTCAGAAGTCTCCTGCACAGATTAGGATTGGCAGGGGGTCCCCTCAATTCTCACCATTGTCCTATCCATGTTGCAAAACCTTCTGTCTCTCTCTCTCTCTGGACCTCGGTTTGCACCTTACGCTTCCTTCCCTAGCCCCTCACCAAGGACGTCGGTTTTAGCTGTGACAGCGCCCAATATCCCATGCTATGCTGATTTGAAAAATGCCTTTGTCAGCGATCTGAATACTGCGACTACTTTGTAAAATTAATTTCACATAACCAGTTCCCTGTCACAATGTATGGTGTGTGCTGGGGATGTGTTTCAGTTTGCAACCTGTGTGTGCTTGTGTCTCAGTCTCCTTCCTTCACACTCATCCAGCTCCCTCCCCCTCCCCCACTTCCTGTCATGTGCTTGATCCGGTCTGGGAGGGGCTACAGTTGCCCTCTGGGACTCACCACACGCTGCTGGCAGGGAGCCAGGTTCGTGAAATAAGTTTTATAAAGTATTGCCAGATGCTGCATCCATAGGCTATTGGAACTCACCAGCTAAAAGGACATTCCTGGTGACCAGGTTCACCCTTAACTACACAGCAGATGTAGTTCAACATAGAGAGCTAAGCACATGCACAATCCTGGGATTTATATCATGCTCCTCCGCTGTATAAACAATGTATGGGCAATAGCTGCAGATTGTACAGTCCCTTTAAGACTCACACAATATTAACACAGAAGGCTTCAGGTGGCTGGAAAGTTGCCCTTAGCTGTCATCCCCGGCTGGATCCATTCATGGGGGTGGACTTTATAGCGCTGCGTTACTTGTCAGATTGGCAGTATGTAAGCTGTACGGCGCGGGGAGCAGATGTTACATAAAGCCGGCAGACACAGACAAATAGCAATTCATTCTGTACAGATGAAACTATCACAATTCATATGATCTGCTGGGAAATTCATCTCTTTACTTGTCATCCTTCAGAGATTGAGTGTGGTCCTCATCATCCTCCATGCATCTTGTGTGGTACTTGTCATCCTTCAGTGATTGAGTGTGGTCCTCATCATCCTCCATTCATCTTGTGTGTCACTTGTCATCCTTCAGTGATTGAGTGTGGTCCTCATCATCCTCCGTTCATCTTGTGTGGTACTTGTCATCCTTCAGAGATTGAGTGTGGTACTCATCATCCTCCATGCATCTTGTGTGGTACTTGTCATCCTTCAGAGATTAAGTGTGGTCCTCATCATCCTCCATTCATCTTGTGTGGTACTTGTCATCCTTCAGAGATTGAGTGTGGTCCTCATCATCCTCCATTCATCTTGTGTGGTACTTGTCATCCTTCAGAGATTAAGTGTGGTCCTCATCATCCTCCATGCATCTTGTGTAGTCCTCATCATCCTCTGTTTGTCTCATGTGATCCTTTTCACCATCAGGTTTTTAAGTGTAATCTTTGTCATGCTTCACTGTTTAGGTGCAGTCCCCATCATCCTCCATGGTGTATTTATTACTGTTTCCCACTTGTAAGAAGTTTTTTTTATTGTCTAACAGTAGTCAAGTGTGGTCCTGTCATCATCTGTAGTCCTCATCACCTTCTACTCGTCAGCCATGCTGTTTTGTTTGGTGTGTTCCTCATCATCTTCCAATCTTCCTGTTATAGTTTGCTTCATCCTGCACTCATCTGGTGTGTTCCTCATCAACCTATAGTTATCACAATGGAGGTCATTTACTTTCCCGGTCCTGTCGCAATCCAGTGGCACATTCTCCGCCGAGGATTCGGGTCTTCCGGCGATTCAGCAAGCTTGTGCGTCTGACTTCCTGCAGGTGTCACTGCTGTGCTGAGGTCCGCCGGAGTTCACCATCTTCTCCCCGGTGCATGTAAGTGCTTCATTTTGCAAAAGACTTCGTTTTTTAAATTCCTCGGTTTTCTTAATCCGTCGGGTTTTATGACGACCACGCCTCCCGATTTCTGTCGCGCTGAAATCTGATTGCGTGCACCGAATTCCGGAAAAAAAAGGGAAAAAGTCAGGAAACCCGACGAAAGTGTGGCTGCGGAGCCCTTAGTAAATGAGCCCCATTATCTTCTGCTCATCGGGTGTGGTCCACATCATTCGCCACTTGTCTGTTGAGGTCCCCCTCATCCAGGTGTGATCAATATTATCCTCTACTCATCGTCCTTCACTTGTCGGTTGTAAATCACACCATCCAGCTCTAGTGTCGTCCTTGTCATCCTCCATCCATCAGGTATGCTCCTCATCATTCTCCACTAATTGGTTGTGTTCCTCCTCTGGTTTGTCATTGTCCTCAACATCTATCTTAAGATAGGTGTGTTCCTTATCTTCCTCTACTTTCCTGTTGCATTCAGAATTTTGTAGAATTTATCTAGTGTAGTCCTCGTCATACTCCATCCATCAGGTATGCACCTCATCGTTCTCCACTCATTAGTGGTATCCTCCTCTAGTCTGTTGCTGTCTTCACCATCCAGTTTAAGCTAGGTGTGGTCCTTATTATCCTCCACTTGTCTGTTGTAGTCAGAATTATCTAGAACTCGTGTTGTGTGGTCCTTATCATCCCCTGTCCTTCATGTATGCTCTTCCTTATTCTCCACTCATTAGTCGTGGTCCTCAGTATCCTCCTCTAGTTTGTTGTTGTCCTCACCATCCAACTTAAGCTAGGCGTGGCCCTTATTATCCTCCACTTGTCTGTTCTAATCAGAATTATCTAGAGCTCGTGTTGTGTGGTCCTTATCATCCTATGTCCTTCAGGTATGCTCTTCATCATTCTCCACTCATTAGTCGTGGTCCTCGGTATCCTCCTCTAGTCTATGGTTGTCCTCACCATCCATCTTGCGTTAGCCGTGGTCCTTGCCATCCTATGTCCTTCATGTATGCTCTTCATCATTCTCCACTCATTAGTCGTGGTCCTCGGTATCCTCCTCTAGTCTGTGGTTGTCCTCACCATCCATCTTGCATTAGGTGTGGTCCTTATCATCCTCTGTCCTTCAGGTATGCTCTTCATCATTCTCACTCATTAGTCGTGGTCCTCGGTATCCTCCTCTAGTCTGTGGTGGTCCTCACCATCCATCTTGCATTAGGTGTGGTCCTCATCATCCTCTGTCCTTCAGGTATGTTCTTCATCATTCTCCACTCATTAGTCGTGGTCCTCGGTATCCTCCTCTAGTCTATGGTTGTCCTCACCATCCGTATTGCGTTAGGTGTGGTCCTTATCATCCCATCTGTGAGTGCTACTCTCTGTGAAGATTTTCTAGAAGAGGCAACTTCACTTTGAGTTAAGATTTATTTGAAGCAAACATTTACCTCCCATCCAAAGTCTTTTAGGAATAGCAAGGTCGCCGGGGCTAATGCATCTATCACTATAAAGAAGACGAATGACTGCAACATCTCCGAATGTTCCAGTCGTCTGTATGTCAACCACTGATGTGAAGATCGGGAGTAATTATTTCACTTTAATTGCTGCCGGCTCTTTTAAGCTTTTAGAAGGGGACATTAATTTGCTTGTTCCTGATATTCCTTATGCCAAAGTGACAATCGTTTGAGAGTAAAAGACTTTTTTTTTTTGTTTTTTTTTCTTCCTGAAAAAAAAAACACTTTAAAAAAACAAACATGCGACACGTAATGAGCTCTACATTCAGTCTCCAAGTTGCTTAACCCTTCCACCCACCGCTCAACTCCTCTTATTAACCTCGTTTGACAATCTACGCTCTAATTATGGGCAACGTTTCTTCTTTCTTGCTAACCGGTCCACGCTCCTTTATGATGAGGCCGGTGGACTCCGCTAATTACCGTGGTCTTTGTGTCTAACATCTTCTCCTTCTAAATCCCATTTGATCGGTTTTCATGATGCGATTGTAGATCAGATGAAGACTTTGCTTCAAAGCTTCTAGCCTTCAGAAGGGGAACTTCACTGGTGGAAGTCACATAGGCGAAGACGTTTCATGGGTTTCTTATGAGATGTGAAGGAAACAACAGTGAGACTTGTTATAAGTTAACAGACTGTGGAAGACTCATTAATAAAGATCTATTATTACTGTGCGGGAAGGAGGATATCTGCTTCAGTCTGTTGTAGTCTTGATTCTATGATCTTAATATGGTGATTTTGATCATCCAGCTATAGAAATCCAAGAATCCTGGGCTTTGAAGTAGATCTGTAAGGTTGGTTGTATAGATCAGTATTGGCTTCAAGATTTGTTTGTTACCTCAAGTTCTGAAGGATCACACTAAAAGTCCAGCACCAAACCCATTCATTAAGTTGTTGTGACATGACAATCCTCCCCAATTTGGGCCACCCTGATGATGAGTTTACTAGTGTCATTTAAAGAGTTAATGCCCCAATCGTGGACATTACTGGTGGTGGGGTTGGTATTCAGCCAAATTGCCTGTCCCGTATGACCAAAACTTTTTCGGTTCAGGTCCCACAAACAACCACTGATCACCAAAGTTTTAATCAATACAATCGGCCTTCCACTAGGGGGAGCTTAAGAGCAGATTGCATACTGTTATATATTGATCACTTAGAAAACAGTGGGGCACATTTACAAAGGGTCCGAATTGCGTTTTTCCGCCAGGGTTCCCAAATTTTTTTATTTGCGGCAAATTGCCCCCGGGATTTTGGCTAATGCGCAATTGGAGTGTGGCACATCGGCGCTGGCCGTCAGAAAACCCACGGATTCGGAAAAAACACTGAAATAAAAAAAAAATTGTGTCGCAAAAATAGCACTCACATACACCGAGGCGAAGAAGGTGAATTACGGCGGACTCCAGCGCAGCAGCGACACCTAGTGGACATTGGCGCACGACCTTAGTGAATCCCGCAGAACCCGAATCAGCGTCGGAGAACGTGCCGCTGGATCGCGACTGGACAGGGTAAGTAAATCTGCCCCCATTATGCGGCAAGCTCCACCTAGTGGTGTTTGAATGCAGTCAGAAATTAATTTTTAATTATTAATCTAGTCTGTGGTTGTCCTCACCATCCATCTTGCGTTAGGTGTGGTCCTTATCATCCTCTGTCCTTCATGTATGCTCTTCATCATTCTCCACTCATTAGTCGTGGTGGTCCTCGTTATCCTCCTCTAGTCTGTGGTGGCCTCACCATCCATCTGCATTAGGTGTGGTCCTCTATCATCCTCTGTCCTTCAGGTATGTCTTCATCATTCTCCACTCATTAGTCGTGTCCTCGGTATCCTCCTCTAGTCTATGGTTGTCCTCACCATCATATTGCGTAGGTGTGGGTCCTTATCATCCATCTCGTGAGTGCTACTCTCTGTGAAGATTTTCTAGAAGAGGCAACTTCACTTTGAGTTAAGATTTATTTGAAGCAAACATTTACCTCCCATCCAAAGTCTTTTAGGAATAGCAAGGTCGCCGGGGCTAATGCATCTATCACTATAAAGAAGACGAATGACTGCAACATCTCCGAATGTTCCAGTCGTCTGTATGTCAACCACGTATGTGAAGATCGGGAGTAATTATTTCACTTAATTGCTGCCGGCTCTTTTAAGCTTTTAGAAGGGGACATTAATTTGCTTGTTCCTGATATTCCTTATGCCAAAGTGACAATCGTTTGAGAGTAAAAGACTTTTTTTTTTTTGTTTTTTTTTCTTCCTGAAAAAAAAACACTTAAAAAAAAACAACATGCGACACGTAATGAGCTTCTACATTCAGTCTCCAAGTTGGCTTAACCCTTCCACCCCCGCTCAACTCCTCTTATTAACCTCGTTTGACAATCTACGCTCTAATTATGGGCAACGTTTCTTCTTTCTTGCTAACCGGTCCACGCTCCTTTATGATGAGGCCGGTGGACTCCGCTAATTACCGTGGTCTTTGTGTCTAACATCTTTCCTTCTAAATCCCATTTGATCGGTTTTCATGATGCGATTGTAGATCAGATGAAGACTTTGCTTCAAAGCTTCTAGCCTTCAGAAGGGGACTTCACTGGTGGAAGTCACATAGGCGAAGACGTTTCATGGGTTCTTATGAGATGTGAAGAACAACAGTGAGACTTGTTATAAGTTAACAGACTGTGGAAGACTCATTAATAAAGATCTATTATTACTGTGCGGGAAAGGAGGATATCGCTTCAGTCTGTTGTAAGTCTTGAGATCTATGATCTTAATATGGTGATTTTGATCATCCAGCTATAGAAATCCAAGAGATCCTGGGCTTTGAAGTAGATCTGTAAGGTTGGTTGTATAGATCAGTATTGGCTTCAAGATTTGTTGTTACCATCAGTTCTGAAGGATCACACTAAAAGTCCAGCCAAACCCACTTCATTAAGTTGTTGTGACATGACAATCCTCCCCAATTTGGGCCACCCTGATGATGAGTTTACTAGTGTCATTTAAAGAGTTAATGCCCCAATCGTGGACATTACTGGTGGTGGGGTTGGTATTCAGCCAAATTGCCTGTCCGTATGACCAAGAACTTTTTCGGTTCGGTCCACACAAACAACCACTGATCACCAAAGTTTTAATCAATACAATCGGCCTTCCACTAGGGGGAGCTTAAGAGCAGATTGCATACTGTTATATATTGATCACTTAGAAAACAGTGGGGCACATTTACAAAGGGTCCGAATTGCGTTTTTCCGCCAGGGTTCCCAAATTTTTTTATTTGCGGCAAATTGCCCCCGGGATTTTGGCTAATGCGCAATTGGAGTGTGGCACATCGGCGCTGGCCGTCAGAAAACCCACGGATTCGGAAAAAACACTGAAATAAAAAAAAAATTGTGTCGCAAAAATAGCACTCACATACACCGAGGCGAAGAAGGTGAATTACGGCGGACTCCAGCGCAGCAGCGACACCTAGTGGACATTGGCGCACGACCTTAGTGAATCCCGCAGAACCCGAATCAGCGTCGGAGAACGTGCCGCTGGATCGCGACTGGACCGGGTAAGTAAATCTGCCCCCATTATGCGGCAAGCTCCACCTAGTGGTGTTTGAATGCAGTCAGAAATTAATTTTTAATTATTAATCTCATTCTCCACTCATTAGTCGTGGTCCTCGGTATCCTCCTCTAGTCTATGGTTGTCCTCACCATCCATCTTGCGTTAGGTGTGGTCCTTGCCATCCTCTGTCCTTCAGGTATGCTCTTCATCATTCTCCACTCATTAGTCGTGGTCCTCGGTATCCTCCTTAGATCGGTGGTGGTCCTCACACATCCTCTTTGCATTAGGTTGTGGTACCTATCATCCTCTGTCCTTCAGGTATGTTCTTCATCATTCTCCACTTATTAGTCGTTGGTCCTCGGTATCCTCCTCTAGTCTTGGGGTCCTCACCATCAAATTGCGTTAGGTGTGGGTCCTCCTATCATCTCGCTGGAGTGCTACTCCTGTGAAGATTTTCTAGAAGACAGGCAACTTCATCTTGAGTAAGATTTATTTGAAGCAAACAATTTACCTCCCATCCAAAGTCTTTTAGGAATGACAAGGGGCCGGCTAATGCATCTATCACTATAAAAGAAGACGAATGACTGCAACATCTCCGAATGTTCCAGTATGTATGTATGTCAACACGGGATGTGAAGATCGGGAGTAATTATTTCACTTTAATTGCGCCGGTCTTTTAGCTTTTAGAAGGAGACATTAATTTGCTTGTTCCTGATATTCCTTATGCCAAAGGACAATCGTTTGAGAGTAAAAGACTTTTTTTTTTTGTTTTTGTTCTTCCTGAAAAAACAAAAAACACTTTAAAAACAACATGCGACAACGTAATGAGCTCTACATTTCAGTCTCCAAGTTGGCTTAACCCTTCCACCGACTCAACTCAATCTTATTAACTCGTTTGACAATCTACGTCTAATTATGGGCAAGTTTCTTCTTTCTGATACGGTCCACGTCCTTGATGATGAGGCCGTGGACTCCGCATAATTACCGTGGCTTTGTGTCTCAACATCATTTCCTTCTACAAACCCATTGATCGGTTTTCATGATGCGATGTAGATCAGATGAAGACTTTGCTTCAAAGCTTCTCAGCCTTCAGAAGGGGAACTTCACTGGTGGAAGTCACATGGGAAGACGTTTCATTCGGGTTCTTATGAGATGTGAAGAAACAAACAGTGAGACTTGTTATAAGTAACAGACTGTGGAAGACTCATTTAATAAAGATTATTATACTGTGCGGGAGGAAGGAGGATATCCGCTTCAGTTCTAGTTGTAGTCTTGGTATCTATGATCTTAATATGGTGATTTTGATCATCCAGCTATAGAAATCCAAGGAATCCTGGGCTTGAAGTAGATCTGTAAGGTTGGTTTGTTATAGATCAGTATTGGCTTCAAGATTTGTTGTTACCTCAAGGTCTGAAGGATCACACTAAAAAAGTCCACAAACCCACTTATAAGTTGTTGTGACATGACAATCCTCCCCAATTTGGGCCACCCCTGATGATGAGTTTACTAGTGTCATTTAAAGAGTTAATGCCCCAATCGTGGACTTACTGGTGGGTGGGGGGGGTGGTATTCAGCCAATTGCCTGTCAGTATGAACCAGAACTTTTTCGGTTCAGGTCCACACAACAAACCACTGATCACCAAAGTTTTAATCAATACAATACGGCCTTCCACTAGGGGGGGAGCTAAGAGCAGATTGCATACTGTTATATATTGAATCACTTAGAAAAAACAGTGCGGGCACATTTACAAAGGGTCCGAATTGCGTTTTTCGCCAGGTTCCCAAATTTTCTGATTTGCGGCAAATTCCGCAGGGAATTTTATCTTTCATTTTCGCAGCAATTCACCCATTTGCAGAGAATGGAGTGTGGCACATCGGCGCTGGCCGTAGAAAACCCAGAAGGTTCGGAAAAAAAACAAGAAATAAAAAAAAAATTGCTGCGCAAAAAATAGCACTACACATACCCGAGGCGAAAAAAGAAGGTGGAATTACGGCGGGACTCCAGCGCAGCAGCGACACCTAGTGGACATGGGGCACGACCTTAGTGAATCCCGGCAGAACCCGAATCAGGAGGGGAGAACGTGCCGCTGGAGAGCGAGGGATTACAGGGGTAAGTAAATCTGCCCCCTTATGCGGCAAGCTCACCTAGTGGTGTTTGAATGGCAGTCAGAAATTTAATTTTTTAATTATTATAGGTTTATGCTTGGACTTGAGCTTTTTACAAGGATAAGGTTTGCAAATGTGTGTGAAAAATTAAAAAATGAAAACATATTTACAGGTGAACCTTCTCTTCAATGAGGAGTTACACAACTGAAACTAAACTAAAGTGTCTCACATAACCAGGAAAAAACCAGTTTAAACTGGATATTAAATTACATGAAAACAATTGGTTGGCAAAAAATTCAATAATGCCGTGTATTCCAGCCCCCCGCGGAGGGAGTGTAGGGAGCGGGGAGTAGGTATTGCTGCTATACTGCGGAAATTTGCATTTTAATTATACAAAGCAGTAAAACTGAGTAGGCAAAAAAGGAAAGAAGAAAACAACAACTGATGTTTTAGAGATAGAAAAATACTAAATACAATAATTTGGGTTGATTTGCCTTAATAAGTTTCAAAAAACCCAAAATTCTTTGCCCGGGTTATCCGGAAAGTAGATTTTTTTTGTACAAGAATCCAGAGAAATGTTTCTAATGGGGCAGATTACTTAACTGGTACATTAGCAGATTAGGGGGTTTTGTGAAGGATTCGGTCGATTCCGGGATTCTGTAAGGTAGTCGCGACGTATGTCATCCCACTGGTGTCGATGCTGCGACTGAAGTCCGGCGGTGTGCATTGAGTTGACCAAGCCGGGCCGGGTTGAGGTAAGTGCTTGGGTTTCAAGTACACATTTTTTTTTTTTTAAATACGGTGTTTTTCCGAAATCCGTTAGGGTTTTCTGAACGGCCACGCCCCCGATTTCCGTTGCGTGGGCATGCGAAGCTCGATCGCATCACAGTTCACAGCCGTCTAGTGACAGTCAAGAATTTTTTTTTTTATCTCCCACCTCTGACAACCCCCATCCCCCGTCGACACAACCTTGTGCGCCAAAATCCCGGGGCATTGCAGGGAAAATCAGCGCAAAGCGGTAATATTCGGGTAACCGACGGAAAACGCGCCCTAGTAAATGACCCCCAAGTTTGTGATTTCAAGTAGCTAAAATTACCCAAAACTGGCCATAACAGGAGAACCCCCCTCATGGGAACAGGAAAGGCAGAAGAAGAAAGGTAGTAGGTTACTCAGTGCACGTGGTTCCGGATACTAGTTCCCGTGGTACAGCATTAGGACTTTGTTGGATCGGACGGGCTGGTGGTCATGTGACCGCTTGACACAATGACAGAAGAAAGAACCAGATAGATGACCAATCTTGCTTCGTTACCACTGGGGACATTCCTATACACTCCAACATATTATAAACCAAACCTTCTAAACCAATTAACTGTTACCATGTCTTCCCACTCCTTTATTCTATGACCCACATTGCTAAATAGTATGAACAACCCCTGAGTCCTATGACACCTATAATATCTATGTTCTCACTTTTGATATGCTAAGACCCAGTGGCGTAAATAGGAGAGGCAGGGCCCCATAGAAGTCTTTGAATGGGGCCCACTTCCCCCAAAAATTATACTTATTTCTATACTCACTTGTGTGAGTTACACACCATACATCGTAACATACACATACAGACTATACATCACAATATGTACAATTTGCAGCATAATGGGGGTCATTTAGTAAGGGGCCCGATTCGCGTTTCCCGACGTGTTACCCGAAATTTTGATTTGCGCGATTTTTCCTGAAGTGCCCTGGGATTGGCGCACGCGATGGATTTGGCGCATCGGCGTGTGGCATGTGTGCGACGGAAATCCGGGGGGAGTAGCGCCGAACGAAAACCCGACGGATTCAAGAAAAACCGCCCGCATTTAAAAAACAAAAAGTGTCGCGGGGACTTACTTACCTTCACCAGGAATAGGCCGGGTGAAATTAAGTGCTTTCAAGCAGGCCTCAGGGAACTTCAGCGCAGCAGCGCCACCTGGTGGACGGCGGAGGAAAGCATTAGGTGAAATCCCGGCCGGACCCGAAATCCACCGCAGAGAACGCGCCGCTGGATCGCGAAGGCCGGGTAAGTAAATCTGCCCCAATATGTCTATAATGGTGAACTCCACCACTTTTTGTTTGTCTGGTCAGATGCTGGGGACTCACACTGTGGGACCCATAGCAGCTGATATGCTGCTACCACTGTAGTTCGCCCCTGCTAAGACCTTCTCTATCCCAATCCTCTATATTAGATCCCCTTTGACCCCACACTTTTACATTTATAACCCTTTATACCCCGACTCCCATCTGCCCCTCTAATTGGTTTGGTTACCCACCCCTGTCTACTATCGACCCAATAAGTATGATCTTATAGAATAGAAACCTTCTGTTCTGAGGAGGTCTCCTCGGAAATAGATGACTTGGAGCAGGCTTGAGTTACCTAATGGCAAAATACAACCCTCTCTCTCTAATCTCATTGATTGGAGAAATAACATAATACTAACCAAATACATAAATCACGAGTGCAGATGATAATAGTCTTATACGGAATTATGCGGTTTTCCGATGAAGCTGAGGATAAAGGACCTGATAAGTGACGTAAAGGGAACCTGTCACAGGGACTCATTTTCATACAGTGCCCATACAGTGCAGTGCGGATATGCTTTCTGCCTTCTTAAGCAGTTGCATTACAAGATAAGTTGTGTTGTAACGGACTAGCACAGGACAGAATCCTCTGTAGTGTCCAGGGGTGCTGGGGGGAGCAGGGAAATCAGAACTCCAATAATAGTAATTCTTTCACCTCACACATGATACAGATCGACATGTCCCAGACATATCCTTTTGCCTATGCATCAAGCATTTACCTTAAATAATGCTGCTGTTATAATTACCTCCCCAACCCAATCCGACAAGAAATAACTCTAATCTACCGTCCCCAAATACCCTAAAGGTAATGCAAGAAATTATGGTAAAGCTATAACCAATCAACAAAAAAAACATCCAAAAAACAACATAGACTGTCTGTGCAGAGGCGCTCAGCTCTCAGCCCACCTTGTACTCCTGTACAGCTTTCCCTCTCCCACTGCTGTCAGTCACCAGGCTGTAAGGCTCTGAGAAGCAGGAGGTAGGAGCTCAAAAGTGGGGGGGGCTGAGGAGTCTGCAGCACAGGACAGGTCACAGTGCTTTTTAAAATGCACCAAACCAAAGCCCGCCCCTGGGGACATAAAGAGGAATTGCTGAGGGCTGGCAAGGTAGTCATAACACCAATTATATTGAATGCAAATTCTAGACTAAATCAGAAAGACATTTGATGCAGCTGTAATGGGCTTCGTTAACCTGTATTCAGTGTGTTGAAATGAGGCCCCCTGGTGACAGGTTCCCTTTAAAGGAAATTATACAAAAATGGAAAGCATACATCCAGCAACCATGATTGGGTGGAATTATATGGTAGATTAGCTCCGGGAAGCAGAGCAGTGAGGGATGGCGTAAAAAGAACGTGGTGAAAAGGAGGAGCTTATGACGCTAGACTTGGGCCGGGGGTCGATACCAGAGCACTCCGTGTTGTAGCTTCAATGACTGTTCAACTGTGAGAGTTAGCTGAGCGTAGTAGTAGCGAGGGAGGAGGTGTGAAAAAGTGGTGAGCGCCTAATGCTTTCTACATTCTGTGCAGTATAGGACAATGTGGTACCGGACTGTCAGTTTTCTGCTTTAAACTGGCTGCCTGAAAAGAGTGCAGTGGACACTGGTACAATCTTGTATGCTCTCCTGATCTTAACATGCTGCCTGAGATGTGACAATCTGCCTCTCCAGCTCCTTCCTCGATTATAACATGAGCTGAATAGGAACCATGTACAATTGCTTAGCTCCTTCCTCTATAAACATGATGCCGCGGATAGGACATATAGTACAATCTGCTCAGCTCCTCCTGGCTATACAACATGCTGCCTGCAGATAGGACAAATGTACATCTGCTCAGCTCCTCCTGCTCTAAACATGCTGCTGCACATGGACACCATGTACAATCTGCTCTGCTCCTCCTGCTACATAACATGCTGCCCCAATGTGTACATCTGCACAGTCTCTGCTCTATTATAACATGCTTACTGCAATCCTGCTCAGTCCTCCTTGACCTTAGTAACATGCTGATTGCAGTTAGGACACATGTACAATCTGCTCAGGCGCCTCCTGATCTATAAACATGCTGCCTGCAGATAGGGACACTATGTACAATCTGCTCAGCCCCTCTGCTCTATAACATGCTGCCTACAGACTAGGACACTATGCACAATCTGCTCATCCATCCTGCTCTATAACATGCTGCCTCAGATAGGACAACTATGTACAATCTTAATCAGCTCCTCTGCTCTATACATGCTGATTGCAGATAGGACACTATGCACAATTAGTATGTCCTAAAAGCTATAACGGCAGACTATAAAAGACGCCGTACAGGAGATAGGACACCATGTACAATCTACTCAGCTCCAACTGCTTCTATAAACATGTGCCTGCAGATAGGACACTTTGTACAATATGCTCATCCCTCCTGCTCTATAACATGCTGACTACAGATAGGACACTATGTAAAATTACTCAGCTCCAATAAGCTCTATAACATGCTGCCTGCAGATAGGACACTATGTACAATCTGTTAATCCTAACCTCCTGCTCTTATAACATGCTGCCTGCACGAGAAGAAACAGAATGTGCTCTAAGAGCTGGCTTAGCTAGGGGATAAGGCATAATGACAATAAGGGGGGGGAGACTTAAATTGTTAAACCCAAAACTCGTAACCTGGAAAAATAAAATTTTGAGATAATAAAACAAGATTAAAGACAACAAACCATAATATAAGAATGTTATATAGATATCTAGCAAATATTACTATCACCAAAAATGATGATGAACTCTCCCTAAACCGGGCCAAATACTGCGCAAACGCAAAAAAGTACAATAATAAAACATTCTTAAGCTCAATTTATGCAGTTGTTTTTTTTTGTTTTTTTGTAAATTGTTCTGGTCAATAAACAAAGAAGAAATGACCCGAAAGAAAATATCACAAATCAGTGAAAACCGGCCAGCCGAGCTGGAATCCAAATTAATGACACGGGTTTTAATTAGCCGCCACACAAGAGAGACGCCGCGTGTTATGGCGCTCCAATAAACGGTAAAAATAATGTAAGAAACTCCGAATAATGTTCGGGCCACAGCGAGGCGGATTATAGCCTCCTGAGTAGATTTGCAATGTCTTTCTAGATGTTTTAGTGCTCACACATGGCCCCTGAGGTTTTAAATTTGCAAAAATACGTTGAATTTAAATGCTTTAACATCTTCGGAAAATTTGAATTTCCGTATAAACTGCATTTTAATGTCAGTCAATTCCGCCTGTGTTATAGTCATGAGGATTTTGGGGTGATGGAAGGAAATTAGGAGTTGGACGCCTCCGGTTTTTGTTGTCAAGTTGGCTTTAACTTATGGCTATTATATCAATTGGGTTCCGTTATCGTTATGGTGGAGAGGTTGCCTCATTAGCAATACTTGGGAAGGCTTTTAGGTTGACTTTGTTGAGATTTGTTAACGTGAAAGGGAACCCGTCAAGCCAGAAGAAAAGACACATAAATAAACCTAAAAATATAAGTCAAGCAGCTGACACACCTTCCAAATCATGTTTTTGTTACCTGGTCCATTTGTGGCGGCATCATCCAGAAATACTTTGAAGTCAGATGTAATTGAGTTGATATAAAGTCAAAAGGTGGTGGAGGTGAGAGTTTAACCTGAAGTCAAGCTATCTCTTCCTCAGAAAGTCCCCTTCACTGTAAATTGATGGTCATGCATCCAGCGAGACATCACTAACCAGATCTCCTGAAGTCCGGGTACATGATGTCAATCATGAGGAGGAGGTGGTCAGAGCTTCCCACCTGACTTCAGTGTAAAAACTCTCCAGCCTCCTGACTTTAGTACAACCCAATTACATCTCACTTCAAAGTTGATTTTTATGGATAGGTGCCAACACATTGGACCATGAAAGAAGAAAAAGTATAGGGAGGTGAGGATCTGCTTCACCATATTCTGGAAGCGGTTTATTAGGCCAATTGCTGATGACAGGTTCCCTTAAATCTCCTTTCTCTGATGTGTTATTAGTCTCGGTTGGGGTTTCTTGTTGGTTACTGTAAAGCAATAAGAGAGGTGAACTTGAACTTCTCCATCTGATGGTTAGTATTGAGGAGGACAAAGTTTGTTTTAGTTCACTGTGGAGCCATGAGTAACTACCCTACAAGGTTACAAGAGGGGACAACCAAGCGTCTCATGATAGTACCGTAAAATATCTCCCTAAAAGGGTAAAGCTGTTTCAGCAGAATTGAACAAGTGACATCTTACAAAGGCCTAAATGTGGGTTCATATGCATTTAAATAAGATCTTCTATATCTGAACATCCAAAGAGCTGTGTGTTTTACCAGCATCCTCCGCTCCACACACTTCAAATGACCAAACAGTCTCCCTCTCGACAACACCTTTACGACCACATCTATGACCTTGTTGTAGGTGTCTATTTCTTCTTCTAGATTACGAATAGAATAGATTCTCTGAACCTGGTTTCAATTTGGCCACTTCTGACTATCTAGAGAACATGCTAGATGTGGTCTAACATTCTAATTTCACGACCCAAGTCGCAATGCCCAAAGGACGTGAAGGACTATTAACAAAGTGTCCACCTATGTGGTTTTATTCCCTGATCTTCAACCTCCAACAGCAGTCCCAAGGGCTGAAGTCCCTCATGATCACAATGATCTAACCTTAGCTTGGACCATAAATTAGCATTTCTGTAAAGTTTATTCCTGGGCCTTCTACTTACTATCCAGCTTTCACTACTTCAGGACCATGGAAAGTAGTCTAGCAGTAACATATGGTAGTGAGAGACATGCTGAATTCTGCTAGCACCTATAAACTATGTGCATGGTTAGTACGTGCTTAGACTTATTGTGTGTTGTAGTGCTCTTATCCTTCCACCTCACCTTCAAGCTACTGATTGAAGCCTTCTCCCGCCCTATCGTGCATAGAGAGAAAGCTTGTCAACCGGGGATTAAAAAGGGGGGGGGCGTCTGTCCCAGATTATGGGTGGTGCCAACACCCGGCAACAGGGCCAACGGATAATTGTACCCAATGTCGCTACAAAGTCACCCATCTGGATGGACCGGATCGAGGCGGCTGGAGAGGGGGCCCAGTAAGGCTCTATTGCCCAGGGGCCCACTAAAACCTGAGCCGGCTATCCCAATATCCTTGACTAATGACATTAAAAGGAATAGAGGGGGCAGAACATGGAGAAGGCAACATCACGTGTAAAGTGCATGATAATGAGGGATTGATGAAGTGCATAGGAGACTCAACAAACCGTCAAAGTCCAAAAGGACCTAAGAACTTGGGTGCATGAAGATTATTAGATTCCCTCTAAAGTGGTGAAAAGCTACAGCAGGAGGGCCTCTGGTATGACCCATGCTTAGCATGTTATCATGCTTGTTGGTAGATTTCCTTTCAATTAAAGGGGTTACTCCAGCTTATCTGCAAAAGCCTTGGTAGGGTTGACAAACATGAACCCCGTCCATTGTGTGGCACTACCAGTTGTCACAGTCAGTAGCTCAAAGGGATGTGACACTGCTGGGTGTTAGCAACTTTAAGCTTTAAACTTTTAAAGCTCCCCTTCTATAGATAAGATGGAAAAAACCCCTTTAAAGAGGTTTGCCCAGTGGGGAAGGGGGGAACCAGATACGTGGAAATTCTCTTGCGACAGTTCTATGTCTATTTTGTGGAGCTCTGTTGCCCATCAGATTCATTAAAGTGGCTTGGTCCTTTAATAAATGCTTATTGCTCTTATGTTGTGTGGGATTTTTTTTTCAAAAAGTCGCAAAAAGTCTCCACAACAAAAAGTTCCAACACATACTCCAGCAGGAGAAGGAGTAACTATGAGACCCTGTAATGGACTTTTTGCTAAAGTCCCAAGTCATGAATGGCTTGTACGGCGTTGCACCTGCAGTGGTTCATATTTGTTGACAGAGAATGAAGAGGCAGGAATAGTCCTGAGAGACGTGTGTGTAGCAGTGAAACGTTCCAAAAAAAACCAAGAATGTGAATGTTTTGAGACTTGTTACCGCCATAAAAAGCTATGATAATAACCCAACTTATCTGTCTGTAGCTTGTAGAGTAAGTCTTGCATGCAGCTGCTGGCAGGAAGTGCCTGTGTCTTACTGATGGTACGGAAAGGAAGGAGAGGGACAGAAAGCAGAGAGCCTGCAGTGTGCAGACAAGGAAAGTATTCATGAGAAGAATCCAAACATAGTCAGATTTATGGTCGGATCAAGCAATAACCAACACATTGTTACACCAGGACTGATAGAGACAGGTTGGAATTATATCAGTAAAATGCGTTTTTTTAATAGTAGGAATTAGAGAAGTGTTATTTTGTGTATCTTGAGTTATTTTAAGAATCTTGTCTTCGTGGGAATATCCATTTAAAATATGGACAAAGGGTGTTGTGGTGAGAAAGAAAAACCCAAACTTACACCAATCAATGTGTTGTCTCTTCAGGGGTGACAATAGAAAACTGGAACTTTTTTTACTGGAAAATGAAACAATTATTAAATCTTGTGTTTGCTCCTCAATCATTCCCTTCCGAGAGGTCCATTAATTCACTTGGCAATCTAGTGCGTTAAATTTGTGAGGGGATATTCTCAGCGTAGCCGACTTCATCAATTCATACAAAAGTGTGTGGGCAGCCAAGTTCTGTACCAATCAGCTTGTGACTAATTGATGGAGTGGTAATTAATGATGAAGGATTTAAGGACAACCGGAATAATTTAACCGGCTACGGATTTAGTCCGAATTTTCTTTACTTGGAAAGAGATGAATTTCCCAGCAGATCATATGAATTGTGATTAGTTTCATGCGACAGAATGAATTGCTATTGTCTGTGTCTGCCGGCTTTATGTAACATCTGCCTCCCCGCGCCGTACAGCTTACATACTGCCAATCTGACAAGTAAGCAGCGCTATAAAGTCCACCCCCATGAATGGATCCAGCCGGGATGACAGCAAGGGCAACTTTCCAGCCACCTGAAGCCTTCTGTGTTAAGGTATTGTGTGAGTCTTAAAGGGACTGTACAATCTGCAGCTATTGCCCATACCATTGTTTTATACAGCGGAGGAGCATGATATAAATCCCAGGATTGTAGCATGTGCTCTTAGCTCTCTATGTTGAACTACATCTGCTGTTGTAGTTAAGGGTGAACCTGGTCACCAGGAATGTCCTTTTAGCTGGTGAAGGTTCCAATAGCCTAGGATGTGCAGCATCTGGGCAATACTTTATAAAACTTATTTCACGTAAACCTGGCTCCCTGCCAGCAGCGTGTGTGAGTCCCAGAGGGAAACTGTAGCCCCTCCCAAGCCGGAACAATGCACATGACAGGAGAAGTTGGGGGAGGGGGAGGGAGCTGGATGAGTGTGAAGGAAAGGAGACGAGACACAAGCACACACAGGTTTGCAAACTGAAACACATCCCCAGCCACCACCATACATTGAGACAGGGAACTGGTTATGTGAAATTAATTTTACAAAGTAGTCGCAGTATTCAGATCGCTGACAAAGGCAT
This sequence comes from Engystomops pustulosus, assembly GCA_019512145.1. Taxonomy (NCBI): domain Eukaryota; kingdom Metazoa; phylum Chordata; class Amphibia; order Anura; family Leptodactylidae; genus Engystomops; species Engystomops pustulosus. Next base: position 10,245,081 of record CM033641.1, read on the forward strand.
TTTTCAAATCAGCATAGCATGGGATATTGGAGCCTGTCACCAGCTAAAACCGACGTCCTGGTGAGGGGCTAGGGAAGGAAGCGTAAGGTGCAAACCGAGGTCAAGAGAGAGGAGAGACAGAAGGTTTTGCAACATGGATAGGACAATGGTGGAGAATTGAGGGGACCCCCTGCCAATCCTAATCTGTGCGGAGACTTCGAATCCATAATGCACAATCATGAAAACTCCCGGAATTTTTTCCCCATAGCTGCACCTCTTGCGTCTTATTTATGAAATGACGTGTTTGCCACAATTTGGCAGTTTTCGACCCTCACAGCTTTTGTTTTTTGGGCGCAAAATTTAGTCACCAACTGTGTGAATCCAACACTTTTCCGGTGCTGCTATTTTTCCGAGTTGTTTTTGGAGAGCAATTTTGATACAAATAGCTGTTTAGGGACTTCTATTCCTTTCTATTCATTTCGGTCCATGCGCCAATCCATGAATCCCCTGTGCCACAAATTCATTGAATCCCACTAAAAATATAGCACGTTTCCTGTGCCCACCCTGCGCCCCAAATTGCTAAATGTCCGCAAGGACTTCTGTTAGCAATAGAGTGAGCAGATTCACATGCCCCCCCTCCCCCCTCCATCCTTAACCTCCCCATCGGCCTTCCCCAGGTGCTACTATTTGTACTCTATGGGTTAATAGCGATAATCAGCCCGAGCGAGGAGATAGAAAAACCACAGACGGCGGCTCTGATGGACGCACAGAGGAGAAGAGCAACGGAACGGCTGCTATCGGTAATGAGAGTCATAGAGATACTGACCGACCCGTCAAGAGACTATTGATTCTTTTTTTTTAAATTATAAACATTACGGCCACTACCGTATATTAGGGATGTAATACAGTACTGTATCCAGCTCAGGAAGTGGCAGGCCTATATGAGGGTCATCTAAGGACACCCCCTTACCCTTACACGGAGTCTGCTGGATAGGTCACTGGTCATCATCTCACATGTTCATCCCCAATAGTAAATATTCTCATTCAATGGAAGTAGCAGAGATCACAACAAGCCATGAAACATCTATACAAAGCGTCTTCCACGATGGCTCCTCATCATCATACAGGTGAGGTAGCGGAGGTGCCACTTCCCTCCATCATGGCGCCACTTTGCGCAGCTTATCGTGGTATTACAGCCACAAAAATTACCAGTAGAGGTGCGTCCCTACTTAAGAACACCCGACTTACAGACGACCCTAGTTACAACGGACCTCTGATATTGGTAATTACTGTTTGTAGGCTGGACTACAGTAATCAGCTGTACAGTATCACAGGCGTCTGTAAGAAGCTCTATTGTTAATCCTGGTTCTTATGACAACCCAACATTTTTAAAATCCAATTGTCACAGAGACCAAAAAAGTTTGACTGGGGTGTACATATTAAAAATATACGTTCCGACTACATACAAATTCAACTTAAGAACAAACCTACAGAATCTCTCCTGTACGTAGCCTGGGGACTGCCTGTATAAACATTAGTTTGTTGCCTTCCCATGCCATGTAATGTACATAATAATCTGCATTGACAAGGATGACTAATCTCTGCAACAGGGATTAATGAAGGCTGCACACTCATGTTGTAGCAATGCAATTAACAATTACCATCTAATACAACTAGCAAGTCATTACAAGAGGCTCCAGTGATTGACCTGAGAACCGGACCAAACATAACAGGAGACAATGTTAAAGGAAATCTACCATCAAAATCCATTCTGATAAACCAGGGACTTACATCATAGCTCCAGGCACCGGGACGTGGAATCTTCTTATATGTTATCCACGGCCTCCTTCTTTCTTAAATCACCTTTTAAACTGAGCTAATCAGCCTGAAGGGTTATTCAGGGCGTTACCAGAGCCCTCCAGTCCTGCAGCTCACAGGCTTACAATGAGCCCAACATGTCTCACCCAAAAACCTGCCGTGTAATTGGAGCAGCAGGAGGAAGTACAGGGGGAGGGCAGACTTGCTGTGCTCATTGTAAAAGCCGTGTAAAGCTACAGAACTGAAGGGTCTGAACACCCCCACACCCGAGCCCTTCTGGCTCATTAGCATAATTATAAAATGTGGTATTAAAACAAAGGAGACATGGATCACACATATAAGAAGATACCACAGTCTGGCCTGGATCTATGAGTAATGTCCCTGGTTTATCAGGATGGATTTTGATGGTAGATTTCCTTTAAAGGGGAGAAGTGTCAGCAGGGTGACAGTGTTAAATACTTGCCTTCTAGAGGTTGGTACTTTACCTCTGTGTATATTAATAGTAACAGCGGGACTGGTGCACTGGGGGTGGGGTCCTCACACATACATACAATAGGAAAATTCTGGGTCCAATTATAATATAATGTGTGCTTTCTGGTGATCAGGTGGTGGTTCATCATCCTCCTCCACTTATCAGGTGTGTGGTCTCATCATCCACCTCTCATCTGGTGGGGTTCTCTATACCTGAAAGCATTGTTTGTCGTCATCCTCCATTCATCTTGTGTGGTACTTGTCATCCGTCAGAGAATGAGTGTGGTCCTAATCATCTCCATGCATCTTGTGTGGTCCTCATCATCCTCATGCATCTTGGTGGTACTTGTCATCTTCAGAGATAAGTGTGGTAGTCTATCAATCCTCCATCATCTGTGTGGTACTTGTCATCCTTCAGAGATTGAGTGTAGTCCTATCATCTCCTCCATGCATCTTGTGTGTCACTGTCATCCTTCAGAGATTAAGTGTAGTTCCTCATCATCCTCCATGCATCTGGTGGTCCTCATCATCCTCCATTCATCTTGTGTGGTACTTGTCATCTTCAGAGATTGAGTGTGGTCCTCATCATCCTCCATTCATATTGTGTGTCACTTGTCATCCTTCACGAGATTAAGTTGTGGTCTCAATCCTCCATGCATCTTGTGTGTCCTCATCATCCTCCATGTCATCTTGTGTGTCACTTGTCATCCTTCAGTGATTGAGGTGTGGTCCTCATCATCCTCCATCATCTTGTGTGGTACTTGCGATACTTCAGTGATTGAGGGTGGTCCTCATAATCCTCCGTTCATCTTGTGTGGTACTTGTCATCCTCAGAGATGAGTGTGGGTCCTCATCATCCTTCCATGTCTTGTGGTGTACTTGTCATCCTTCAGAAGATGATGTGGTCCTCTCATCCTCCATGCATCTTGTGTGGGTAACTGTCATCTTCAGTGATTGAGTGTTGGATCCTCATCATCTCCGTTCATCTTGTGTGTCATTGTCCATCCTTCAGTGATTGAGTGTGGTCCTTCATCATCCTCCGTTCAATCTTGTGTGGTACTTGTCATCCTTCAGAGATTGAGTGTGGTACTCATCATCCTCCATGCATTTCTTGTGTGGTACTTGTCATCCTTCAGAGATAAGTGGGTCCTCATCATCTCCATTCATCTTGTGTGGTACTTGTCATCTTCGAGATGATTGTGTGGTCCTCCATCATCCTCCATTCATGTTGTGTGGTACTTGTCATCCTTCAGAGGATTGAGTGTGGTCCTCATCATCCTCCATTCATCTTGTGGTTGTACTTGTCATCCTTCAGAGATTGAGTGTGGTCCTCATCCTCCTCCATGCATCTTGGTGGTACTTGTCATCCTTCAGAGATTAAGTGTGGTCCTCATCATCCTCCATGCATCTTGTGTAGTCCTCATCATCCTCTGTTTGTCTCATGTGATCCTTTCACCATCAGGTTTTTAAGTGTAATCTTTGTCATGCTTCATGTTTAGGGCAGTCCCCATCATCCTCCATGGTGTATTTATTACTGTTTCCACTTGTAAGAAGTTTTTTTTTTATTGTCTAACAGTAGTCAAGTGTGGTCCTGTCATCATCGTTGTCCTCATCACCTTCTACTCGTCAGCCATGCTGTTTTGTTTGGTGTGTTCCTCATCAATCTTCCAATCTCCTGTTATAGTTTGCTTCATCCTGCACTCATCTGGTGTGTTCCTCATCAACCTATAGTTATCACAATGGAGGTCATTTACTTCCCGGTCCTGTCGCAATCCAGTGGCACATTCTCGCCGAGGATTTCGGGTCTTCCGGCGATTCAGCAAGCTTGTGCGTCTGACTTCGCAGGTGTCACTTGCTGTGCTGAGGTCCACGGAGTTCACCATCTTCTAACCGGTGCATGTAAGTGCTTCATTTTGCAAAAAGACTTCGTTTTTTAAATTCCTCGGTTTTCTTAATCCGTTGGGTTTTATGACGACCACGCCTCCCGATTTCTGTTGCGTGATTCCGAATTCCGGAAAAAAAAGGGAAAAAGTCAGGAAACCGACGAAAGTGGCTGCGGAGCCCTTAGTAAATGAGCCCCATTATCTTCTGCTCATCGGGTGTGGTCCACATCATTCGCCACTTGTCTGTTGAGGTCACCCCTCATCCAGGTGTGATCAAATTTCTTATCCTCCATCGTCCTTCACTTGTCGGTTGTAAATCTCACCATCCAGCTCTAGTGTCGTCCTTGTCACTCCATCCATCAGGTATGCTCCTCATCAATTCTCACTAATTGGTGTGTCCTCCTCTGGTTTGTCATTGTCCTCAACATCTATCTTAAGATAGGTGTGTTCCTTTTATCTTCCTCTACTTACTGTTGCATTCAGAATTTTGATTAAATAATCTAGTGTAGTCCTCGTCAATCCATCCATCAGTATGCGACTCTCACGTTCTCCATCATTAGTGTGGTCCTATGTTCCACCTCTAGTCTGTTGCTGTCTTCACCATCCAATTAAGAGGTGTGGTCTCGATTACCTCCACTTGTCTGTTTAGTCAGAATATCTAGAACTCGTGTTGTGTGGTCCTTATCATCCCTGTCCTTCATGTATGCTCTTCCTATTCTCCACTCATTAGTTGCGTGGTCCTCAGTATCCTCCTCTAGTTGTTGTTGTCCTCACCATCCACTTAGCTAGCGTGGCCCTATTACCTCCACTGTCTGTTCTAATCAGATATTAGAGCTCGTGTGTGTGGTCCTTATCATCCTATGTCTTCAGGTTATGCTCTTCATCATTCTCCACTCATAGTCGTGGTCCTCGGTATCCTCCTCTAGCTATCGGTAGTTGTCCTACACCATCACATCTTGCGTTTAGGTTGTGTGTCCTTGCATCCTTCTTGTCCTTCAGGTATGCTCTTCATCATTCTCACTCATTTAGTCGTGGTCCTCGGTATCTCCTCTAGTCTGTGGTGTCCTCACACCATCCATCTTGCTTAGGTGTGGTCCTTATCATCCTATGTCCTTCAGGTATGCTCTTCATCATTCTCCACTCATTAGTCGTGGTCCTCGGTATCCTCCTCTAGGGGAAGCCCTTAAAAGTAACGGCTTGCCCTGTGAAATTCCAGGGACCCTCCACCCCAGGCATTTGGGGATTATGGGGGGAAGGGGCATGGGGTCAAAAACAAAGCTAAAATAATTGGGGGAACATTCCTGGTGGGGACAGGTTTCAAACTTTAGATCACACATGGTTCATGTTTGTGTTTCGGGGTTTCTGACACACTTTTCGTTTTCTGGCTTGTGTCGTGGGGAATTGTAACTTACTTGTTGGAATTGAAGCGGAATCAAAATCGTTACCTGTTGTTTCTTCCCAAACAACTTCTGGTTTTGTACACTTTGCTGGTTTGACCGTTAGCTAAAAGGTTTTTGTTCATTCCATTGCGGAGTGATGAAATCTATGATCGGAGGGCGTTGAGGGCTTGTGCGGCTAAGATGCTCATTTTTCGGTATATGGCACATGCTGAAAAACCAATTTAGACGCGTCCACCCGGTCAAATGATTTAATTTTACCTGGGTCTGTGCACCAGGTTCATAAAAAGAATATTTTGCTACAACTTGTATGGCGCAGAAATTCTTTTATTATCTCTCTCTGCTCAAGAGGGCGGGTTTGGTTACGGCGCGCTTTGGCAAAAAAGTATTGTTACGGGCTCTAATGAAATTCCATTTTTTGGACTGTAAAAAAAAAGAAAAGGAGAAAGGGGACCGGTTTCACTTGATCTGACACCATGGCAGGGGGGACGAGTGTTTTTTTTGGTCCTTCTCACCTAATGTAAAATTTTCCACTTCTATCCGAAGAGATGAATTTCCCAGCAGATCATAGAATTGTGATTAGTTCATCGTACAGAATGAATTGCTATTGTCTGTGTCTGCCGGCTTTATGTAACATCTGCCTCCCCGCGCACGTACAGCTTTTACATCTGCCAATCTGACAAGTAAGCGCAGGCTATAAAGTCCACCCCCATGAATGGATCCAGCCGGGGATGACAGCTAAGGGCAACTTTCCAGCCACCTGAAGCCTTCTGTGTTAAGGTATTGTGTGAGTCTTAAAGGGACTGTACAATCTGCAGCTATTGCCCATACCATTGTTTTATACAGAGAGGAGGACATGATATAAATCCCAGGATTGTAGCATGTGCTCTTAGCTCTCTATGTTGAAACTACATCTGCTGTTGTAGTTAAGGGTGAACCTGGTCACCAGGAATGTCCTTTTAGCTGGTGAGGTTCCAATAGCCTAGGAGTGCAGCATTCTGGGCAATACTTTATAAAACTTATTTCACGAAACCTGGCTCCCTGCCAGCAGCGTGTGGTGAGTCCCAGAGGGCAAAATGTAGCCCCTCCCAAGCCGGAACAATGCACATGACAGGAAGTGGGGGAGGGGGAGGGAGCTGGATGAGTGTGAAGGAAAGGAGACTGAGACACAGCACACACAGGTTGCAAACTGAAACACATCCCCAGCACCACCATACATTGATGACAGGGAACTGGTTATGTGAAATTAATTTTACAAAGTAGTCGCAGTATTCAGATCGCTGACAAAGGCATTTTTCAAATCAGCATAGCAATGGGATATTGGGAGCCTGTCACCAGCTAAAAACCGACGTCCTGGTGAGGGGCTAGGGAAGGAAGCGTAAGGTGCAAACCGAGGTCAGAGAGAGAGGAGAGACAGAAGGTTTGCAACATGGATAGGACAATGGTGGAGAATGAGGGGACCCCCTGCCAATCCTAATCTGTGCGGAGACTTCGAATCCATAATGCACAATCATGAAAACTCCCGGAATTTTTTCCCCATAGCTGCACCTCTTGCGTCTTATTTATGAAAGACGTGTTGCCACAATTTGGCAGTTTTCCGACCCTCACAGCTTTTGTTTTTTGGGCGCAAAATTATAGTCACAACTTGTGTGAATCCAACACTTTTCCGGTGCTGCTATTTTTCCGAGTTGTTTTTGGAGAGCAATTTTGATACAAATAGCGTTCTAGGGACTTCTATTCCTTTCTATTCATTTCGGTCCATGCGCCAATCCATGAATCCCCTGTGCCACAAATTCATTGAATCACACTAAAAAAATATAGCACGTTTCCTGTGCCCACCTGCCCCCAAATTGCTAAATGTTCCGCAAGGACTTCTGTTAGCAATAGAGTGAGCAGATTCACATGCCCCCCCTCCCCCCTCCATCCTTAACCTCCCCATCGGCCTTCCCCAGGTGCTATAGTTGTTACTCTATGGGTTTAATAGCGATAATCAGCCCAGAGCGAGGAGATAGAAAAACCACAGACGGCGGCTCTGATGGACGACAGAGGAGAAGAGCAACGGAACGGCTGCTATCGGTAATGAGAGTCATAGAATACTGACCGACCCGTCAAGAGCTATTGATTCTTTTTTTTATTTTAATTAAAACATTACGGCCACTACCGATAATTAGGGGATGTAATAACAGTACTGTATCCAGCTCAGGAAGTGGCAGGCCTATATGAGGGTCATCTAAGGACACCCCCGTACCCTTACACGGAGTCTGCTGGATAGGTCACTGGTCATCATCTCACTTTCATCCCCAATAGTAAATATTCTCATTCAATGGAAGTAGCAGAGATCACAACAAGCCATGAAACATCTATACAAAGCGTCTTCCACGATGGCTCCCCTCTCCATCATACAGGTATAGGTAGCGGAGGTGCCACTTCCCTCCATCATGGCGCCACTTGTGCGCAGCTATCGTGGATTACAGCCTACACCAAAATTACCAGTAGAGGGTGGTCCCTACTTAAGAACACCCGACTTACAGACGACCCTAGTTACAACGGACCTCGTGATATTGGTTAATACTGTTTGATAGGCCCTGGACTACAGTAATCAGCTGTAACAGTATCACAGGCGTCTGTAATGAAGCTCTATTGTTAATCCTGGTTCTTATGACAAACCCAACATTTTAAAATCCAATTGTCACAGAGACCAAAAAAGTTTGACTGGGGTTACAATTATAAAATATACGTTCCGACTACATACAAATTCAACTTAAGAACAAACCTACAGAATATCTCCTGTACGTAGCCTGGGGAATGCCTGTATAAACATTAGTTTGTTGCCTTCCCATGCCACGTATGTACATAATAATCTGCATTGACAAGGATGACTAATCTCTGCAACAGGGATTAATGAAGGCTGCACACTCATGATTGTAGCAATGCAATTAACAATTACCATCTAATAACTAGCAAGTCATTAACAGAGGCTCCAGTGATTGACCTGAGAACCGGACCAAACAGTAACAGGAGCAAATGTTAAAGGAAATCTACCATCAAAATCATTCTGATAAACCAGGGACATTACTCATAGCTCCAGGCACCGGGGATGTGTAATCTTCTTATATTGTTATCCACGGCCTCCTTCTTTCTTAAATCACCTTTTAAACTGAGTGTAATCAGCTGAAGGGTTATTCAGGGCGTTACCAGAGCCCCCAGTCTGCAGCTTCACAGGCTGCTACAATGAGCCCAACATGTCTCACCCAAAAACCTGCCTGTGTAATTGGAGCAGCAGGAGGAAGTACAGGGGGAGGGCAGACTGATGCTGTGCTCATTTTTTAAAGCCTGTAAAAGCTACAGAACTGAAGGGCTTGAACACCCCCACACCCGAGCCCTTCTGGCTCATTAGCATAATTATAAAATGTGGTATTAAAACAAAGGAGACATGGATAACACATTATAAGAAGATACCACAGTCTGAGCCTGGATCTATGAGTAATGTCCCTGGTTTATCAGGATGGATTTTGATGGTAGATTTCCTTTAAAGGGAGAAAGTGTCAGCAGGAGGGACAGTGTTAAATACTTGCCTTCAGAGGTTTGATCTTTACCTCTGTGTATATAATAGTAAAGCGGGACTGTGCACTGGGGGTGGGGTCCTCACACATACAGTACAATAGGAAAATTCGGGTCCAATTATAATATAATGTGTGGTTTTCTCCGTGATCAGGTGGTGTTCATCATTCCTCCTCCACTTATCAGGTGTGGTCTCATCATCCACCTCTCATCTGGTGGGTTCTATCTATACCTGAAACGCATTGTTTGTCGTCATCCTCCATTCATCTGTGTGGTACTTGTCATCCGTCAGAGAATGAGTGTGGTCCATCATCCTCCATGCATCTTGTGTGGTCCATCATCATCCTCATGCATCTTGGTGGTACTTGTCATCCTTCAGAGATAAGTGTGGTCCTCATCATCCTCCATCATCTGTGTGGTACTTGTCATCCTTCAGAGATTGAGTGTAGTCCTTCATCATCCTCCATGCATCTTGTGTTCACTGTCATCCTTCAGAGATTAAGTGTAGTCCTCATCATCCTCCAATGCATCTGGTGGTCCTCATCATCCTCCATTCATCTTGTGTGGTACTGGTCATCTTCAGAGATTGGAGTGTGGTCCTCATCATCCTCCTTCATATTGTGTGTCATTGTCATCCTTCAGAGATTAAGTTGTTTTTCTGAACGTCTCTCTCCTCATGATCTTGTGTGTCCTCATCTCCTCCAGTCATCTTGTGTGTCACTTGTCATCCTCAGTGATTGAGTGTGGTCCTCATCTCCTCCATCACTTGTGTGGTACTTGTCATCCTTCAGTGATTGAGGGTGGTCCTCATCATCCTCCGTTCATCTTTGTGGTACTTGTATCCTTCAGAGATGAGTGTGGGTCCTCATCATCCTCCATGTCACTGTGTGGTTACTTGTCATCCTTCAGAGATTGATGTGTGGTCCTCATCATCCTCCATGCATCTTGTGTGGGTACTTGTCATCTTCAGTGATTGAGTGTGGATCATCATATCTCCGTTCATCTTGTGTGTCATTGTCATCCTTCAGTGATTGAGTGTGGTCCTCATCATCCTCCGTTCATCTGTGTGGTACTTGTCATCCTTCAGAGATTGAGGTGGTACTCATCATCCTCCATCATTGTGTGGTACTTGTCATCCTTCAGAGATTAAGGTGGTCCTCATCATCTCCATTCATCTTGTGTTGTGGTACTTGTCATCTTCAGAGATTGAGTGTGGTCCTCAATCCTCATTCATCTTGTGTGGTACTTGTCATCCTTCAGAGATTGAGTGTGGTCCTCATCATCCTCCATTCATCTTGGTGGTTACGGTCATCCTTCAAGAGATTGGTGTGGTCCTCATCCTCCTCCATGCATCTTGTGTGGTACTTGTCATCCTTCAGAGATTAAGTGTGGTCCTCATCATCCTCCATGCATCTTGTGTAGTCCTCATCATCCTCTGTTTGTCTCATGTGATCCTTTCACCATCAGGTTTTTAAGTGTAATCTTTGTCATGCTTCCATGTTTAGGGCAGTCCCCATCATCCTCCATGGTGTATTTATTACTGTTTCCACTTGTAAGAAGTTTTTTTTTATTGTCTAACAGTAGTCAAGTGTGGTCCTGTCATCATCTGTTGTCATCATCACCTTTACTCGTCAGCCATGCTGTTTTGTTTGGTGGGTTTCCTCATCATCTTCCAATCTCCTGTTATAGTTGCTTCATCCTGCACTCATCTGGTGTGTTCCTCATCAACCTATAGTTATCACAATGGAGGTCATTTACTTCCCGGTCCTGTCGCAATCCAGTGGCACATTCTCCCGAGGATTCGGGTCTTCCGGCGATTTCAGCAAGCTTGTGGTCTGACTTCCTGCAGGTGTCACTGCGTGCTGAGGTCCACCGGAGTTCACCATCTTCTAACCGGTGCATGTAAGTGCTTCATTTTGCAAAAGACTTCGTTTTTAAATTCCTCGGTTTTCTTAATCCGTTGGTTTTATGACGACCACGCCTCCCGATTTCTGTTGCGTGATTCCGAATTCCGGAAAAAAAAGGGAAAAAAAGTCAGGAACCCGACGAAAGTGTTGGCTGCGGAGCCCTTAGTAAATGAGCCCCATGTATCTTATGCTCATCGGGTGTGGTCCACATCATTCGCCACTTGTCTGTTGAGGTCCCCCTCATAGGTGTGATCAATATTATCCTCTACTCATCGTCCTTCACTTGTCGGTGGATCAACCATCCAGCTCTAGTGTCGTCCTTGCATCTCCATCCATCAGGTATGCTCCCTCATCATCTCCATAATTGGTTGTGTCCTCTCTGGTTTGTCATGTCCTCAACATCTATTAAGAAGGTGTGTTCCTATCTTCCTCTACTTTCTGTTGCATTCAGAATTTTAGAACTATTAGTGTAGTCCTCGTCAACTCCATCATCAGTATGCACCTCATCGTTCTCCACTCATTAGCGTGGTCCTCGGTATCCTCCCAGTCTGTGTGCTGTCTTCACATCCCATTAAGTAGGTGTGGTCCTTATTATCCTCCACTTTTGTTGTAGTCAGAATTATCTAGAACTCGTGTTGTGTGGTCCTTATCATCCCCTGTCCTTCATGTATGCTCTTCCTTATTCTCCACTCATTAGTCGTGGTCCTCAGTATCCTCCTCTAGTTTGTGTTGTCCTCACCATCCAATTAAGCTAGGCGTGGACCCTTAAGTATCCTCCCACGGTATGTTCTAATCAGAATTTCTAGACGCTGTGTTTGTGTGGTCCTTTCATCCTATGTCCTTCATGTATGCTCTTCATCATTCTCCACTCATTAGTCGTGGTCCTCGGTATCCTCCTCTAGTCTGTGGTTGTCCTCACCATCCATCTTGCATTAGGTGTGGTCCTATCATCCTCTGTCCTTCAGGTATGCTCTTCATCATTCTCCACTCATTAGTGTGGCCTCGGTATCCTCCTCTAGTCTGTGGTTGTCCTCACACTCCATCTTTGGTTAGGTGTGGTCCTATCATCCTCTGTCCTTCATGTATGCTCTTCATCATTCTCCACTCATTAGTCGTGGTCCTCGGTATCCTCCTCTAGTCTATGGTGGGTCCTCACCATCCATCTTGCGTTAGCGTGGTCCTGCAATCCTATGTCCTTCAGGTATGCTTCATCATTCTCCACTCATTAGTCGTGGTCCTCGGTATCCTCCTCTAGTCTGTGGTTGTCCTCACCATCCATCTTGCGTTAGCCGTGGTCCTTGCCATCCTATGTCCTTCATGTATGCTCTTCATCATTCTCCACTCATTAGTCGTGGTGGGAAGCCCTTAAAAGTAACGGCTTGCCCTGTGAAATTCCAGGGACCCTCCACCCCAGGCATTTGGGGATTATGGGGGGAAGGGGCATGGGGTCAAAAACAAAGCTAAAATAATTGGGGGAACATTCCTGGTGGGGACAGGTTTCAAACTTTAAGTATCCACACTGGTTCATGTTTTGTTTCGGTTTCTGACACACTTTCAGTTTCTGCTTAGCATGTCGTGGGGAAATTGTAACTACTTTTGGAATTGAAAGCGGAATGTCAAAATCGTTAACTGTGTTTCTTCCCAAACAACTTTGGGTTTTTAATTTGCTGTTTGACCCTTAGCCTTAAAGGTTTTCGTTCATTCCATTGGCAGAGTGATTAAATCTTATGATCGGAGGGCGTTGATGGGGCTTGTGCCTAAGATGCTTTTTTCGGTATTGGGCACATGCTGAAAAACATTTAGCGCGCCACCCGGTCAAATGATTTAAGTTTGACCTGGTTGTGCACCAGAGTTTCATAAAAGAATATTTGTGCTTACAACTTGTATCGGCGCAGACATCTATTATCTCTCTCTGCTCAAGGAGGGCGGGTGTTGGTGTACGGCGCTGGCTTTGCAAAAAAAAGTATGTTTACGGGCTCTAATGAAATTCTTTTTGGACTGTAAAAAAAAAGAAAAGGAGAAGGGGGACCGGTTTCACTTGATTCTGGCACACATGGCAAGGGGGGACGAGGTGTTGTTTTTGGTCCTTCTACACTCATAATTGTAAAATCTTTTCCACTTCTATCCGAAGAGATGAATTTCCCAGCAGATCATAGAATTGTGATTAGTTCATCGTACAGAATGAATTGCTATTGTCTGTGTCTGCCGGCTTTATGTAACATCTGCCTCCCCGCGCACGTACAGCTTTTACATCTGCCAATCTGACAAGTAACCGCAGGCTATAAAGTCCACCCCCATGAATGGATCCAGCCGGGGATGACAGCTAAGGGCAACTTTCCAGCCACCTGAAGCCTTCTGTGTTAAGGTATTGTGTGAGTCTTAAAGGGACTGTACAATCTGCAGCTATTGCCCATACCATTGTTTTATACACAGAGGAGGACATGATATAAATCCCAGGATTGTAGCATGTGCTCTTAGCTCTCTATGTTGAAACTACATCTGCTGTTGTAGTTAAGGGTGAACCTGGTCACCAGGAATGTCCTTTTAGCTGGTGAGGTTCCAATAGCCTAGGATTGCAGCATTCTGGGCAATACTTTATAAAACTTATTTCACGAAACCTGGCTCCCTGCCAGCAGCGTGTGGTGAGTCCCAGAGGGCTAAATGTAGCCCCTCCCAAGCCGGAACAATGCACATGACAGGAAGTGGGGGAGGGGGAGGGAGCTGGATGAGTGTGAAGGAAAGGAGACTGAGACACAGCACACACAGGTTGCAAACTGAAACACATCCCCAGCACCACCATACATTGATGACAGGGAACTGGTTATGTGAAATTAATTTTACAAAGTAGTCGCAGTATTCAGATCGCTGACAAAGGCATTTTTCAAATCAGCATAGCAATGGGATATTGGGAGCCTGTCACCAGCTAAAAACCGACGTCCTGGTGAGGGGCTAGGGAAGGAAGCGTAAGGTGCAAACCGAGGTCAGAGAGAGAGGAGAGACAGAAGGTTTGCAACATGGATAGGACAATGGTGGAGAATGAGGGGACCCCCTGCCAATCCTAATCTGTGCGGAGACTTCGAATCCATAATGCACAATCATGAAAACTCCCGGAATTTTTTCCCCATAGCTGCACCTCTTGCGTCTTATTTATGAAAGACGTGTTGCCACAATTTGGCAGTTTTCCGACCCTCACAGCTTTTGTTTTTTGGGCGCAAAATTATAGTCACAACTTGTGTGAATCCAACACTTTTCCGGTGCTGCTATTTTTCCGAGTTGTTTTTGGAGAGCAATTTTGATACAAATAGCGTTCTAGGGACTTCTATTCCTTTCTATTCATTTCGGTCCATGCGCCAATCCATGAATCCCCTGTGCCACAAATTCATTGAATCGCACTAAAAAAATATAGACACGTTTCCTGTGCCCACCTGCCCCCAAATTGCTAAATGTTCCGCAAGGACTTCTGTTAGCAATAGAGTGAGCAGATTCACATGCCCCCCCTCCCCCCTCCATCCTTAACCTCCCCATCGGCCTTCCCCAGGTGCTATAGTTGTTACTCTATGGGTTTAATAGCGATAATCAGCCCAGAGCGAGGAGATAGAAAAACCACAGACGGCGGCTCTGATGGACGACAGAGGAGAAGAGCAACGGAACGGCTGCTATCGGTAATGAGAGTCATAGAATACTGACCGACCCGTCAAGAGCTATTGATTCTTTTTTTTGTTTTAATTAAAACATTACGGCCACTACCGATAATTAGGGGATGTAATAACAGTACTGTATCCAGCTCAGGAAGTGGCAGGCCTATATGAGGGTCATCTAAGGACACCCCCGTACCCTTACACGGAGTCTGCTGGATAGGTCACTGGTCATCATCTCACATTTCATCCCCAATAGTAAATATTCTCATTCAATGGAAGTAGCAGAGATCACAACAAGCCATGAAACATCTATACAAAGCGTCTTCCACGATGGCTCCCCTCTCCATCATACAGGTATAGGTAGCGGAGGTGCCACTTCCCTCCATCATGGCGACACTTGTGCGCAGCTATCGTGGATTACAGCCTACACCAAAATTACCAGTAGAGGGTGGTCCCTACTTAAGAACACCCGACTTACAGACGACCCTAGTTACAACGGACCTCGTGATATTGGTTAATACTGTTTGTTAGGCCCTGGACTACAGTAATCAGCTGTAACAGTATCACAGGCGTCTGTAATGAAGCTCTATTGTTAATCCTGGTTCTTATGACAAACCCAACATTTTAAAATCCAATTGTCACAGAGACCAAAAAAGTTTGACTGGGGTTACAATTATAAAATATACGTTCCGACTACATACAAATTCAACTTAAGAACAAACCTACAGAATATCTCCTGTACGTAGCCTGGGGAATGCCTGTATAAACATTAGTTTGTTGCCTTCCCATGCCACGTATGTACATAATAATCTGCATTGACAAGGATGACTAATCTCTGCAACAGGGATTAATGAAGGCTGCACACTCATGATTGTAGCAATGCAATTAACAATTACCATCTAATAACTAGCAAGTCATTAACAGAGGCTCCAGTGATTGACCTGAGAACCGGACCAAACAGTAACAGGAGAAATGTTAAAGGAAATCTACCATCAAAATCATTCTGATAAACCAGGGACATTACTCATAGCTCCAGGCACCGGGGATGTGTAATCTTCTTATATTGTTATCCACGGCCTCCTTCTTTCTTAAATCACCTTTTAAACTGAGTGTAATCAGTCTGAAGGGTTATATCAGGGCGTTACCAGAGCCCCCAGTCTGCAGCTTCACAGGCTGCTACAATGAGCCCAACATGTCTCACCCAAAAACCTGCCTGTGTAATTGGAGCAGCAGGAGGAAGTACAGGGGGAGGGCAGACTGATGCTGTGCTCATTTTTTAAAGCCTGTAAAAGCTACAGAACTGAAGGGCTTGAACACCCCCACACCCGAGCCCTTCTGGCTCATTAGCATAATTATAAAATGTGGTATTAAAACAAAGGAGACATGGATAACACATTATAAGAAGATACCACAGTCTGAGCCTGGATCTATGAGTAATGTCCCTGGTTTATCAGGATGGATTTTGATGGTAGATTTCCTTTAAAGGGAGAAAGTGTCAGCAGGAGGGACAGTGTTAAATACTTGCCTTCAGAGGTTTGATCTTTACCTCTGTGTATATAATAGTAAAGCGGGACTGTGCACTGGGGGTGGGGTCCTCACACATACAGTACAATAGGAAAATTCGGGTCCAAGTATAATATAATGTGTGGTTTTCTCCGTGATCAGGTGGTGTTCATCATTCCTCCTCCACTTATCAGGTGTGGTCTCATCATCCATCTCTCATCTGGTGGGTTCTATCTATACCTGAAACGCATTGTTTGTCGTCATCCTCCATTCATCTGTGTGGTACTTGTCATCCGTCAGAGAATGAGTGTGGTCCATCATCCTCCATGCATCTTGTGTGGTCCATCATCATCCTCATGCATCTTGGTGGTACTTGTCATCCTTCAGAGATCAAGTGTGGTCCTCATCATCCTCCATCATCTGTGTGGTACTTGTCATCCTTCAGAGATTGAGTGTAGTCCTTCATCATCCTCCATGCATCTTGTGTTCACTGTCATCCTTCAGAGATTAAGTGTAGTCCTCATCATCCTCCAATGCATCTGGTGGTCCTCATCATCCTCCATTCATCTTGTGTGGTACTGGTCATCTTCAGAGATTGGAGTGTGGTCCTCATCATCCTCCATTCATATTGTGTGTCATTGTCATCCTTCAGAGATTAAGTTGTTTTTCTGAACGTCTCTCTCCTCATGATCTTGTGTGTCCTCATCTCCTCCAGTCATCTTGTGTGTCACTTGTCATCCTCAGTGATTGAGTGTGGTCCTCATCTCCTCCATCACTTGTGTGGTACTTGTCATCCTTCAGTGATTGAGGGTGGTCCTCATCATCCTCCGTTCATCTTTGTGGTACTTGTATCCTTCAGAGATGAGTGTGGGTCCTCATCATCCTCCATGTCACTGTGTGGTTACTTGTCATCCTTCAGAGATTGATGTGTGGTCCTCATCATCCTCCATGCATCTTGTGTGGGTACTTGTCATCTTCAGTGATTGAGTGTGGTCCATCATATCTCCGTTCATCTTGTGTGTCATTGTCATCCTTCAGTGATTGAGTGTGGTCCTCATCATCCTCCGTTCATCTGTGTGGTACTTGTCATCCTTCAGAGATTGAGGTGGTACTCATCATCCTCCATCATTGTGTGGTACTTGTCATCCTTCAGAGATTAAGGTGGTCCTCATCATCTCCATTCATCTTGTGTTGTGGTACTTGTCATCTTCAGAGATTGAGTGTGGTCCTCAATCCTCATTCATCTTGTGTGGTACTTGTCATCCTTCAGAGATTGAGTGTGGTCCTCATCATCCTCCATTCATCTTGGTGGTTACGGTCATCCTTCAAGGATTGGTGTGGTCCTCATCCTCCTCCATGCATCTTGTGTGGTACTTGTCATCCTTCAGAGATTAAGTGTGGTCCTCATCATCCTCCATGCATCTTGTGTAGTCCTCATCATCCTCTGTTTGTCTCATGTGATCCTTTCACCATCAGGTTTTTAAGTGTAATCTTTGTCATGCTTCCATGTTTAGGGCAGTCCCCATCATCCTCCATGGTGTATTTATTACTGTTTCCACTTGTAAGAAGTTTTTTTTTATTGTCTAACAGTAGTCAAGTGTGGTCCTGTCATCATCTGTTGTCATCATCACCTTTACTCGTCAGCCATGCTGTTTTGTTTGGTGGGTTTCCTCATCATCTTCCAATCTCCTGTTATAGTTGCTTCATCCTGCACTCATCTGGTGTGTTCCTCATCAACCTATAGTTATCACAATGGAGGTCATTTACTTCCCGGTCCTGTCGCAATCCAGTGGCACATTCTCCCGAGGATTCGGGTCTTCCGGCGATTTCAGCAAGCTTGTGGTCTGACTTCCTGCAGGTGTCACTGCGTGCTGAGGTCCACCGGAGTTCACCATCTTCTAACCGGTGCATGTAAGTGCTTCATTTTGCAAAAGACTTCGTTTTTAAATTCCTCGGTTTTCTTAATCCGTTGGTTTTATGACGACCACGCCTCCCGATTTCTGTTGCGTGATTCCGAATTCCGGAAAAAAAAGGGAAAAAAAGTCAGGAACCCGACGAAAGTGTTGGCTGCGGAGCCCTTAGTAAATGAGCCCCTGTATCTTATGCTCATCGGGTGTGGTCCACATCATTCGCCACTTGTCTGTTGAGGTCCCCCTCATAGGTGTGATCAATATTATCCTCTACTCATCGTCCTTCACTTGTCGGTGGATCAACCATCCAGCTCTAGTGTCGTCCTTGCATCTCCATCCATCAGGTATGCTCCCTCATCATCTCCATAATTGGTTGTGTCCTCTCTGGTTTGTCATGTCCTCAACATCTATTAAGAAGGTGTGTTCCTATCTTCCTCTACTTTCTGTTGCATTCAGAATTTTAGAACTATTAGTGTAGTCCTCGTCAACTCCATCATCAGTATGCACCTCATCGTTCTCCACTCATTAGCGTGGTCCTCGGTATCCTCCCAGTCTTTGCGTCTTCCATCCATTAAGTAGGTGTGTCCTTATATCCTCCACTTTTGTTGTAGTCAGAATTATCTGAACTCGTGTTGTGTGGTCCTTATCATCCCCTGTCCTTCATGTATGCTCTTCCTTATTCTCCACTCATTAGTCGTGGTCCTCAGTATCCTCCTCTAGTTTGTGTTGTTCCTCACCATCCAACTTAAGCTAGGCGTGGACCTTAAGTATCCTCCACTTGGTCTGTTCTAATCAGAATATCTAGAGCTGTGTGTGTGGGTCCTTATCATCCTATGTCCTTCAGGTATGCTTCTTCATCATTCTCCACTCATTAGTCGTGGTCCTCGGTATCCTCTCTAGTCTGTGGTTGTCCTCCCATCCATCTTGCGTTAGGGTGGTCCTTGCCATCCT
Organism: Engystomops pustulosus; assembly: GCA_019512145.1. Taxonomy (NCBI): domain Eukaryota; kingdom Metazoa; phylum Chordata; class Amphibia; order Anura; family Leptodactylidae; genus Engystomops; species Engystomops pustulosus. Next base: position 10,264,099 of record CM033641.1, read on the forward strand.
CTGTCCTTCAGGTATGCTCTTCATCATTCTCCACTCATTAGTCGTGGTCCTCGGTATCCTCCTCTAGTCTGTGGTTGTCCTCACCATCCATCTTGCGTTAGGTGTGGTCCTTATCATCCTCTGTCCTTCAGGTATGCTCTTCATCATTCTCCACTCATTAGTCGTGGTCCTCGGTATCCTCCTCTAGTCTATGGTTGTCCTCACCATCCATCTTGCGTTAGCGTGGTCCTCAATCTCTTGTCCTTCAGGTATGCTTCATCATTCTCCACTCATTAGTCGTGGTCCTCGGTATCCTCCTCTAGTCTGTGGTTGTCCTCACCATCCATCTTGCGTTAGGCAGTGGGTCCTTGAGCCTATGTCCTTCATTGTTGCTATCATCATTCTCCACCCAGTGTCGTGGTCCTCGGTATCCTCCTCTAGTCTATGGTTGTCCTCACCATCCATCTTGCATTAGGTGTGGTCCTTATCATCGGGAAGCCCTTAAAAGTAACGGCTTGCCCTGTGAAATTCCAGGGACCCTCCACCCCAGGCATTTGGGGATTATGGGGGGAAGGGGCATGGGGTCAAAAACAAAGCTAAAATAATTGGGGGAACATTCCTGGTGGGGACAGGTTTCAAACTTTAGATCACACACTGTTCATGTTTTTGTTTCGGGGTTTCTTGGACCCTTTTCAGTTTGTCTGCTTGCTTGTCGTGGGAAATTTGTAAACTTACTTGTTGGAATTGAAAGCGGAATGTCAAAATATTAACCTGTTGTTTCTTCCCACAACTTTGGGTTTTTACATTTGCTGGTTTGTACCTCTTAGGCTTAAAAGGTTGTTCGTTCATTCACCATTGCGAGTGATGAAATCTATGATCGGAGGGCGTGAGGGCTTGTGGGCTAGATGCTTTTTTCGGTATATGGGCATGCTGAAAAAACAATTAGGCGCCACCCGGTCAAATGATTTAATTTACCTGGGTACTGTGCACCAGAAGTTCATAAAAAAAGAATATTTGTGCTACAATTGTATCGGCGTCAGACAATCTTTATTATCTCTTCTGCTCAAAGAGGCAGCGGGTTTGGTTACGGCGCGCTTTGCAAAAAAAGTATGTTACGGGCTCTAATGAATTCATTTTTGGACTGTAAAAAAAAAAGAAAAGAGAAAGGGGGGACCGGTTTCCTTGATTCTGGACACATAGGCAGGGGGGACGAGTGTTTTTTGGTCCTTCTCACCTAATTGTAAAATTTCCACTTCTAATCCGAAGAGATGAATTTCCCAGCAGATCATAGAATTGTGATTAGTTCATCGTACAGAATGAATTGCTATTGTCTGTGTCTGCCGGCTTTATGTAACATCTGCCTCCCCGCGCACGTACAGCTTTTACATCTGCCAATCTGACAAGTAACCGCAGGCTATAAAGTCCACCCCCATGAATGGATCCAGCCGGGGATGACAGCTAAGGGCAACTTTCCAGCCACCTGAAGCCTTCTGTGTTAAGGTATTGTGTGAGTCTTAAAGGGACTGTACAATCTGCAGCTATTGCCCATACCATTGTTTTATACACGAGAGGAGGACATGATATAAATCCCAGGATTGTAGCATGTGCTCTTAGCTCTCTATGTTGAAACTACATCTGCTGTTGTAGTTAAGGGTGAACCTGGTCACCAGGAATGTCCTTTTAGCTGGTGAGGTTCCAATAGCCTAGGATTGCAGCATTCTGGGCAATACTTTATAAAACTTATTTCACGAAACCTGGCTCCCTGCCAGCAGCGTGTGGTGAGTCCCAGAGGGCAAAATGTAGCCCCTCCCAAGCCGGAACAATGCACATGACAGGAAGTGGGGGAGGGGGAGGGAGCTGGATGAGTGTGAAGGAAAGGAGACTGAGACACAGCACACACAGGTTGCAAACTGAAACACATCCCCAGCACCACCATACATTGATGACAGGGAACTGGTTATGTGAAATTAATTTTACAAAGTAGTCGCAGTATTCAGATCGCTGACAAAGGCATTTTTCAAATCAGCATAGCAATGGGATATTGGGAGCCTGTCACCAGCTAAAAACCGACGTCCTGGTGAGGGGCTAGGGAAGGAAGCGTAAGGTGCAAACCGAGGTCAGAGAGAGAGGAGAGACAGAAGGTTTGCAACATGGATAGGACAATGGTGGAGAATGAGGGGACCCCCTGCCAATCCTAATCTGTGCGGAGACTTCGAATCCATAATGCACAATCATGAAAACTCCCGGAATTTTTTCCCCATAGCTGCACCTCTTGCGTCTTATTTATGAAAGACGTGTTGCCACAATTTGGCAGTTTTCCGACCCTCACAGCTTTTGTTTTTTGGGCGCAAAATTATAGTCACAACTTGTGTGAATCCAACACTTTTCCGGTGCTGCTATTTTTCCGAGTTGTTTTTGGAGAGCAATTTTGATACAAATAGCGTTCTAGGGACTTCTATTCCTTTCTATTCATTTCGGTCCATGCGCCAATCCATGAATCCCCTGTGCCACAAATTCATTGAATCGCACTAAAAAAATATAGCACGTTTCCTGTGCCCACCTGCCCCCAAATTGCTAAATGTTCCGCAAGGACTTCTGTTAGCAATAGAGTGAGCAGATTCACATGCCCCCCCTCCCCCCTCCATCCTTAACCTCCCCATCGGCCTTCCCCAGGTGCTATATTGTTACTCTATGGGTTTAATAGCGATAATCAGCCCAGAGCGAGGAGATAGAAAAACCACAGACGGCGGCTCTGATGGACGACAGAGGAGAAGAGCAACGGAACGGCTGCTATCGGTAATGAGAGTCATAGAATACTGACCGACCCGTCAAGAGCTATTGATTCTTTTTTTTATTTTAATTAAAACATTACGGCCACTACCGATAATTAGGGGATGTAATAACAGTACTGTATCCAGCTCAGGAAGTGGCAGGCCTATATGAGGGTCATCTAAGGACACCCCCGTACCCTTACACGGAGTCTGCTGGATAGGTCACTGGTCATCATCTCACATTTCATCCCCAATAGTAAATATTCTCATTCAATGGAAGTAGCAGAGATCACAACAAGCCATGAAACATCTATACAAAGCGTCTTCCACGATGGCTCCCCTCTCCATCATACAGGTATAGGTAGCGGAGGTGCCACTTCCCTCCATCATGGCGCCACATGTGCGCAGCTATCGTGGATTACAGCCTACACCAAAATTACCAGTAGAGGGTGGTCCCTACTTAAGAACACCCGACTTACAGACGACCCTAGTTACAACGGACCTCGTGATATTGGTTAATACTGTTTGTAGGCCCTGGACTACAGTAATCAGCTGTAACAGTATCACAGGCGTCTGTAATGAAGCTCTATTGTTAATCCTGGTTCTTATGACAAACCCAACATTTTAAAATCCAATTGTCACAGAGACCAAAAAAGTTTGACTGGGGTTACAATTATAAAATATACGTTCCGACTACATACAAATTCAACTTAAGAACAAACCTACAGAATATCTCCTGTACGTAGCCTGGGGAATGCCTGTATAAACATTAGTTTGTTGCCTTCCCATGCCACGTATGTACATAATAATCTGCATTGACAAGGATGACTAATCTCTGCAACAGGGATTAATGAAGGCTGCACACTCATGATTGTAGCAATGCAATTAACAATTACCATCTAATAACTAGCAAGTCATTAACAGAGGCTCCAGTGATTGACCTGAGAACCGGACCAAACAGTAACAGGAGAAATGTTAAAGGAAATCTACCATCAAAATCATTCTGATAAACCAGGGACATTACTCATAGCTCCAGGCACCGGGGATGTGTAATCTTCTTATATTGTTATCCACGGCCTCCTTCTTTCTTAAATCACCTTTTAAACTGAGTGTAATCAGTCTGAAGGGTTATTCAGGGCGTTACCAGAGCCCCCAGTCTGCAGCTTCACAGGCTGCTACAATGAGCCCAACATGTCTCACCCAAAAACCTGCCTGTGTAATTGGAGCAGCAGGAGGAAGTACAGGGGGAGGGCAGACTGATGCTGTGCTCATTTTTTAAAGCCTGTAAAAGCTACAGAACTGAAGGGCTTGAACACCCCCACACCCGAGCCCTTCTGGCTCATTAGCATAATTATAAAATGTGGTATTAAAACAAAGGAGACATGGATAACACATTATAAGAAGATACCACAGTCTGAGCCTGGATCTATGAGTAATGTCCCTGGTTTATCAGGATGGATTTTGATGGTAGATTTCCTTTAAAGGGAGAAAGTGTCAGCAGGAGGGACAGTGTTAAATACTTGCCTTCAGAGGTTTGATCTTTACCTCTGTGTATATAATAGTAAAGCGGGACTGTGCACTGGGGGTGGGGTCCTCACACATACAGTACAATAGGAAAATTCGGGTCCAATTATAATATAATGTGTGGTTTTCTCCGTGATCAGGTGGTGTTCATCATTCCTCCTCCACTTATCAGGTGTGGTCTCATCATCCACTCTCATCTGGTGGGTTCTATCTATACCTGAAACGCATTGTTTGTCGTCATCCTCCATTCATCTGTGTGGTACTTGTCATCCGTCAGAGAATGAGTGTGGTCCATCATCCTCCATGCATCTTGTGTGGTCCATCATCATCCTCATGCATCTTGGTGGTACTTGTCATCCTTCAGAGATAAGTGTGGTCCTCATCATCCTCCATCATCTGTGTGGTACTTGTCATCCTTCAGAGATTGAGTGTAGTCCATCATCATCCTCCATGCATCTTGTGTTCACTGTCATCCTTCAGAGATTAAGTGTAGTCCTCATCATCCTCCAATGCATCTGGTGGTCCTCATCATCCTCCATTCATCTTGTGTGGTACTGGTCATCTTCAGAGATTGGAGTGTGGTCCTCATCATCCTCCATTCATATTGTGTGTCATTTGTCATCCTTCAGAGATTAAGTTGTTTTTCTGCACGTCTCTCTCCTCATGATCTTGTGTGTCCTCATCTCCTCCAGTCATCTTGTGTGTCACTTGTCATCCTCAGTGATTGAGTGTGGTCCTCATCTCCTCCATCACTTGTGTGGTACTTGTCATCCTTCAGTGATTGAGGGTGGTCCTCATCATCCTCCGTTCATCTTTGTGGTACTTGTATCCTTCAGAGATGAGTGTGGGTCCTCATCATCCTCCATGTCACTGTGTGGTTACTTGTCATCCTTCAGAGATTGATGTGTGGTCCTCATCATCCTCCATGCATCTTGTGTGGGTACTTGTCATCTTCAGTGATTGAGTGTGGCCCATCATATCTCCGTTCATCTTGTGTGTCATTGTCATCCTTCAGTGATTGAGTGTGGTCCTCATCATCCTCCGTTCATCTGTGTGGTACTTGTCATCCTTCAGAGATTGAGGTGGTACTCATCATCCTCCATCATTGTGTGGTACTTGTCATCCTTCAGAGATTAAGGTGGTCCTCATCATCTCCATTCATCTTGTGTTGTGGTACTTGTCATCTTCAGAGATTGAGTGTGGTCCTCAATCCTCATTCATCTTGTGTGGTACTTGTCATCCTTCAGAGATTGAGTGTGGTCCTCATCATCCTCCATTCATCTTGGTGGTTACGGTCATCCTTCAAGTGATTGGTGTGGTCCTCATCCTCCTCCATGCATCTTGTGTGGTACTTGTCATCCTTCAGAGATTAAGTGTGGTCCTCATCATCCTCCATGCATCTTGTGTAGTCCTCATCATCCTCTGTTTGTCTCATGTGATCCTTTCACCATCAGGTTTTTAAGTGTAATCTTTGTCATGCTTCCATGTTTAGGGCAGTCCCCATCATCCTCCATGGTGTATTTATTACTGTTTCCACTTGTAAGAAGTTTTTTTTTATTGTCTAACAGTAGTCAAGTGTGGTCCTGTCATCATCTGTTGTCATCATCACCTTTACTCGTCAGCCATGCTGTTTTGTTTGGTGGGTTTCCTCATCATCTTCCAATCTCCTGTTATAGTTGCTTCATCCTGCACTCATCTGGTGTGTTCCTCATCAACCTATAGTTATCACAATGGAGGTCATTTACTTCCCGGTCCTGTCGCAATCCAGTGGCACATTCTCCCGAGGATTCGGGTCTTCCGGCGATTCAGCAAGCTTGTGGTCTGACTTCCTGCAGGTGTCACTGCGTGCTGAGGTCCACCGGAGTTCACCATCTTCTAACCGGTGCATGTAAGTGCTTCATTTTGCAAAAGACTTCGTTTTTAAATTCCTCGGTTTTCTTAATCCGTTGGTTTTATGACGACCACGCCTCCCGATTTCTGTTGCGTGATTCCGAATTCCGGAAAAAAAAGGGAAAAAAAGTCAGGAACCCGACGAAAGTGTTGGCTGCGGAGCCCTTAGTAAATGAGCCCCTGTATCTTATGCTCATCGGGTGTGGTCCACATCATTCGCCACTTGTCTGTTGAGGTCCCCCTCATCAGGTGTGATCAATATTATCCTCTACTCATCGTCCTTCACTTGTCGGTGGATCAACCATCCAGCTCTAGTGTCGTCCTTGCATCTCCATCCATCAGGTATGCTCCCTCATCATCTCCATAATTGGTTGTGTCCTCTCTGGTTTGTCATGTCCTCAACATCTATTAAGAAGGTGTGTTCCTATCTTCCTCTACTTTCTGTGCATTCAGAATTTTAGAACTATTAGTGTAGTCCTCGTCAACTCCATCATCAGTATGCACCTCATCGTTCTCCACTCATTAGCGTGGTCCTCGGTATCCTCCCAGTCTTTGCGTCTTCCATCCATTAAGTAGGTGTGTCCTTATTATCCTCCACTGTTTGTTGTAGTCAGAATTATCTAGAACTCGTGTTGTGTGGTCCTTATCATCCCCTGTCCTTCAGTATGCTCTTCCTTATTCTCCACCATTAGTCGTGGTCCTCAGTATCCTCCTCTAGTTTGTTGTTGTTCCTCACCATCCAACTTAAGCTAGGCGTGGACCTTAAGTATCCTCCACTTGGGTCTGTTCTAATCAGAATATCTAGACGCTCGTGTGTGTGGTCCTTTCATCCTATGTCCTTCAGGTATGCTCTTCATCATTCTCCACTCATTAGTCGTGGTTCCTCGGTATCCTCATCTAGTCTGTGGTTGTCCTCCACATCCATCTTGGCGTTAGGTGTGGTCCTTGCATCCTCTGTCCTCAGGTATGCTTCATCATTCTCCACTCTTAGTCGTGGGTCCTCGGTATCCTCCTCTAGTCTGTGGTTGTCCTCACCATCCATCTGGATTAGGTGGTCCTATCATCCTCTGTCCTTCAGGTATGCTCTTCATCATTCTCCACTCATTAGTCGTGTCCTCGGTATCCTCCTCTAGTCTATGGTTGTCCTCACCATCCATCTTGCGTTAGAGTTGGTCCTGCAATCCCTTGTCCTTATAGGTATGCTTCATTCATTCTCCACTCATTAGTCGTGGTCCTCGGTATCCTCCTCTAGTCTGTGGTGTGTCCTCACCATCCTCTTGCATTAGGGTGGGTCCTATCACCTTGTCCTTCAGGTATGTTCTTCATCATTCTCCACCATTAGTCGTGGTCCTCGGTATCCTCCTCTAGTCAAGTGGTGTCCTCACCATCTACATCGATTAGGTGTGGTCCTTATATCCGCTGTCCTTCAGGCTATGCTCTTCATCATTTCCCACACTCATAGTCGTGGTCCTCGGTATCTCCTCTCGTCCTGGTTGTCCTCCACCATCCATCTTGCATTAGGTGTGGTCCTTATCATCCTCTGTCCTTCAGGTATGCTCTTCATCATTCGGGAAGCCCTTAAAAGTAACGGCTTGCCCTGTGAAATTCCAGGGACCCTCCACCCCAGGCATTTGGGGATTATGGGGGGAAGGGGCATGGGGTCAAAAACAAAGCTAAAATAATTGGGGGAACATTCCTGGTGGGGACAGGTTTCAAACTTTAGTATCCCACTGTTCATGTTTGTTGTTTCGGGGGTTTCTTGACACCTTTCAGTTTTGTCTGGCTTGTGTCAGTGGAAATTTGTAAACTACTTGTTGAATTGAAAGCGGCAAGTCAAAATATTAACCTGTTGTTTCTTCCCAACAACTTTGGGTTTTGTACATTTGCTGGTTTGTACCCTTAGCCTAAAAGGGTTGTTGTTCATTCACCATTGGCAGAGTGATAAATCTTATGATCGGAGGGCGGTTGATGGGGCTTGTGGCTAAGATGCTATTTTTCGGTATTGGCACTGCTGAAAAAACAATTTAGAGCGACCACCCGTTCAATGATTTAAGTTTTACCTGGGTTGTGCACCAAAGTTTCATAAAAAAGAATATTTGTGCTACAACTGTATCGGCGTCAGACAATCTTTATTATCTCTCTCTGCTCAAAGAGGCGCGGGTGTTGGTTAACGGCGCTGTGCTTTGGCAAAAAAAGTAGTGTTACGCTCTAATGAAATTCCATTTTGGACTGTAAAAAAAAGAAAAAGAGAAAAGGGGGACCGGTTTCACTTGATTCTGGCACACATGCAAGGGGGGCGAGTGTTGTTTTTGGTCTTCTACCTAATTGTAAAATCTTTCCAACTTCTAATCCGAAGAGATGAATTTCCCAGCAGATCATAGAATTGTGATTAGTTCATCGTACAGAATGAATTGCTATTGTCTGTGTCTGCCGGCTTTATGTAACATCTGCCTCCCCGCGCCGTACAGCTTTTACATCTGCCAATCTGACAAGTAACCGCAGGCTATAAAGTCCACCCCCATGAATGGATCCAGCCGGGGATGACAGCTAAGGGCAACTTTCCAGCCACCTGAAGCCTTCTGTGTTAAGGTATTGTGTGAGTCTTAAAGGGACTGTACAATCTGCAGCTATTGCCCATACCATTGTTTTATACAAGAGGAGGACATGATATAAATCCCAGGATTGTAGCATGTGCTCTTAGCTCTCTATGTTGAAACTACATCTGCTGTTGTAGTTAAGGGTGAACCTGGTCACCAGGAATGTCCTTTTAGCTGGTGAGGTTCCAATAGCCTAGGATTGCAGCATTCTGGGCAATACTTTATAAAACTTATTTCACGAAACCTGGCTCCCTGCCAGCAGCGTGTGGTGAGTCCCAGAGGGCAAATGTAGCCCCTCCCAAGCCGGAACAATGCACATGACAGGAAGTGGGGGAGGGGGAGGGAGCTGGATGAGTGTGAAGGAAAGGAGACTGAGACACAGCACACACAGGTTGCAAACTGAAACACATCCCCAGCACCACCATACATTGATGACAGGGAACTGGTTATGTGAAATTAATTTTACAAAGTAGTCGCAGTATTCAGATCGCTGACAAAGGCATTTTTCAAATCAGCATAGCAATGGGATATTGGGAGCCTGTCACCAGCTAAAAACCGACGTCCTGGTGAGGGGCTAGGGAAGGAAGCGTAAGGTGCAAACCGAGGTCAGAGAGAGAGGAGAGACAGAAGGTTTGCAACATGGATAGGACAATGGTGGAGAATGAGGGGACCCCCTGCCAATCCTAATCTGTGCGGAGACTTCGAATCCATAATGCACAATCATGAAAACTCCCGGAATTTTTTCCCCATAGCTGCACCTCTTGCGTCTTATTTATGAAAGACGTGTTGCCACAATTTGGCAGTTTTCCGACCCTCACAGCTTTTGTTTTTTGGGCGCAAAATTATAGTCACAACTTGTGTGAATCCAACACTTTTCCGGTGCTGCTATTTTTCCGAGTTGTTTTTGGAGAGCAATTTTGATACAAATAGCGTTCTAGGGACTTCTATTCCTTTCTATTCATTTCGGTCCATGCGCCAATCCATGAATCCCCTGTGCCACAAATTCATTGAATCGCACTAAAAAAATATAGCCACGTTTCCTGTGCCCACCTGCCCCCAAATTGCTAAATGTTCCGCAAGGACTTCTGTTAGCAATAGAGTGAGCAGATTCACATGCCCCCCCTCCCCCCTCCATCCTTAACCTCCCCATCGGCCTTCCCCAGGTGCTATATTGTTACTCTATGGGTTTAATAGCGATAATCAGCCCAGAGCGAGGAGATAGAAAAACCACAGACGGCGGCTCTGATGGACGACAGAGGAGAAGAGCAACGGAACGGCTGCTATCGGTAATGAGAGTCATAGAATACTGACCGACCCGTCAAGAGCTATTGATTCTTTTTTTTATTTTAATTAAAACATTACGGCCACTACCGCTAATTAGGGGATGTAATAACAGTACTGTATCCAGCTCAGGAAGTGGCAGGCCTATATGAGGGTCATCTAAGGACACCCCCGTACCCTTACACGGAGTCTGCTGGATAGGTCACTGGTCATCATCTCACGTTTCATCCCCAATAGTAAATATTCTCATTCAATGGAAGTAGCAGAGATCACAACAAGCCATGAAACATCTATACAAAGCGTCTTCCACGATGGCTCCCCTCTCCATCATACAGGTATAGGTAGCGGAGGTGCCACTTCCCTCCATCATGGCGCACTGTGCGCAGCTATCGTGGATTACAGCCTACACCAAAATTACCAGTAGAGGGTGGTCCCTACTTAAGAACACCCGACTTACAGACGACCCTAGTTACAACGGACCTCGTGATATTGGTTAATACTGTTTGTTAGGCCCTGGACTACAGTAATCAGCTGTAACAGTATCACAGGCGTCTGTAATGAAGCTCTATTGTTAATCCTGGTTCTTATGACAAACCCAACATTTTAAAATCCAATTGTCACAGAGACCAAAAAAGTTTGACTGGGGTTACAATTATAAAATATACGTTCCGACTACATACAAATTCAACTTAAGAACAAACCTACAGAATATCTCCTGTACGTAGCCTGGGGAATGCCTGTATAAACATTAGTTTGTTGCCTTGCCCATGCCACGTATGTACATAATAATCTGCATTGACAAGGATGACTAATCTCTGCAACAGGGATTAATGAAGGCTGCACACTCATGATTGTAGCAATGCAATTAACAATTACCATCTAATAACTAGCAAGTCATTAACAGAGGCTCCAGTGATTGACCTGAGAACCGGACCAAACAGTAACAGGAGAAATGTTAAAGGAAATCTACCATCAAAATCATTCTGATAAACCAGGGACATTACTCATAGCTCCAGGCACCGGGGATGTGTAATCTTCTTATATTGTTATCCACGGCCTCCTTCTTTCTTAAATCACCTTTTAAACTGAGTGTAATCAGTCTGAAGGGTTATCTCAGGGCGTTACCAGAGCCCCCAGTCTGCAGCTTCACAGGCTGCTACAATGAGCCCAACATGTCTCACCCAAAAACCTGCCTGTGTAATTGGAGCAGCAGGAGGAAGTACAGGGGGAGGGCAGACTGATGCTGTGCTCATTTTTTAAAGCCTGTAAAAGCTACAGAACTGAAGGGCTTGAACACCCCCACACCCGAGCCCTTCTGGCTCATTAGCATAATTATAAAATGTGGTATTAAAACAAAGGAGACATGGATAACACATTATAAGAAGATACCACAGTCTGAGCCTGGATCTATGAGTAATGTCCCTGGTTTATCAGGATGGATTTTGATGGTAGATTTCCTTTAAAGGGAGAAAGTGTCAGCAGGAGGGACAGTGTTAAATACTTGCCTTCAGAGGTTTGATCTTTACCTCTGTGTATATAATAGTAAAGCGGGACTGTGCACTGGGGGTGGGGTCCTCACACATACAGTACAATAGGAAAATTCGGGTCCAATTATAATATAATGTGTGGTTTTCTCCGTGATCAGGTGGTGTTCATCATTCCTCCTCCACTTATCAGGTGTGGTCTCATCATCCACCTCTCATCTGGTGGGTTCTATCTATACCTGAAACGCATTGTTTGTCGTCATCCTCCATTCATCTGTGTGGTACTTGTCATCCGTCAGAGAATGAGTGTGGTCCATCATCCTCCATGCATCTTGTGTGGTCCATCATCATCCTCATGCATCTTGGTGGTACTTGTCATCCTTCAGAGATCAAGTGTGGTCCTCATCATCCTCCATCATCTGTGTGGTACTTGTCATCCTTCAGAGATTGAGTGTAGTCCATCATCATCCTCCATGCATCTTGTGTTCACTGTCATCCTTCAGAGATTAAGTGTAGTCCTCATCATCCTCCAATGCATCTGGTGGTCCTCATCATCCTCCATTCATCTTGTGTGGTACTGGTCATCTTCAGAGATTGGAGTGTGGTCCTCATCATCCTCCATTCATATTGTGTGTCATTGTCATCCTTCAGAGATTAAGTTGTTTTTCTGAACGTCTCTCTCCTCATGATCTTGTGTGTCCTCATCTCCTCCAGTCATCTTGTGTGTCACTTGTCATCCTCAGTGATTGAGTGTGGTCCTCATCTCCTCCATCACTTGTGTGGTACTTGTCATCCTTCAGTGATTGAGGGTGGTCCTCATCATCCTCCGTTCATCTTTGTGGTACTTGTATCCTTCAGAGATGAGTGTGGGTCCTCATCATCCTCCATTCACTGTGTGGTTACTTGTCATCCTTCAGAGATTGATGTGTGGTCCTCATCATCCTCCATGCATCTTGTGTGGGTACTTGTCATACTTCAGTGATTGAGTGTGGCCCATCATATCTCCGTTCATCTTGTGTGTCATTGTCATCCTTCAGTGATTGAGTGTGGTCCTCATCATCCTCCGTTCATCTGTGTGGTACTTGTCATCCTTCAGAGATTGAGGTGGTACTCATCATCCTCCATCATTGTGTGGTACTTGTCATCCTTCAGAGATTAAGGTGGTCCTCATCATCTCCATTCATCTTGTGTTGTGGTACTTGTCATCTTCAGAGATTGAGTGTGGTCCTCAATCCTCATTCATCTTGTGTGGTACTTGTCATCCTTCAGAGATTGAGTGTGGTCCTCATCATCCTCCATTCATCTTGGTGGTTACGGTCATCCTTCAAGAGATTGGTGTGGTCCTCATCCTCCTCCATGCATCTTGTGTGGTACTTGTCATCCTTCAGAGATTAAGTGTGGTCCTCATCATCCTCCATGCATCTTGTGTAGTCCTCATCATCCTCTGTTTGTCTCATGTGATCCTTTCACCATCAGGTTTTTAAGTGTAATCTTTGTCATGCTTCCATGTTTAGGGCAGTCCCCATCATCCTCCATGGTGTATTTATTACTGTTTCCACTTGTAAGAAGTTTTTTTTTATTGTCTAACAGTAGTCAAGTGTGGTCCTGTCATCATCTGTTGTCATCATCACCTTTACTCGTCAGCCATGCTGTTTTGTTTGGTGGGTTTCCTCATCATCTTCCAATCTCCTGTTATAGTTGCTTCATCCTGCACTCATCTGGTGTGTTCCTCATCAACCTATAGTTATCACAATGGAGGTCATTTACTTCCCGGTCCTGTCGCAATCCAGTGGCACATTCTCCCGAGGATTCGGGTCTTCCGGCGATTCAGCAAGCTTGTGGTCTGACTTCCTGCAGGTGTCACTGCGTGCTGAGGTCCACCGGAGTTCACCATCTTCTAACCGGTGCATGTAAGTGCTTCATTTTGCAAAAGACTTCGTTTTTAAATTCCTCGGTTTTCTTAATCCGTTGGTTTTATGACGACCACGCCTCCCGATTTCTGTTGCGTGATTCCGAATTCCGGAAAAAAAAGGGAAAAAAGTCAGGAACCGACGAAAGTGTGGCTGCGGAGCCCTTAGTAAATGAGCCCCATTATCTTCTGCTCATCGGGTGTGGTCCACATCATTCGCCACTTGTCTGTTGAGGTCACCCCTCATCCAGGTGTGATCAATATTATCCTCTACTCATCGTCCTTCACTTGTCGGTTGTAAATCTACCATCCAGCTCTAGTGTCGTCCTTGTCATCTCCATCCATCAGGTATGCTCCCTCATCATCTCACTAATTGGTTGTGTCCTCTCTGGTTTGTCATGTCCTCAACATCTATTAAGATAGGTGTGTTCCTTATCTTCCTCTACTTTCTGTTGCATTCAGAATTTTGATATGAACTATCTAGTGTAGTCCTCGTCAACTCCATCATCAGTATGCACCTCACGTTCTCCACTCATTAGCGTGGTCCTCGGTATCCTCCTCAGTCTGTTGCTGTCTTCACATCCCATTAAGTAGGTGTGGTCCTTATATCCTCCACTTTGTGTTGTAGTCAGAATTATCTAGAACTCGTGTTGTGTGGTCCTTATCATCCCCTGTCCTTCATGTATGCTCTTCCTTATTCTCCACTCATTAGTCGTGGTCCTCAGTATCCTCCTCTAGTTTGTTGTTGTCCTCACCATCCAACTTAAGCTAGGCGTGGACCTTAAGTACCTCCACTTGTCTGTTCTAATCAGAACTATCTAGACGCCTCGTGTGTGTTGGTCCTTCATCATCCTATGTCCTTCAGTATGCTCTTCATCATTCTCCACTCATTAGTCGTGGTTCCTCGGTATCCCATCTAGTCTGTGGTTGTCCTCACACATCCATTTGCGTTAGGTGTGGTCCTATCATCCTCTGTCCTTCAGTATGTACTTCATATTCTCCACTCGTTAGTCGTGGTCCTCGGTATCCTCCTCTAGTCTGTGGTTGTCCTCACCTCCATCTTGCGTTAGCGTGTGTCCTATCATCCTATGTCCTTCAGGTATGCTCTTCATCATTCTCCACTCATTAGTCGTGGTCCTCGGTATCCTCCTCTAGTCTGTGGTTGTCCTCACCATCCATCTTGGTTAGCAGTGGTCCTGCATCCTATGTCCTTTGTATGCTTCATCATTCTCCACTCATTAGTCGTGGTCCTCGGTATCCTCCTCTAGTCTGTGGTTGTCCTCACCATCCATCTTGCATTAGGGTGGGTCCTATCATCCTCTGTCCTTCAGTTGTTCTTCATCATTCTCCACCAGTGTCGTGGTCCTCGGTATCCTCCTCTAGTCAGTGGTGTCCTCACCATCTACATCGCATTAGGTGTGGTCCTTATCATCCTCTGTCCTTCATGGGTTGCTCTTCATCATTCTCCACTCATAGTCGTGGTCCTCGGTATCTCCTCTACGTCTGTGGTTGTCCTCCACCATCCATGCTGCATTAGGGTGTGGTCCTTATATCCTCTGTCCTTCAGTGTATGCTCTTCATAATCTCCACTGATTAGTCGTGGTCGGGGATCCTCGTACTCTTAGTTCTGTTGTTCCTCACCAGCAATCGTGCATTAGGTGTGGTCCTTATCATCCTCTGTCCTTCAGGTATGCTCTTCATCATTCTCCACTTATTAGTCGTGGTCCTCGGTATCCTCCTCTAGTCTGTGGTTGTCCTCACAGAAACACATCCAGAGCTGCTGCAGAACATACCCAGAACACACCAGAGCTGCTGCGCGACCTACACAGAACTCACATCCAGAGCTGCTGCAAGACATGCCACAGAACACATCCAGACTGCTGCAAGACATGACACAGAACACATCCAGAGTGTGCCAAGAACATACACAAACACATCCAGATCTGCCGAAGACATACACAGAGCACAGCCAGAGCTGCTGCAAGACATACACAGAACATATCCAGAGCTGCTGCAAGATATACACAGAACACATGCAGAGCTGCTGCAAGGAATACACAGGACACAGCCAGAGCTGCTGCAAGACATGCACAGAACCAGCCAGAGCTGCTGCAAGACATACACAGAACACATCCAGAGCTGCTGCAAGACATACACAGAACACATACAGAACTGCTGCAAGACATACACAGAACACATACAGAACTGCTGCAAGACATACACAGAACACAAATCTCCAGAGCTGCGTGCAGACATACACAGAACACATCCAGATCGCTGCAAGACATGCCAGAACACATCAGAGCTGCTGCAAGAAGACATCACGAACACAGCCAGAGCTGCTGCAACCCATACACAGAACACAGCTAGAGCTGCTGTAAGACATGCACAGCACACATCCAGAGCTGCTCCAAGACATACACAGAACACATCCAGAGCTGCTGCAAGACATGCACAGAACACAGCCAGAGCTGCTGCAAGACATACACAGAACACATACAGAACTGCTGCAAGACATACACAGAACACATCCAGAGCTGCTGCAAGACATACACAGAACACATCCAGATCTGCTGCAAGACATGCACAGAACACAGCCAAGAGCTGCTGCAAGACATGCCAGAACACAGCCAGAGCTGCTTGCAACCCATACACAGAACACAGCCAGAGCTGCTGCAAGACATGCACAGAACACATCCAGAGCTGCTCCAAGACATACACAGAACACATACAGAACTGCTGCAAGACATACACAGAACTCATCCAGAGCTGCTGCAACCCATACACAGAACACAGCCAGAGCTGCTGCAGACTGCACAGAACCAGCCCAGAGCTGCTGCAAGACAGACATGAACACATCGAGTGCTGCAAGACATACACAGAACACATGCAGAGCTGCAGCAAGGAATACACAGCACACATCCAGAGCTGCAGTGAGGAATGCATAAAACACATCCAGAGCTGCTGAAAGCAATACATAAAACACATCTAGAGCTGCTACGAGACATACACAGAACACATCCAGAGCTGCTGCAAGACATACACAGACCCATCCAGAGCTGCTGCAAAACATCACGAACACATCCAGAGCTGCGCAAAAACCAGACACATCCAGAGTGCTGCGAGACATACACAGAACACATCCAGAGCTGCTGACAAGACTGACAGAACACATCCAGAGCTGCTGCAAGACTACACAGACCACATCCAGATGCCGCAGACATACTCAGAGCACACCAGAGCGTGCTGCAAGAATACACAGAACACATCCAGATCTGCCGCAAGACATACACAGAGCACAGCCAGAGCTGCTGCAAGACATACACAGAACATATCCAGAGCTGCGCAAGATATACACAGAACACATGCAGGCTGCTGAAAGGAATACACAGGAACATCCAGAGCTGCATGAGGAATACATAAACACATCAAGAGCTGCTGCGAGACATCACAGAACACATTCAGAGCTGCAGCAGGAAATAAACAGTACACTTCCAAGAGCTGCAGTAAAGAATACACATCCACTGTGGAGGAAGGAAACCGAGGGACCCGGAGAAAACCACACAAACACGGAGAGAACATACAACTCTTTGCAGTGTTGACCTGGGTGGGACTAAACCGGACCCCAGCGCTGCAAGTGCGCTAGAGTCCTGGCACCTTCTGTGCTCTTAGCTCTCTGCCGACACTGGGAGGTTCTGAATGTGCAAAATTATTATATATTCTAAGATTCTTTAGCTTATCCAGAAAATGGGGGCGTGTCCCACACTGCTGTGCTCTTAGCGCTGAGCACTGCGTTGCATGGATTTATACAGTAAGAAGTTTGCCACTAGTCTCATATGGTCTGGAGCATCTGGAACTGAAAGTCCACAGTGTAGACTAAATGAGTGTCCGGGAGAATCCCATCAGGCAGCAGGGACAGGAACGCTACAGCCGTGTGTAGAGTCATGGGTCCTACCGGCCACAACACTCCTAGGAAGTGCAATATTACAATAAGGATTGGACCCGGACTGTGTGACCGAGAACCAAAGACCCAGCTCTAGTGGGCTTCCCATAGTACGTTTTTGAGTGTATTTGATCAGTGTTTAGGGTGATGGGGACAGAATACACCCAACAACAACCATTTTTGTCCTTGTAGTAAAGTGTTGCTTAGAACAATGATTGGATCCAAACTGGGGGACCAGAGAACCAATGGGCCAGACTCTAAGAAGCTTCAGAAGTCCAGGAGCAAATCCCTATTTCTACAGTCACCAGACTACTTACTGTGTCAAGGACCTCAGTGTGACCTGCATTGGATCTCATAGATCTCTGATCCAATCTAGGTTGGGTCTTTCCGAGCTAATCTGGCTTGATATCTCTCTTACATGGTCTAGGTTGGATGTCACTGATCTGATCAAGGTTGGTTCCTTCTGATCAAGGTTGGATATCTCTGATCTAGGTTAGATATCTCTGATCTGATGTAGGTTTGTCTTTAATATGATCTAGGTTGTGTCCCTAGATCTCTCTGATCTGATCTAGGTTGGATCTAATGAACCTCTTTGATCTGATCTAGGTTCTATCTCTCTGATCTGATCTAGATTGGATCTCATACATCTCTCTGATTGATCTACATTGGGTCTCTTATGATCTCTCTGATCTATAAGGTTTGATCTAATGGATCTCTCTGGTCTGATGTAGGTTGGATCTCATGGATCTCTTTGATCTGATCTAAGGTTGGATCTCACTGATTCGATCAAGGTTGGATCTCTCTGATCAATCTAGGTGTGATCTCTTTAAATCTGACTAATCTAGTGTGTCCCTTGGATCTCTTTGATCTGATCTAGGTTGGATATCATGGATCTCTAAAATCTGAACTAGGTTGGATCTTTCCGATCTGATCTAAAGTGGATGTCATCCATCTCTCTGATTTATCTAAATTGGATCTCTCTGTTATGTTCTAGGTTGGATCTCTCTGATCTAGGTTGGATCTCTCTGATCTATATTGGATCTCATAGATCTCTCTCATCTCTTCTAGGTTGGATCTCTCGGATATCTCTGATCTAGGTTGGATCTCTCTGATCTATATTGGATCTCATAGATTTTCTCTCTGTTTCTAGGTGGATCTCTTGAATCTCTCTGATCTAGGTTGGATCTCTCTGATCTATATTGGATCTCATAGATCTCTCTGATCTGTTCTAGGTTGGATCTCTTGAATCTCTCTGATCTAGGTTGGATCTCTATGATCTATATTGGATCTCATAGATCTCTCTGATCTGTTCTAGGTTGGATCTCTTGGATCTCTCTGATCTAGGTTGGATCTCTCTGATCTATATTGGATCTCATAGATCTCTCTGATCTGTTCTAGGTTGGATCTCTTGAATCTCTCTGATCTAGGTTGGATCTCTCTGATCTATATTGGATCTCATAGATCTCTCTGATCTATATTGGATCTCTTGGATCTCTCTGATCTAGGTTGGATCTCATCAAGCTATTATAAAACCTTTACATTCCATCGTCCATCCTCCATGTGTTATGCTTGTCCCGGAGTAGTATCTCCATGTCGTGGCAGTAATGATAACCATCACGTGGCCTCCTCAGTGATATGAAGTGGGAAAACATATTATTATTATTATGAGACTTAGTAATTTAACTAGTTAGAAGCCGCTGACCCGTGTACAATTGCCTCTGCAATGTGCAATTAAGACTCCAGAAAGTGACCTTTAATGGCCGGCGCGGTAATAAAAAACAATGGGGACGGCATCTCGGTCAGGATACGGCGGAGGAGATTGGGGATTTTTGATGAGCAGTTATTTGTGAGTCTTCACGCATCAGCAGTTTTTGGCTGGTGGAAGTCAGTCACCTTGTAAAATCCCCGGATCTGTTCTAATGCTGTCACCTAGGCCAAGAGAGGAGCTACAAGGGAGAAGGGGGCAGGTAATTGGGGGATTGGACAGAGCTGAGATACGTTCATACTAATTGGTTTCCATCTCTTTTACCTTGGGACAGAATTACCAACTATCAATCTATAAATAGAAATTAGAAAATTTTCCCAAACTAATCTCAGGCCAAATGTCAAAGAATCGGTTATGAGACTTGATCCAGTAAATTTGGTCAAAATGAAAAGTTTCCATAAAAGCCCTGAAAACTTGTCCCTTTCTTCTAGAACTTTCTATCCCATGGTAAGTTCTAAGCTCAAGGTTCCAAGTTCCACCAAACCTTCAATGATGACCGATTCAGGAGAGCGATACTGGGAAGATGCTTATCTACCCAATCAAGACTCTGTTCCAAGGTCATTGTTACCAGGTCCTGGCCCTGTTCTCCAAGGTCCTAGAACTTTGAATGTAATATGGAACCAGTGGTGGATTAAGATGGCTCATGGGCTGTATGGATATTATAGCCCTACAAGTCTGTCTAGAATCACTTCCTACATCTGGCACTAGAATCAGCTTCTTGGGGAATGGAGGATGTGTCCCTTCTGTTGCTTTCAAACTGTGGTTTCAGGACCTTTGGAGGACCTTCAGCGGTCCCGAAATTGCTCCTGAGTACATGTGTATTGAGAGCAGGAAAAGATGTCCAAGGATTTCATGGGTGAAGGCTTCAATATAAAACCGGGTGGTTTAGGTGGACATGGGCCTCCTAGATGGCTTTGGTCCCGGGCTACCGCTTGGAACTAAGATTTTTACAGTCTAAGAGGGTTTTAGCAGAACAAATCTGGAAGCCAACTTTGGAATCTCCAAGATCCCCAAGATTCTTAGTGAGTGGTCTTGATTCCCAGTGGAATTCATGAGAAGTTAAACAATCTTTTTACTCATCTCCACTTGTTAAACCTACTGCTTTAACCACTAGGAGGAGCTATAGAGTATGCTGCTACATTTATCTAATAAGTTTGTGTATTTTTAACAGCGCAACAAGAGGACAGACATGGTATTACAAGTAAAATTACAGTGAAAATAAAGTTGGTAATTTTGTCTTTGTTTTAAGATTAATCCTAAAAAGTAATCCACATTTCAATTATCGACCAGGCATATCAATAATCTGAATTATTATAATGACTGAATACCTACAATTTTTGACTCCCGGCTCCACAAGGAGAGCTCATGAGTTTTTTATAGACTGCTTATTAATATGGGCTGATAAGAACTTCGACGTCGGTGTCTTCCATTCACCAGCTCCGTCTAGCCCGGACATGTTCCTTGAGCAGCCAGTCTGGCAGCTTTAGGCTTCTAGCAACTAAGCATGGCTGTGATTGGCCAGGTGGACATAACTGACCAGTCACAGCCAGCCATGGCACAAAGCTGCTTGATTAAAATCAAGCAATGTGTCCAGGTTGCGTGGAGCTGTTGAAGGAGAAGACAATGGGGCACATTTACTAAGGGTCTGCGGAGCACATTTTTGTTGGGTTTCCCGCCGATTTCCAAGTTGTGCCGCATTTAACAGGGGATTTTTCACACGTCACAAATCAGGGGGTGGGCCGTCGGTCGATCCAATGGATTCCGACAAAGCGCAGGATTTAACATCGGAAATTGTGTCACAGGACACGCACTTCCAAGCACCGGGAAGAAGAAGGCGAACCCACGGCGGGGAAGCGTCAGATGCAGGAAATCGGGCGCACAAGCTCCTTGAATCGCGCCGGACTTCATCTTGGTCGGACACTCCGGATCGGGGTAAGTTAATTTGCCCCAATGAATCTAAAGTTCGGGTCCACTCATCTGTACTTATTACTTGAACTCAATAATAGCACAGTATGCAGTAAGATCTAGAGCTCCCCTAGTGGTGGTTACTGGTGACAAGAATTTTATTAATTACCTCTATGTCTATGCAGAGCGTTTGGAGCTTTGTTTTAGAAAAGAAAAGTTATAAAACAATATTTAGAAGCCAATCTGCAACTTTGGAATGAAAACATCTCTATATCGGCACGTGTGATTTTTAGATATTTTTATACAAATGAAAGGAAATATTAACAGTCGTCTCGTTGGCTCATGAATTATTTGTGAAGCTGAGTTTGCCGCTTCCCGCAGCTCTGCCGCCTCATTGTTTCTTTATTCCTCATGAACCTTCTCCACCTCTTCTTGGTAAATTACAGATTTCCAAATAAGGATGTTATTGTCTTCGGGAAGCAGCGGATGAAATACGGCTGAACAGTAACTTTACTTAGTTTATTTATTGACTATTATTTTTCTGAGATCTGAGGAGCGCAGCGTAGGGAATGCATAATTCATCTCCATCAGAACCCACCACCTGACCTGCCACATAATATAGCTCTAGGATGTAGGACAGTGGTGGCGAACCTATGGCACTGGTGCCAGAGGCGGCACTCGGAGCCCTCTCTGTGGGCACCAGGCCATCAACCCAGCATGAAGTTCACCAGACAGGACTCAAAGAATCTTCCTGCAGAATCTTCCTACAATGATAGGGGAATTTGCTCTCCTCCTTTCAACTGCGTTGGTGTCTTTAGGAGGCTGAACGATTGAAAGTTGTCAAAGCACAAGGAGAAATAAGTTGCTGTGCTGGCACTTTGCAATAAATAAGTGGATTTTGGTTAAAATTTGGGCACTCAAGCTCTAAAAGATTCGCCTTCACTGATCTAGGAGATCCCAACAGAACCATGGGTAAAAATAAAACTGCTAATGTGACCTGAACCCAGGACCTCATCACTGCAGCTAATTGTGATGACCACTTTAGATCAAGATATAAAACATAAAGACAATGTAACGATTGAGAAAGGGTTGCAGGCCTAAAACTCACCCACAACTAGTGTCACCTACCTTACAAGCCTAACAAACACTAAAGGTAAGGGTCTTCTGGTCGACATTCCCTACTCTGACTTTGGGAAACATGATCCAGTTGACACCAGAACGGGGTTCACGAG
This sequence comes from Engystomops pustulosus, assembly GCA_019512145.1. Lineage (NCBI taxonomy): Eukaryota > Metazoa > Chordata > Amphibia > Anura > Leptodactylidae > Engystomops > Engystomops pustulosus. Next base: position 10,286,379 of record CM033641.1, read on the forward strand.
AGGTTTCATAGATAGGTAGAAGCACAAGCAGAATAATGGATGAGGTATAGGTTTGGGGTACACAAGGTTCAGGGTGCACAGTGTTCTAGCTCAGGCTGAAGGTACACAGGGTTCCAGATCTGGCATGATGCAGGGTTCCAGATCTGGCAGGAAACAGGCCTTCAGATCTAGCAGGAAACAGGGTCAGGAGTACCCCAGGTCACAGAAGAAACAATAACCAGCCCTGAGTGAACTGATCATTATTTAAACAGTTTTTGAAGGGATTGAGCAGGAAGGCTCTTCCAGACTTCTTGGAGAACTAAATACAGATCTTCTGTTGATGTGGCACTCAGCAGATAGGTTGTTCCAAACATCTTGTAGAACTAAGAACAGATCTTTCGTGGTTGTAGGAACTCAGACGGGAGGTTGGTCTAAAGATCTTGGAAAACTAATCACAGATCTTCTATGGATATAGAAACTGAGTTTTCCAGACATATTGTAGAACTATGAACAGATTTTTTGTGGATGTACAAACTCAGCAGGAAGCTTGTTTCAACTAAGCACAGATCTTCTTGGATGTAGGAACTCGGCAGAGATGTTGTTCCAGACATCTTCAAAAACTAAGAACAGATCTTCTCTGGATGTAGGTACTCAGCAGGGAGGTTGTTTCAGGCATTTCGGAGAACAAAATACACATGACGCTGAATAAGATCGGGTGTGGGGTCCCAGATGCTTAAAGGTGTATTTCTACTTCTCCACTGGATAGGGCGGCCTCTGGGACTCCCAATGATCACAACAATTTCCTGCCGCAGGGGTTGGTCGCTCTTTTACTTAATTTGCCCATTAGCCTTTACTGTCTTAATAATAATCCCTGAATGTTCATCAAGTGGTTCAGCATTTTTGCTACTTACTTTTGTACTTTGTGCAGACTTTCCGTCATTCTTTGTTTACATGTCTGAGCTCTGATGAATAGAAAGACCTGCAGAAGGAGATCATGTCCCATCCTGTCTCATGTCTCACCCTACTGTGAGAGAGAGAGAGAGGGACACATGGGAGATGCTATGAGGACGGACATATATTGTCCCATGATGCTAAGGTGTGATCATTTTCAGCATAGTTGGCCACTACCATTAAATGTTAGCCTTCTCACATCTGGGAGTTTGTTACAATTGCATTCCTATAAAACAATGGTCCATTAGCTGCACACGTCAGCTGCACTCTCTCTCATGCTGATACTTTGTTACACTGTACCAGATCGGTTACCACACATTTAATTGTCACAAACTCTGTCCTCTGTTTTCATTTACTGACAGCAAGCAGAGATCTTGGAAATGTTACTAATAGACGTTGTACTTTATAAGCTGGGATGCGGTAGAATGGTTAAAATCCATCTACTTGGAATAACCAGTCAGATGCCAGAAGTAAAATGCAAATGGGCTGTCACAGATACGGGGTCTGCGGCGGCCGAGGACTTGGTGTATTTCACATTCACATCAGAAGGAGACACATTCTCGGCGCAGGCAAATCATCCGCCACTGACTTGTGCTGACAGATCCGTAGCGCATATCTCATCCCGCTGATGAATGGACGTCTGCCGCACATTTCGCTCTAAGATGCGGAATATATTTGGGACATGGAACAAATGCTCAGTTGCAGAAAGTGTGTTTTATTGGATGGACACAAGGGGGCGTTATTCATCAATAGGTCATTGGGGCAAAGGGGCAAATATTATCCTTTTAATCCTCAATGCTGAACAATGGATCATGAGTAGCAAAGATATTTCATAAATAATAAATCATATTCAGTGTAACTACAGAAAAAAAATTGTTACAATTTATTAACATTCGCTTGCATAGTTTGGCGCCACCTAGTGTTCACTGTATATAGCACTATGTACGTCCACCTTGAGGATACTCAAGTTCAGTCGAGTCACAGTCAAGTCTATGGAGGGTTATGCTCTGTCCACGGCTTGAGAATAGCCTCAGAATTGGAGCTTTTTATTGGGGAGTATCCTCACACTGCTGTGCTCTTAGCTCTAAGCACTGGACTGCTCCACAGCCTTTCCAATCTACCATCAAAATCCATCATAAGCAACGTGGTAATCTTCGTATATTTGTTATCCATGGCCTTCTTCCTTCTAAAATCAACTTTTATAATTATGATAATGGGCGACAAGAGCCCCTTCTAACTGTAGGTTCACAGGCTGTTACACTGTCTCCCCTTTCTCCATGCTCCCCCAGCACTTCCCCCTCCCTCTGCCTGATGTAATCTCACAGAATGGAAGGGTGGAAATGCCGCTGTACAGTGTAACAGCCTGTGAAGCTACAGTATGGAGCAGCTCTGGTAACGCCCTCCAATATTAGCATAAATATAAAAGTTGATTCAGACTTATTAGCATAATTATACAAGTTGACTTTAGAAGGAAGGAGGCCATGGATAACAAGTATAAGAAGATTACCACAATCACGGTGCCTGGATCTATGAGTTAGGGATGTTGTTTCCGTTTTGTCTTCATTTTTCTACCATCTTTGGTTTGCGTCAGCAAAAAAAGTTGAAGATTTAACTTGGTTGCACATTTGTAAAACCTGCTTCCCCAGCCTAAATAGTGGGAAAAAATGGGTCATCAGGTCCGTTCTTTTTGCAGACCCATCGACTTCTATTGCCTTCTGTGATCCGCATACTTGAAAAAAGTATCCAGTTCCTGGAAGTGGTTTCAAAAATTTTTTAACGGACAACGGATTGGTGGAAAACTGAAATGTGAAAACGCCCCTATGGAACATAGGGGCTCATTTACTTACCCGGTCCAGTCGCGATCCTGCGGCGCGTTGTCCGACGAGGATTCGGGTTCTGCCGGGATTCACTAAGGTCATGCACCCGATGTCCACCAGGTGTCGCTGCTGCGCTGAGGTCCGCCGGAGTTCACCTTCTTCTTCCTGGTGCATGTAAGTGTGTGATCCTGCGACACACAACCTTTTTTTAATTCTGCGGTTTTCCCTAATCTGTCGGGTTGTCCGACGGCTAAGCCCTCCGATTTCTGTTGCGTGAAAGCCGGCCCCAATGCGCCAAAATACGATCGCATGCACCAAAATCCCAGGGCAATTCGGCGCAAATCGGAAATCGTCGGGAAACCCAATGAAAGTGCATCCGACGGACCCTTAGTAAATGAGCCCCATTGGCTCAGTAAGGCATCCGTGCAACCATGGAATCACAGGTGTGAAAAATCAAGGTGGGTGGGAAAGAGTCGTAAGTGTCCCCCATATGTGTCCCCCATAAGTGTCCCCCATGGTCTCTCATAATAGATTCTGACGGTAAATTTCCTTTAAATGACAATAGAGAGGAAAGGCTTTGGACCGTTTCCTGCAGAGAGCTCAGAGCACAGCAGTGCTCAGCAGGGGCCCCCACAAATCAGCTGATGAGTAGGAGTCCCCACTAATCTGAAGTACTAATCACTAATCCTATGAACAGATCATCAATCAGTATCAATAATGAAGCAAACCCCCTTCAGCAGGTCTCCGCGCAGGGGATCTACAGTCGCTTCGCTTTTCGATGGCGGCGCAGGAACGTCTCGTGTTGTATTAATAGTGAAGCATATGGCGGAGGAGCGAGCATATTGTCTGATTCACATGGATAATTATGTTCATTGCACCGCGCAATTATATAGAGGGAAGACAACGACTTTCTGCTGGAGGAGACGATTATAGCCGAATTGTAGATCAGCCAGTACCGCGCTGCGGGTTATGGGAACGCGGCGTCGTGGGGATGGTTACTGGGCATGACTATTATACTTAGTGACGGGGGGCGCTGGATTATGTCGTCTTATGATAACTGGGTTCTGTTTTTTGAAAAAGTTCCCTAAAAAGTGTAGACCAATAGGACTCCTCTATGGCTGCGGGCTCCCTACATCATGAGACTACCCTACAATATGCAGCCCTCTCCTCCCTCATATACAGGCAGTCCCCTACTAAAGAACACCCGACTTACAGACAACCCCTAGTTAAAGACGGACCCCTCTCCCCCTGTGACCTCTGGTGACCGCTCTGGACGTTACTATAGTCCTAGGCTGTAATGATCAGCTGTAAGGTGTCTGTAATGAAGCTTTATTGATCATCCTTGGATCAATTACAGCAAAAAACGTTGAAACTCCAAATGTCACCGGAGCAAAAAAAAAATTTTGTATGGAGAAACAATTATAAAATATACAGATTCGACTTACATACAAATTCAACTTAAGAACAAACCTATGGTCATTGCATTCCTCTCCTAAAATACTCAGCAGCGAAGGAACTGGTTTATTTATTAAGTTACTCTCGTTATTTGATCTCCGTAACAAAATAATCAGCTTGGTCACTGATCCCCACAAGATCAACAGACTCCGATTCACTCCTCTGATCAACACTCCTCTCCTGCTTCAGTCATAATTCCCATGATCTGATTGGCTGTAGCACGCAGGGGCGTAACTAGGAGAGGCAGGGGCCATAGCAGGTTTCTGAACGGGGCCCACTTACCCCTTAAAAAAATATACATATTTGTTTACTCACACATGTGAGTTACAATGACCCCCATTATATACACACCATATATACACAGACAGCATATACACATCACATATATACACATGCATACAATATCATATACTTACATACATAGAAATGCAGCATATACACACCAAATACCCAAGATTACTGGGCCCCCTGACACTGTGAGCCCCATAGCAGCTGCTATGGCTGCTACCCCTGTAGTTACGCCTCTGGTAGCACCTTAAATCTCTACCTACAACAAGCAGAAGTTGAAAACTAAGTCAAGCTTTCTGTAGAGAATCAGGACATGTACCGTCCTCGCCAGGCAGATCGCCTACACGTTGTCAGCTTGTCTTTGTTTTCTGGTAGCACCCTGACCCGAAGGAGACAGCTATATTTTACACGTCTTACGTACTTCTTCTCTGAAGACCTTTTAGTGTTCCTTCTGGGTCAAGATAATCGCTTGTTTCACTCATTGTCTCTAAAACTCCTTGTAACTGACAGGCGAACACCTCGAGACGTCGCGTTACTAAAATCAGTGGCGACACCTCCATTCCTGTGCCGCTCCCACCACGCAAGAGGGGATGTAATTGGTTTCTAATGCTTCACTTCATTGTCACAGGACTGGACGCTTCTCCGGCTCAGAGGGGAGAATGTTCTGCCAATGTACAAGTATAGGAAGGGTGAACTACAGCTTATTGAAACATAACTTTTAATATATTCAATAAAAGGTCATAAAGTACTTCAGACCAGAGCCACACTCCATCTCATAACACCAGAAGAAATGGAGAGCAGTAATAAGTGGCGGCCCCACCACTGTGTTCTTTGTAGGACCACTGTCCATGGCGTGACGAACCTGACATTATTTATGCACCTTGGGGGTCATTTACTAAGGGCCCGATTCGCGTTTTCCCGACGTGTTACCCGAATATTTCCGATTTGCACCGATTGTACCTGAATTGCCCCGGGATTTTGGCGCACGCGATCGGATTGTGGCGCATCGGCACCAGCATGCACGCGACGGAAATCGGGGGGCGTGGCCAAACGAAAACCCAGCGGATTCGGAAAAACCACCGCATTTAAAAAAGGAAATTGTGTCGCGGAGCTTGCACTTACCTTCATCCAGGATAGGATCGTGAACTTCGGTGCATTTCAGGGAACTTCAGCGCAGCAGCGCCACCTGGTGGACGTCGGAGGAACTGCCTTGATGAATCCCGGCCGGATCCGAATCCAGCGCAGAGAACGCGCCGCTGGATCGCGAACGGACCGGGTAAGTAAATCTGCCCCCTTGTCTTATTTCCCCTGATGAAAGATCCTCCTGGATGGCAGATCTGGAAACGCGTTGGGAAGGCATTCTACGGCAATCCTAGGGACCTTTAGATTCTAGGGACCTAGTGGAACTGTCCTTGTTAGGATGGGAGCTATTCTGGGTAGCAGGGACAGGGCTGCTTTAGGGATATCTGGATGCAGCGCCTTCATCTTCTCCTGGTCTGGGACCCCCTTCTGTTGACAGTAGCCGCTCCATATTCCTGCTCAATTTCCGTGGCTCCTGACTCCTGGTCATGGGTGAGATCTTTCTGGTCTTTTGATCTGAGATCCTTCCATTGTGTATTGATGTAACATTGTCTGTGTTATTACTGCTTCGTTCACCCTTCCTATACATGTTTTTTTGCTCATCATAATTTGATGTAGTGAACGGATATCACCTGTTGTGGTCTTCCCAGTCCTGCTTCTTGTATTGTTCTCTTCCAACGTACAACTTCGATATCCTTAGCTAAGTCTCTAGTGGTGACAGGGGCTACTAAAAAATGTGGGTCTACCGAGGGTACAGGGGTGTAATGATTTGTTGTGACCTTCTCGTTTTGTTGCCTATCTGAACATGATCACATTCACAATATTGACTCGCTGTCAGTGATCAGGATTTTCTTGTTTACCTCCAAAAAATGGAAAACTTTCAATCTGACAATTGTATTGAGACTGGTTCATTCTCAGGCTAATACATTTTACCAACACTGATACATTGTAGCCAATACTCAGGATATGGCTACCTGCAATCGGCAAGTTATGTCTTACAGGACACAAATCAACAGAAGGTGGTGCTAGAGGTGCTGTGCTGGACAGGAGCACCCAATGGATGTAACTAATCGGTTGTTTCGACGCATAAACAAAGTAGTGATCACTGTGTCCTTAAATGAACCCTCTACATTTGTGTCCATCTCATCACAATGGACAGAGCACTGGAGGTAAACAGGTTTCTTCTGACGAGATCTAGAAAACAGTAAGGAACTGCCACGTTCCCAGGGTAATTTACTCCTCAACACATTATTACGTACATTATAATGCCGTTAAGGATGCGCTCAGTGGCAGAGCGCTCATCATACATGTGGTTGTTAAATTATGCAGTTAAATACCAGCGGTGCCATTTTGGATAGGATCACAATCTGTTCCCATGGCAGCCTTGAATCTTTATAAGACTCCAGGACCTGTCATTCAGCAGGATCTATAACAGTGTGCCAGAGGCATATTGTTATAGATCCATAGTAGATTCTCCATATACTACAATACTGTAGTATTGCAGTATATGGTAGGAGCGATCAGTCTTCCAAGGGTTAAAGTACCCTATGGATTATAGAAATTACACTCCCAATGGTACTTTAGAGGCTACGGCAGGGTGGGCATATGTCAGCCACAATGGAGATGAGAAGGGGTAACCCTTCTCCCCTTCTCCTCTCCATAGCAATGCATTTGGTACGGCCCGTAACACGGGAAAAGAGAGGACATATCCTCTATTTCCTTGTGTGTGGCACCGTCTCGCTCCATGTGACAATGGCCGGTTAATGGGGGACGTATACTTGTGGCTGTATATACATGTACATGGGACATTGTAAAAAAATAAATAAAAATTCAGATCACCCCCCACCTTTCCTTAGAACTGATGTAAAAATAAACAGACAAATAAAATCATAAACATTTTGGGTAGTGCCGCATCGCAAAAGTCCAAAACTATCAAAGTATAAAAACGGGCACTGAACTCCGTAATGGAAAATAGCGCCCATAGAAATTTTATTAAAAAGCAATCAAAAGGTTTGCGAGTCCCCAAAATGTTAGCAATGAAACCTCATCGCATCCCGAAATAAATGACGCCTTGTGCAGGTCTGTACGCCGAAGTATGAAAAAGTTATTGGCATCTAAACAGGGCAAAATGAAGAAAACAATGTATGTACGAAACTCTATTAAACCATAGTCAAACTTACCGTAGATACATTTAGTATCTCTGTGATTGTACCGACCAAAATAATAAAGTAGACGTGTCAGCAGGGGCGCACAGTGAAAGCCCTAAAATCTGTATCCACATGGAAGCAAGGGAACAAGCACGGTTTTTCTACAATTTCATTGCATTTGGAATTTTTTTCCTGCTTCCACGGAATCGGAAAGTTATTTTATATCCCATGCCGATTCACTAGGAAGGGCAGTTGTTAGGCAGAAAAAAAGCCCTAATACAGCTTTGTACATACATTTTTTTAAAAAAAGTTCTGTATTTTTAAATGAAAATGGTCTGGTAGTAGATGTCCTTTAAGGGCTCAACTTAAGACTTCACCAGTTGGCAAATGTCCAGCAGAAGGCGACCTAATTTGAGCCCCCAGAATCATTTCATTTGTGGGGTTCAAGAAAAAACCCAACACTGCGGCTACCATCTTACTTATAAGACTGATAAATTCTCTGCTATAGCATTGGGGGCTACCTAGTCTTGTCTGCACTCACTTTAAGATTTGGGAGCTTTGTGCACCCTTCTTCCTCTCTTTCGTTGTGCCGTTGGCTTCTTTGGTTGTTCCATTGGTTTGGTTTTCGTGGTGTTAGACCTCCTTCATAGATAAGAATGTGAATTGTATGTGCTGCTCTGTGACCACTTACTACACAATCTAAATGGACATTGTTATCGCTTCAACGGGGATCAGCACCTGACTTTATTAAAGGGATTTTTTGGAGACAACCTCTGTTGAGAATTGACAGCCATATTTGTCCCTCATTTGACTGGTGGAAGACCTACGCAAGAAGAAAAATAATAACTATCAGTGTCTGGTCATGTCTGGTTGGGTTTACATGGAAATCCATGAAGGAGTTGGATGTGAATAAGACTCATTTTATTTACTTGACTTTGATAACTTTTATTTTAATTTTACCTTTCACGTTTCTTCCAGAAAAATGACGTCCGCAACTTCGCCAATTATTCTTAAATGGGACCCCAAAAGTCTTGAAATCCGGACTCTTACCGTGGAGAGCCTCCTCGAGCCACTCGTCACCCAGGTAAGTCCAAAATTCTCTCCCTCCTTACCCCTTGGTCAGGACCACTCTTTCGGTGGCCTCTCTGCTAGTCCAACCCCCCCAAGTCCATGGCCTTCACCGGTGTGGCCCATGGTCATAAATCAATCTTGATTATCCATTGTTTTACTCTACAATCATATCATACAAATGTATTTTTGGTGTAAGTTCTGGGGCATTGACCTTTAAACTGTGGCAAAACTCCCAGCATGCCCTGATAGCCAATTGCTGGTTTGAGGCACAAAACCAGTAGTTGGTTGGCTCTTGGTGGCCACATGACCATTGGTGGTCTTTAGTCTTCTTATTGACCCTTGGTTCAGCCTATAGTATCAGCCTGGATGAATATTGATGTGGCAGTCTGTATTCTGGAGCTTGAATCCCCATGTCTTCTCTGTGCTGCCTGATATATAATGTATTGTGCATGGTATATGCTGTTCATATAGAATGAAATGATCGTATATCCTGTTGATCAGTATCAGACTGCAGGAGCTGTAAGTGGCCGCCTATAGTCTGCTACTTGAAGCCTTGTTTCTTCTTTGTGCAGTCTGATACTAAGAATTAACTGTATATATTATATGTAATATATATTATTAGAACCTATCGCCAGGAATGTCCCTTTAGCTGATCCTATGCTGATTTTAAAAAATGCCTTTGTCAGCATTCTGAATACTGTCACTACTTTATAAAGTGTTATTTCACATTACCTGGCAGCTCCCAGCGAGCAGCATGTGGTGAGTCCTGGAGGAAGGGACAGCTGCAGCCTGTATGTGCCTATATCAGTCTCCTCATGCATTCTTCCCCTACTCCACACCATCTCCCTCCGTCCCTCTCCCTGTCATGTGCATTGAGCAGGCAGGGGAGAGAGATCGTGTGGAGCAGAGGAAGAATGCATTAGGAGACTGAGACAGACACACACAGGCTGCAGCTGCCCCTTCCTCCGGGACTCACCACACGCTGCTTGTTGGGAGCCAGGTAATGTGAAATAACACTTTCTAAAGTAGTGGAAGTATTCTGAATGCTAACAAAGACATTTTTTGAATCAGCATAGCATAGGATATTGGAAGCAAAAATAGAGGACATTTGGTAATATTTCCAGCTCACCTTGGAGATGTAGTTGCCAAACTGTGTTTGGTTGGCCGTGCACGTGGAGAGACAATTGGCCCGGGTCCGGCTGGGTTAGACTATAGACAAACAAAATTATTCCCGTAACTTGCTCCTCAGATACGTGAAAATAGTTTAAACCATAGTGAAAACGAAAAATACTTTATTGGAAAAAGAGGTTGAAAATTCCAATCCATCAGGATGGCTAAAAATGTTAACTGGTGACGCATTTCGAGCCTAAGTAACGGCTCTTAATCATCCCTCACAGCATTGGATATGGGAGCCTGTCAACAGCTAAAAATGACATTCCTGGTGACAGGTTCACTTTAGTATCCAATGGTCATGTTTGTGTTTCGGGTTCTTGACACTTTCAGTTTCTGCTTGCTGTCAGTGAATTGTAACTTACTTTTTGATATTGAGCGGCATCAAATCTATACTGTGTTTCTTCCCACAACTCTGGTTTTGTACCTTTGCTGTTACCTTTATGCCTTAAAGGGGTTTTTCGTTCATCCATTGCAGAGGTGATAAATCTATGATTCGGAGGAGCGTTGAGGCTTGTGCCTAGATGCTCTTTTTCGGTATTGGCACTGATGAAAACATTAGACTCCCACCCGTCAATGATTTATTACCTGTCTGTGCACAGTTCATAAAAGAATTTTTGCTACAATGTATCGGCGCAGACATCTTTATCTCTCTCTGCTCAGAGGCGCGGTGTACGGCGCTGCTTTGCAAAAGTATTGTACGCTCTAATGAATTCTTTTTGGACTGTAAAAAAGAAAAGAGAAGGGACCGGTTTCCTTGATCTGACACATCCAGGGGGCGATGTGTTTTTTTGGCTTCTACCTCCTAATTGTAAAATCTTCCACTTCTATCCGAAGAGATGAATTTCCCAGCAGATCATATGAATTGTGATTAGTTTCATCTGCTACAGAATGAATTGCTATTTGTCTGTGTCTGCCGGCTTTATTGTAACATCTGCTCCCCGCGCCGTACAGCTTACATACTGCCAATCTGACAAGTAACGCAGCGCTATAAAGTCCACCCCCATGAATGGATCCAGCCGGGGATGACAGCTAAGGGCAACTTTCCAGCCACCTGAAGCCTTCTGTGTTAATGTATTGTGTGAGTCTTAAAGGGACTGTACAATCTGCAGCTATTGCCCATACCATTGTTTATACAGCAGGAGGACATGATATAAATCCCAGGATTGTAGCATGTGCTCTTAGCTCTCTATGTTGAACTACATCTGCTGTGTAGTTAAGGGTGAACCTGGTCACCAGGAATGTCCTTTTAGCTGGTGACAGGTTCCAATAGCCTATGGATGCAGCATTCTGGCAATACTTTATAAAACTTTATTTCACGCAACCTGGCTCCCTGCCAGCAGCGTGTGGTGAGTCCCAGAGGGCAACTGTAGCCCCTCCCAAGCCGGATCAATGCACATGACAGGAAGTGGGGGAGGGGGAGGGAGCTGGATGAGTGTGAAGGAAAGGAGACTGAGACACAAGCACACACAGGTTGCAACTGAAACACATCCCCAGCACACACCATACATTGCTGACAGGGAACTGGTTATGTGAAATTAATTTTACAAAGTAGTCGCAGTATTCAGATCGCTGACAAAGGCATTTTTCAAATCAGCATAGCATGGGATATTGGGAGCCTGTCACCAGCTAAAACCGACGTTCCTGGTGAGGGGCTAGGGAAGGAAGTGTAAGGTGCAAACCGAGGTCCAGAGAGAGAGAGAGACAGAAGGTTTTGCAACATGGATAGGACAATGGTGGAGAATTGAGGGGACCCCCTGCCAATCCTAATCTGTGCAGGAGACTTCTGAATCCATAATGCACAATCATGGAAAACTCCCGGAATTTTTTTCCCCATAGCTGCACCTCTTGCGTCTTATTTATGAACTGACGGTGCCACAATTTGGCAGTTTTCCGACCCTCACAACTTGTTTTGTTTTTTGGGCGCAAAATTATGTCACAACTTGTGAATCCAACACTTTTCCGGTGCTGCTATTTTTCCGAGTTGTTTTTGGAGAGCAATTTTGATACAAATAGCTGTTCTAGGGACTTCTATTCCTTTCTATTCCTTTCGGTCCATGCGCCAATCCATGAATCCCCTGTGCCACAAATTCATTGAATCCCACTAAAAAATATAGCACGTTTCCTGTGCCACCCTGCGCCCAAATTGCTAAATGTCCCCCAAGGACTTCTGTTAGCAATAGAGTGAGCAGATTCACATGCCCCCCCCTCCCCCCTCCATCCTTAACCTCCCCCATCGGCCTTCCCCAGGTGCTTATATTTGTACTCTATGGGTTGATAGCGATAATCAGCCCAGAGCGAGGAGATAGAAAACCACAGACGGCGGCTCTGATGGACGCACAGAGGAGAAGAGCAACGGAACGGCTGCTTATCGGTAATGAGAGTCATAGAGATACTGACCGACCCGTCAAGAGCTATTGATTCTTTTTTTTTTAATTATAAACATTACGGCCACTTACCGTATATTAGGTGATGTAATAACAGTACTGTATCCAGCTCAGGAAGGCAGGCCTATATGAGGGTCATCTAAGGACACCCCCTTACCCTTACACGGAGTCCTGCTGGATAGGTCACTTGTGTCATCATCTCACATTTTCATCCCCAATAGTAAATATTCTCATTCAATGGAAGTAGCAGAGATCACAACAAGCCATGAAACATCTATACAAAGCGTCTTCCACGATGGCTCCCCTCTCCATCATACAGGTAGTAGGTAGCGGAGGTGCCACTTCCCTCCATCATGGCGGCCACGTGTGCGCAGCTTATCGTGGTATTACAGCCTACACCAAAATTACCAGTAGAGGTGGTCCCCTACTTAAGAACACCCGACTTACAGACGACCCCTAGTTACAAACGGACCTCTGGATGTTGGTAATTTACTGTTTGTTAGCCCCAGGCTACAGTAATCAGCTGTAACAGTTATCAGAGGTGTCTGTAATGAAGCTTTATTGTTAATCCTGGTTCTTATGACAACCCAACATTTTTAAAATCCAATTGTCACAGAGACCAAAAAAGTTCTGGCTGGGATTACAATTATAAAATATACAGTTCCGACTTACATACAAATTCAGCTTAAGAACAAACCTACAGAATCTATCCTGTACGTAGCCTGGGGACTGCCTGTATAACATTAGTTTGTTGCCTTCCCATGCCACGTACTGTAACATAATAATCTGCATTGACAAGGATGACTAATCTCTGCAACAGGGATTAATGAAGTGCTGCACACTCATGATTTGTAGCAATGCAATTAACAATTACCATCTAATAACTAGCAAGTCATTACACAGAGGCTCCAGTGATTGACCTGAGAACCGGACCAAACATTAACAGGAGACAATGCTTAAAGGAAGTCTACCATCAAAATCCATCCTGATAAACCAGGGACATTACTCATAGATCCCGGCACCGGGACTGTGGTAATCTTCTTATATGTGTTATCCACGGCCTTCTTCTTTCTTAAATCACCTTTTAAACTGATGCTAATCAGCCTGAAGGGTTATCAGGGCGTTACCAGAGCCCCTCAGTCCTGCAGCTTCACAGGCTGTTACAATGAGCCCAACATGTCTCACCCAAAACCTGCCTGTGTAATTGAGCAGCAGGAGGAAGTACAGGGGGAGGGCAGACTTGCTGTGCTCATTGTAAAAGCCTGTAAAGCTACAGCACTGAAGGGCTCTGAACACCCCCACACCCAGAGCCCTTCTGGCTCATTAGCATAATTATAAAATGTGGTATTAAAACGAAGGAGGCCATGGATAATACATATAAGAAGATTCCCACAGTCCTGATGCCTGGATCTATGAGTAATGTCCCTGGTTTATCAGGATGGATTTTGATGGTAGATTTCCTTTAAAGGGAAAGTGTCAGCAGGAGTGACAGTGTTAAATACTTGCCTTCTAGAGGTTTGTATCTTTACCTCTGTGTATATTAATAGTAACAGCGGGACTGTGCACTGGGGGCGGGTCCTCACACATACAGTACAATAGGAAAATTCTGGGTCCAATATAATATAAATGTGTGGCTTTTCTCCGGTGATCAGGTGTAGTCATCATCCTCCTCCACTTATCAGGTGTGGTTCTTATCATCCACCTCTCATCTGGTGGGTTTCTCTATAACCTGAACGCATTGTTTGTCGTCATCCTCCATTCATCTTGTGTGGTACTTGTAATCCTTCAGAGATTGAGTGTGGTCCTCATCATCCTCCATGCATCTTGTGTGGTCCTCATCATCGGGAAGCCCTTAAAAGTAACGGCTTGCCCTGTGAAATTCCAGGGACCCTCCACCCCAGGCATTTGGGGATTATGGGGGGAAGGGGCATGGGGTCAAAAACAAAGCTAAAATAATTGGGGGAACATTCCTGGTGGGGACAGGTTTCAAACTTTAAGATCCCACTGGTTCATGTTTGTTGTTTCGGGTTTCTTGGACACCTTTCAGTTTGTTGCTTAGATGTCAGTGGAATTTGTAAACTTACTTGTTGGAATTGAGCGGCAATTCAAAATCGTTACTGTTGTTTCTTCCCAAACAACTTCTGGTTTTTACACTTTGCTGTTTGTACCCTTATGCCTAAAGGTTTTCGTTCATTCCATTGCGGAGGTGATGAAATCTTATGATTCGGAGGGCGTGAGGGGCTTGTGGGCTAAAGATGCTCATTTTTCGGTATTGGGCAATGTGAAAAAACATTAGAGCATCCACCCGTCAATGATTTAAGTTACCTGGGTATGTGCACCAGAAGTTTCATAAAAAGAAATTTGTGCTTACAATGTATCGGCGCAGAATCTATTATCTCTTCTGCTCAAGGAGGAGCGGGTTTGTTAGGCGCTGCTTTGCAAAAAAAGTATGTGTTTACGGCTCTAATGAAATTCCTTTTTTGGACTGTAAAAAAAAAGAAAAAGAGAAAAGGGACCGGTTTCACTTGATTCTGGACACCATGCAAGGGGGGACGAGTGTTGTTTTTGGCTTCTCACTCTAATGTAAAATTTTCCACTTCTATCCGAAGAGATGAATTTCCCAGCAGATCATAGAATTGTGATTAGTTCATCGTACAGAATGAATTGCTATTGTCTGTGTCTGCCGGCTTTATGTAACATCTGCCTCCCCGCGCCGTACAGCTTTTACATCTGCCAATCTGACAAGTAAGCGCAGGCTATAAAGTCCACCCCCATGAATGGATCCAGCCGGGGATGACAGCTAAGGGCAACTTTCCAGCCACCTGAAGCCTTCTGTGTTAAGGTATTGTGTGAGTCTTAAAGGGACTGTACAATCTGCAGCTATTGCCCATACCATTGTTTTATACACAGAGGAGGACATGATATAAATCCCAGGATTGTAGCATGTGCTCTTAGCTCTCTATGTTGAAACTACATCTGCTGTTGTAGTTAAGGGTGAACCTGGTCACCAGGAATGTCCTTTTAGCTGGTGAGGTTCCAATAGCCTAGGATGCAGCATTCTGGGCAATACTTTATAAAACTTATTTCACGAAACCTGGCTCCCTGCCAGCAGCGTGTGGTGAGTCCCAGAGGGCAAAATGTAGCCCCTCCCAAGCCGGAACAATGCACATGACAGGAAGTGGGGGAGGGGGAGGGAGCTGGATGAGTGTGAAGGAAAGGAGACTGAGACACAGCACACACAGGTTGCAAACTGAAACACATCCCCAGCCACCACCATACATTGATGACAGGGAACTGGTTATGTGAAATTAATTTTACAAAGTAGTCGCAGTATTCAGATCGCTGACAAAGGCATTTTTCAAATCAGCATAGCAATGGGATATTGGGAGCCTGTCACCAGCTAAAAACCGACGTCCTGGTGAGGGGCTAGGGAAGGAAGCGTAAGGTGCAAACCGAGGTCAGAGAGAGAGGAGAGACAGAAGGTTTGCAACATGGATAGGACAATGGTGGAGAATGAGGGGACCCCCTGCCAATCCTAATCTGTGCGGAGACTTCGAATCCATAATGCACAATCATGAAAACTCCCGGAATTTTTTCCCCATAGCTGCACCTCTTGCGTCTTATTTATGAAAGACGTGTTGCCACAATTTGGCAGTTTTCCGACCCTCACAGCTTTTGTTTTTTGGGCGCAAAATTATAGTCACAACTTGTGTGAATCCAACACTTTTCCGGTGCTGCTATTTTTCCGAGTTGTTTTTGGAGAGCAATTTTGATACAAATAGCGTTCTAGGGACTTCTATTCCTTTCTATTCATTTCGGTCCATGCGCCAATCCATGAATCCCCTGTGCCACAAATTCATTGAATCGCACTAAAAAAATATAGCCACGTTTCCTGTGCCCACCTGCCCCCAAATTGCTAAATGTTCCGCAAGGACTTCTGTTAGCAATAGAGTGAGCAGATTCACATGCCCCCCCTCCCCCCTCCATCCTTAACCTCCCCATCGGCCTTCCCCAGGTGCTATATTGTTACTCTATGGGTTTAATAGCGATAATCAGCCCAGAGCGAGGAGATAGAAAAACCACAGACGGCGGCTCTGATGGACGACAGAGGAGAAGAGCAACGGAACGGCTGCTATCGGTAATGAGAGTCATAGAATACTGACCGACCCGTCAAGAGCTATTGATTCTTTTTTTTGTTTTAATTAAAACATTACGGCCACTACCGTAATTAGGGGATGTAATAACAGTACTGTATCCAGCTCAGGAAGTGGCAGGCCTATATGAGGGTCATCTAAGGACACCCCCGTACCCTTACACGGAGTCTGCTGGATAGGTCACTGGTCATCATCTCACATTTCATCCCCAATAGTAAATATTCTCATTCAATGGAAGTAGCAGAGATCACAACAAGCCATGAAACATCTATACAAAGCGTCTTCCACGATGGCTCCCCTCTCCATCATACAGGTATAGGTAGCGGAGGTGCCACTTCCCTCCATCATGGCGCACTTGTGCGCAGCTATCGTGGATTACAGCCTACACCAAAATTACCAGTAGAGGGTGGTCCCTACTTAAGAACACCCGACTTACAGACGACCCTAGTTACAACGGACCTCGTGATATTGGTTAATACTGTTTGTTAGGCCCTGGACTACAGTAATCAGCTGTAACAGTATCACAGGCGTCTGTAATGAAGCTCTATTGTTAATCCTGGTTCTTATGACAAACCCAACATTTTAAAATCCAATTGTCACAGAGACCAAAAAAGTTTGACTGGGGTTACAATTATAAAATATACGTTCCGACTACATACAAATTCAACTTAAGAACAAACCTACAGAATATCTCCTGTACGTAGCCTGGGGAATGCCTGTATAAACATTAGTTTGTTGCCTTCCCATGCCACGTATGTACATAATAATCTGCATTGACAAGGATGACTAATCTCTGCAACAGGGATTAATGAAGGCTGCACACTCATGATTGTAGCAATGCAATTAACAATTACCATCTAATAACTAGCAAGTCATTAACAGAGGCTCCAGTGATTGACCTGAGAACCGGACCAAACAGTAACAGGAGCAAATGTTAAAGGAAATCTACCATCAAAATCATTCTGATAAACCAGGGACATTACTCATAGCTCCAGGCACCGGGGATGTGTAATCTTCTTATATTGTTATCCACGGCCTCCTTCTTTCTTAAATCACCTTTTAAACTGAGTGTAATCAGCTGAAGGGTTATTCAGGGCGTTACCAGAGCCCCCAGTCTGCAGCTTCACAGGCTGCTACAATGAGCCCAACATGTCTCACCCAAAAACCTGCCTGTGTAATTGGAGCAGCAGGAGGAAGTACAGGGGGAGGGCAGACTGATGCTGTGCTCATTTTTTAAAGCCTGTAAAAGCTACAGAACTGAAGGGCTTGAACACCCCCACACCCGAGCCCTTCTGGCTCATTAGCATAATTATAAAATGTGGTATTAAAACAAAGGAGACATGGATAACACATTATAAGAAGATACCACAGTCTGAGCCTGGATCTATGAGTAATGTCCCTGGTTTATCAGGATGGATTTTGATGGTAGATTTCCTTTAAAGGGAGAAAGTGTCAGCAGGAGGGACAGTGTTAAATACTTGCCTTCAGAGGTTTGATCTTTACCTCTGTGTATATAATAGTAAAGCGGGACTGTGCACTGGGGGTGGGGTCCTCACACATACAGTACAATAGGAAAATTCGGGTCCAAGTATAATATAATGTGTGGTTTTCTCCGTGATCAGGTGGTGTTCATCATTCCTCCTCCACTTATCAGGTGTGGTCTCATCATCCATCTCTCATCTGGTGGGTTCTATCTATACCTGAAACGCATTGTTTGTCGTCATCCTCCATTCATCTGTGTGGTACTTGTCATCCGTCAGAGAATGAGTGTGGTCCATCATCCTCCATGCATCTTGTGTGGTCCATCATCATCCTCATGCATCTTGGTGGTACTTGTCATCCTTCAGAGATCAAGTGTGGTCCTCATCATCCTCCATCATCTGTGTGGTACTTGTCATCCTTCAGAGATTGAGTGTAGTCCTCATCATCCTCCATGCATCTTGTGTTCACTGTCATCCTTCAGAGATTAAGTGTAGTCCTCATCATCCTCCAATGCATCTGGTGGTCCTCATCATCCTCCATTCATCTTGTGTGGTACTGGTCATCTTCAGAGATTGGAGTGTGGTCCTCATCATCCTCCTTCATATTGTGTGTCATTTGTCATCCTTCAGAGATTAAGTTGTTTTTCTGCACGTCTCTCTCCTCATGATCTTGTGTGTCCTCATCTCCTCCAGTCATCTTGTGTGTCACTTGTCATCCTCAGTGATTGAGTGTGGTCCTCATCTCCTCCATCACTTGTGTGGTACTTGTCATCCTTCAGTGATTGAGGGTGGTCCTCATCATCCTCCGTTCATCTTTGTGGTACTTGTATCCTTCAGAGATGAGTGTGGGTCCTCATCATCCTCCATATCACTGTGTGGTTACTTGTCATCCTTCAGAGATTGATGTGTGGTCCTCATCATCCTCCATGCATCTTGTGTGGGTACTTGTCATACTTCAGTGATTGAGTGTGGATCATCATATCTCCGTTCATCTTGTGTGTCATTGTCATCCTTCAGTGATTGAGTGTGGTCCTCATCATCCTCCGTTCATCTGTGTGGTACTTGTCATCCTTCAGAGATTGAGGTGGTACTCATCATCCTCCATCATTGTGTGGTACTTGTCATCCTTCAGAGATTAAGGTGGTCCTCATCATCTCCATTCATCTTGTGTTGTGGTACTTGTCATCTTCAGAGATTGAGTGTGGTCCTCAATCCTCATTCATCTTGTGTGGTACTTGTCATCCTTCAGAGATTGAGTGTGGTCCTCATCATCCTCCATTCATCTTGGTGGTTACGGTCATCCTTCAAGTGATTGGTGTGGTCCTCATCCTCCTCCATGCATCTTGTGTGGTACTTGTCATCCTTCAGAGATTAAGTGTGGTCCTCATCATCCTCCATGCATCTTGTGTAGTCCTCATCATCCTCTGTTTGTCTCATGTGATCCTTTCACCATCAGGTTTTTAAGTGTAATCTTTGTCATGCTTCCATGTTTAGGGCAGTCCCCATCATCCTCCATGGTGTATTTATTACTGTTTCCACTTGTAAGAAGTTTTTTTTTATTGTCTAACAGTAGTCAAGTGTGGTCCTGTCATCATCTGTTGTCATCATCACCTTTACTCGTCAGCCATGCTGTTTTGTTTGGTGGGTTTCCTCATCATCTTCCAATCTCCTGTTATAGTTGCTTCATCCTGCACTCATCTGGTGTGTTCCTCATCAACCTATAGTTATCACAATGGAGGTCATTTACTTCCCGGTCCTGTCGCAATCCAGTGGCACATTCTCCCGAGGATTCGGGTCTTCCGGCGATTCAGCAAGCTTGTGGTCTGACTTCCTGCAGGTGTCACTGCGTGCTGAGGTCCACCGGAGTTCACCATCTTCTAACCGGTGCATGTAAGTGCTTCATTTTGCAAAAGACTTCGTTTTTAAATTCCTCGGTTTTCTTAATCCGTTGGTTTTATGACGACCACGCCTCCCGATTTCTGTTGCGTGATTCCGAATTCCGGAAAAAAAAGGGAAAAAAGTCAGGAACCGACGAAAGTGTGGCTGCGGAGCCCTTAGTAAATGAGCCCCATTATCTTCTGCTCATCGGGTGTGGTCCACATCATTCGCCACTTGTCTGTTGAGGTCACCCCTCATCCAGGTGTGATCAATATTATCCTCTACTCATCGTCCTTCACTTGTCGGTTGTAAATCTACCATCCAGCTCTAGTGTCGTCCTTGTCATCTCCATCCATCAGGTATGCTCCCTCATCATCTCACTAATTGGTTGTGTCCTCTCTGGTTTGTCATGTCCTCAACATCTATTAAGATAGGTGTGTTCCTTATCTTCCTCTACTTTCTGTGCATTCAGAATTTTATATGAACTATCTAGTGTAGTCCTCGTCAACTCCATCATCAGTATGCACCTCACGTTCTCCACTCATTAGCGTGGTCCTCGGTATCCTCCTCAGTCTGTTGCTGTCTTCACATCCCATTAAGTAGGTGTGGTCCTTATATCCTCCACTTCTGTGTTGTAGTCAGAATTATCTAGAACTCGTGTTGTGTGGTCCTTATCATCCCCTGTCCTTCATGTAGGCTCTTCCTTATTCTCCACTCATTAGTCGTGGTCCTCAGTATCCTCCTCTAGTTTGTTGTTGTCCTCACCATCCAACTTAAGCTAGGCGTGGCCTTAGTACCTCCACTGTCTGTTCTAATCAGAATTATCTAGAGCTCGTGTGTGTGGTCCTTATCATCCTATGTCCTTCAGGTATGCTCTTCACATTCTCCACTCATAGTCGTGGTCCTCGGTATCCTCTCTAGTCTATGGTGTCCTCACCATCCATTTGCGTTAGGTGTGGTCCTTGCCATCCTCTGTCCTTCAGTATGACTTCATCATTCTCCACTCTTAGTCGTGGTCCTCGGTATCCTCCTCTAGTCTGTGGTTGTCCTCACCTCCATCTTTGGTTAGGTGTGTCCTATCATCCTCTGTCCTCATGTATGCTCTTCATCATTCTCCACTCATAGTCGTGGTCCTCGGTATCTCTCCTCTAGTCTATGGTGGGTCCTCACCATCCATCTTGCGTTAGCGTTGGTTCCTGCAATCCTATGTCCTTCAGGTATGCTTCATTCATTCTCCACTCATTAGTCGTGGTCCTCGGTATCCTCCTCTAGTCTGTGGTTGTCCTCACCATCCATCTTGCGTTAGGCAGTGGGTCCTTGCATCCTATGTCCTTCATTGTTGCTTCATCATTCTCCACTCATTAGTCGTGGTCCTCGGTATCCTCCTCTAGTCGTGGTGTCCTCACCATCTCATCGATTAGGTGTGGTCCTTATAATCCCTGTCCTTCAGGGTATGCTCTTCATCATTCCCCACTCATTAGTCGTGGTCCTCGGTATCCTCCTCTACGTCTATGGTTGTCCTACCACCATCCATCTTGCATTAGGTGTGGTCCTTATCATCCTCTGTCCTTCATGGTTGCTCTTCATATCTCCACTATTAGTCGTGGGTCCTCGGTAATCCTCTCTAGTCTGGTGTGTCCTCACCACCATCGTGCATTAGGTGTGGTCCTTATAGTCCTCTGTCCTTCAGTAGTGTCTTCATCATTCTCCACTTATTAGTCGTGGTCCTCGGTATCCTCCTCTAGTCTATGGTTGTCCTCACCATCCGTATTGCGTTAGGTGTGGTCCTCCTCATCCTCGCTGAGTGCTACTCCTGTGAAGATTTTCTAGAAGAAGGCAACTTCATCTTGAGTTAAGATTTATTTGAAGCAAACATTTACCTCCCATCCAAAGTCTTTTAGGAATAGCAAGGTCGCCGGGGCTAATGCATCTATCACTATAAAGAAGACGAATGACTGCAACATCTCCGAATGTTCCAGTCGTCTGTATGTCAACACCGGGATGTGAAGATCGGGAGTAATTTATTCACTTTAATTGCTGCCGGCTCTTTTAAGCTTTTAGAAGGAGACATTAATTTGCTTGTTCCTGATATTCCTTATGCCAAAGTGACAATCGTTTGAGAGTAAAAGACTTTTTTTTTTTGTTTTTTTTTCTTCCTGAAAAAACAAAAACACTTTAAAACAACATGCGACACGTAATGAGCTCTACATTCAGTCTCCAAGTTGGCTTAACCCTTCCACCGCTCAACTCCTCTTATTAACCTCGTTTGACAATCTACGCTCTAATTATGGGCAACGTTTCTTCTTTCTTGCTAACCGGTCCACGCTCCTTGATGATGAGGCCGGTGGACTCCGCTAATTACCGTGGTCTTTGTGTCTAACATCATTTCCTTCTAAATCCCATTTGATCGGTTTTCATGATTGCGATGTAGATCAGATGAAGACTTTGCTTCAAAGCTTCTCAGCCTTCAGAAGGGGAACTTCACTGGTGGAAGTCACATAGGCGAAGACGTTTCATGGGTTTCTTATGAGATGTGAAGGAACAACAGTGAGACTTGTTATAAGTAACAGACTGTGGAAGACTCATTAATAAAGATCTATTATTACTGTGCGGGAAGGGAGGATATCTGCTTCAGTCTAGTTGTAAGTCTTAGATTCTATGATCTTAATATGGTGATTTTGATCATCCAGCTATAGAAATCCAAGAATCCTGGGCTTTGAAGTAGATCTGTAAGGTTGGTTGTTATAGATCAGTATTGGCTTCAAGATTTGTTGTTACCTCAAGTCTGAAGGATCACACTAAAAGTCCAGCCAAACCCACTTCATTAAGTTGTTGTGACATGACAATCCTCCCCAATTTGGGCCACCCTGATGATGAGTTTACTAGTGTCATTTAAAGAGTTAATGCCCCAATCGTGGACATTACTGGTGGTGGGGGGTTGGTATTCAGCCAAATTGCCTGTCCAGTATGAACCAGAACTTTTTCGGTTCAGGTCCACACAACAACCACTGATCACCAAAGTTTTAATCAATACAATACGGCCTTCCACTAGGGGGAGCTTAAGAGCAGATTGCATACTGTTTATATATTGATCACTTAGAAAACAGTGGGGCACATTTACAAAGGGTCCGAATTGCGTTTTTCCGCCAGGGTTCCCAAATTTTTCTGATTTGCGGCAAATTGCCCCGGGATTTTGGCATGCGCAATTGGATTGTGGCACATCGGCGCTGGCCGTCAGAAAACCCGACGGATTCGGAAAAAACACTGAAATAAAAAAAAAATTGTGTCGCAAAAATAGCACTCACATACACCGAGGCGAAGAAGGTGAATTACGGCGGACTCCAGCGCAGCAGCGACACCTAGTGGACATTGGGCGCACGACCTTAGTGAATCCCGGCAGAACCCGAATCAGCGTCGGAGAACGTGCCGCTGGATCGCGACTGGACCGGGTAAGTAAATCTGCCCCATTATGCGGCAAGCTCCACCTAGTGGTGTTTGAATGGCAGTCAGAAATTAATTTTTAATTATTATAGGTTTATGCTTTGGACTTTGAGCTTTTTTACAAGGATAAGTTTGCAAATTGTGTGTGAAAAATTAAAACTGAAAACATATTTACAGGTGAACCTTCTCTTCAATGAGGAGTTACACAACTGAAACTAAACGAAAGTGTCTCACATAACCAGGAAAAACTCAGTTTAACCTGGATATTAAATTACCATGAAAACAATTGGTTGGCAAAAAATTCCAATTAATGCCGTGTATTCCAGCCCCCCGCGGAGGGAGTGTAGGGAGCGGGGAGTAGGATGCTGCTTATACTGCGGAAATTTGCATTTAAATTATACAAAGCAGTAAAACTGAGAGGCAAAAAGGAAAGAAGAAAACAACAACTGATGTTTATAAGATAGAAAAATACTAATATACAATAATTTGGGTTGATTTGACCTTAATAAGTTTTCAAATAAAACCCAAAATATTCTTTGCCCCGGGTTCATCCTGGAAATGTAGATTTTTTTTGTACAAGAATTCCAGAGAAATGTTTTCTAATGGGGCAGATTTACTTACCTGGTCCATTCGCGATCCAGCGGCGCGTTCTCTGTGAAGGATTCGGGTCTTCCGGCGATTCATTAAGGTAGTGCGCCCGATGTCCACTAGGTGTCGCTGCTGCGCTGAAGTCCGTCGGAGTGCACTGAAGTTCACCAAGCCGGGCCGGGTGCAGGTAAGTGCGTGTCAAGTGACACATTTTTTTTTTTTTAAATACGGTGGTTTTTCCGAATCCGTAGGGTTTTCTGACGGCCACGCCCCCGATTTCCGTTGCGTGCATGCTGGCGCCGAAGTGCCACAATCCGATCGTGTGCGCCAAAATCCCGGGGCAATTCAGGGAAAATCAGCGCAAAGCGGTAATATTCGGGTAACCCGACGGAAAAACGCGCCCTTAGTAAATGACCCCCAATGTTTGTGATTCAAGTAGCTGAAATTACCCAAAACTGGCCATAACAGGAGAACCCCCCCTCATGGGACCAGGAAAGGCAGAAGAAGAAAGGTAGTAGGTTACTCAGTGCACGTGGTTCCGGATACTAGTTCCCGTGGTACAGCCATTAGTGACTTTGTTGGATCGGAAGTGTCGGTGGTCATGTGACCGCTCTGACCAATGACAGAAGAAAGAACCATGATAGATGACCAATCTTGCTTCTGTTACCACTGGGGACATTCCTATACACTCCAACATATTATAACCACACCTTCTATACAATTACCATTGTTACCATTGTCTTCCCACTCCTTTATTCTATGACCCACATTGCTAAATATTATGACACCCCCGGATCCTATGACCCTATTAATATCTATGTTCTCACTTTTATATGCTAAGACCCAGTGGCGTAACTAGGAGAGGCAGGGCCCCATAGAAGTCTTCTGAATGGGGCCCACTTCCCCCCAAAAATATACTTATTTCTATACTCACTTGTGTGAGTTACACACCATACATCGTATACATACACATACAGCACATATACATCACATATATGTACAATTTGCAGCATAATGGGGGTCATTTAGTAAGGGCCCGATTCGCGTTTTCCCGACGTGTTACCCGAATATTTCTGATTTGCGCCGATTTTTCCTGAATTGCCCTGGGATTTTGGCGCACGCGATCGGATTTTGGCGCATCGGCGCTGGCATGTGTGCGACGGAAATCGGGGGCGTGGCCGAACGAAAACCCGACGGATTCAGAAAAACCGCCGCATTTAAAAAACAAAAAGTGTCGCGGGACTTACACTTACCTTCACCAGGAATAGGCCGGTGAACTTAAGTGCATTCCAGCAGGCCTCAGGGAACTTCAGCGCAGCAGCGCCACCTGGTGGACGTCGGAGGAACTGCCTTAGTGAATCCCGGCCGGACCCGAATCCACCGCAGAGAACGCGCCGCTGGATCGCGAATGGGCCGGGTAAGTAAATCTGCCCCAATATGTCTATAATGGTGCACATCCTTCACTTTTTAGTTTGTCTGGTCAGATGCTGGGGCACTTCACACTGTGGGACCCATAGCAGCTGCTATGGCTGCTACCACTGTAGTTACGCCCCTGCTAAGACCTCTCTATACCCCCAATCCTCTATATTATGACTCCCCTTTGACCCCACACTTTTACATTATAACCCTCTATACCCCGACTCCCATCTGCCCCTCTACTTGAGTTTGGTTACCCACCCCTGTCTACTATCTACCCCATAAGTCTGATCTTATATAATAGAAACCTTTCTGTTTCTGAGGAGGTCTCCTCTGGAAATAGATGACCTTGGAGCAGGCTCTTGAGTACCTAATGGCAAATACAACCCCCTCTCTCTAATCTCACTTGATTGGAGAATAACAAAATTACTAACCAAATACCATAAATCACGAGTGCAGATGATAATACTGACTTTATTACAGGAATATGCGGTTTTCCGATGACAGCTGAGAGATAAAGGAACCTGATAAAGTGACTTAAAGGGAACCTGTCACCAGGGACCTCATTTTCACTACAGTGCCCATTACAGTGCAGTGCAGATATGCCTTTCTGCCTTCTCTAAGCATTTGCATTACAATATAATTGTGTGTTATAACTTACCTTGCACCCTGACAGAATCCTCTGTCTAGTTCCAGGGGTTGGACTTTGGTTTAAATGCATTTTAAAAAACAACATATGACTTGTCTGTGCTGCAGGCGCTCAGCTCTCAGCCCCCACCTTTGTACTCCTGTACAGCTCTTCCCTCTCCCACTGATGTCAGCTCACCAGGCTGTAAGCTCTGCAGAAGCAGGAGGTAGGAGCTCAAAAGTGGGGGCTGAGGAGTCTGCAGCACAGACAAGTCACATGTTGCTTTTTAAAATGCATCCAAACCAAAGCCCAGCCCCTGGGACTACACAGAGGAATCTGCGAGGGTGCAAGGTAAGTTATAACACACAATTATATTGTAATGCAAATACTTAGAGAAATCAGAAAGACATATTTGCACTGCAGCTGTAATGGGCTTCTGTTACCTGTCTTCAGTGAAAATGAGGCCCCTGGTGACTGGTTCCCTTTAAAGGAAATGTACTACAAAATCCAGCATACATCCAGCCACCATGATTGTGGTATTATATTTTATATTAGTTTTCCACGACCTCTTTACTTCTAAAATCAACGTTTAAAATTATGCTTATGAGCTAGATTGGGGGGGCATTACCAGAGCCACTCCGTGTTGTAGCTTCAATGACTGTTAAACTGTGAAGGGCTGAGCGAGTAGGAGGGAGGAGTGAAAAAGTGGTGAGCTCCTCCTGCTCTCTTACATTCTACTGCAGGTAGGACAATGTGTACCAACTGCTCAGCTTTTCCTGCTCTATAACATGGTGCCTGAAAAGAGTGCAGATAGGACACTGGTACAATCTGCTCTGCTCTTCCTAATCTATAACATGCTGCCTGCAGATGTGTACAATCTGCTCAGCTCCTCCTGCTCTATAACATGCAGCCTGCACATAGGACACCATGTACAATCTGCTCAGCTCCTCCTGCTCTATAACATGCTGCCTGCGGATAGCCTACGTCAATCGGCTCGCTCCTCCTGCTGCTAACAAAATGCGGCCTGCTATAGGACACGATGTACAATCTGCTCACTCCTCCTGCTCTATAACATGCTGCCTGCAGATAGGACACCATGTACAATCTGCTCCCTCCTCTGCTCTATAACATGCTGCCCAGAAGGAATATGTACAATCTGCTCATCCGCCTCCTGCTCTATAACATGCTGCTCCTGCAACTGCTAAGCTACTCCCACTGCTCTATAACATGCTGACTGCATGTAGGACACCATGTACATCTCTGCTAGCTCCTCCTGCTCTATAACCTGCCTGCAGATAGACACTATGTACAATACTTCTGTGCCTTCACAACCCAACCCCTCGCTGTCTATAACATGCTGCCTACAGATAGGACACTATGTACAATCTACTCAGCTCCTCCTGCTCTATTACATGCTGATTGCAGATAGGACACTATGTACAATCTTCTCATCCCCTCCTGCTCTATAACATGCTGCCTACAGATAGGACACCATGTACAATCTACTCAGCTCCAACTGCTCTATAACATGCTGCCTGCAGATAGGACACTTTGTACAATCTGCTCATCCCCTCCTGCTCTATAACATGCTGCCTACAGATAGGACACTATGTACAATCTACTCAGCTCCAACAGCTCTATAACATGCTGCCTGCAGATAGGACACTATGTACAATCTGCTAATCCCCTCCTGCTCTATAACATGCTGCCTGCAGATAGGAAACACAGCTCCTCTTGCTCTATAACATGGTGCTGATAAGGCATAATGTACAATAATCGGGTGATCCCGTTAAATCTGTTATTACCCCAAAACTTCTGTAACCTGAAAATACAATTTTGAGATAATAAACTAAGCTTAAAGACACAAACACCTAATATACTGTTTAATTAGAATTCTAGCAAATTTACTATCCCCAAAATGATGAACTCTCCCTAAACCCGGGCCAAATACTGCGCACATCTGTAAAAGTACAATAATAAAACTCTAAGCTCAATTCTGCTAGTTTTTTTTTTGTTTTTTTTTTCAAATTGTTTTCTGGTCATAAACAAAGAAATGCCCGAAAGAAAATATCACAAATCAGTGAAAACCGGCAGCCGAGCCTGGAATCCAATCTAATGACACGAGTTTTAATAGCCGCCACACAGAGAGACGCCCGGCGTCCTACTGCGCTCACTAAACTAATTAAGAAACTCCGAATCCACCTGTTCGGCGCACAGCGAGGCGGATTCCAGCCTCTGAGTAGATTTGCAATGTCTTTCTAGATGTTTAGTGCTCACACATGGCCCCTGATGTTTTAAATTTGCAAAATACGTTGAATTTTAAATTGCTTTAACATCTTCGGAAAATTGAATTTCCATAAACTGATTAACTGCTCCAGTCAATTCCGCCTGCGTTTATATCCCTTGATGTGATTGGGGGATGGAAGGAAATTCGGAGTTGGCGCCTCCGGTTCTTTGTTGTCAAGTTGGCTTTAACTTATGGCTATTATATCAATTGGGTTCCTGTTATCGTTCATGGTGGCCGAGTTGCTCATTAGCAATACTTGGGAATGTTTTATGGTTGAATTTAGTTGAGATTTGTTACTGTGAAAGGGAACCTGTCAGCAGAAATTGACCTAATAAACCAATATCAGTCAAGCAGCTGACACACCTTCCAAATCATGTTTTTGTTCCATGGTCCAGTGTGGTGGCATCATCCAGGAAATCTACTTTGAAGTCAGATGTAAATTAGTTGTATAAAGTCAAGGAGGTGGAGAGTTTAACCCTGAAGTCAAGCTCTCTCTTCCTCAGAAAGTCCCCTTCACTGTAAATTGATGGTCCTGCATCCAGAGACATCACTAACCAGATCTCCTGAAGTCCGGTACATGATGTCAATCACTGAGGAGGAGGTGGTCAGAGCTTCCCACCTTGACTTCAGTGTAAAACTCTCCACCTCCTTGACTTTATACAACCAATTTACATCTCACTTCAAAGTTGATTTTCTGGATAGTGCCAACACATTGGACCATGAAAGAAACAAAGTATAGGAGGTGGGATTCTGCTTCACAATATTCTGGAAGCGGTTTATTAGGCCAATTGCTGATGACAGGTTCCCCTTAAATCTCCTTTCTC
Organism: Engystomops pustulosus; assembly: GCA_019512145.1. Lineage (NCBI taxonomy): Eukaryota > Metazoa > Chordata > Amphibia > Anura > Leptodactylidae > Engystomops > Engystomops pustulosus. The sequence goes on from CM033641.1 coordinate 10,315,421, forward strand.
TGATGTGTTATAGTCTCGGTTCGGGTTTCTTGTTGGTCTACTCTAAAGCAATACGAGAGGTGAACTTGACATCTTCTCCCATCTGATGGTTAGTATTGAGGAGGACAAAGTTTTGTTTTAGTTCACTGTGAGCTGAGTAACTACCCTACAAGGTACAAGAGGGGACAACCAAGCGTCTCATGAAGTACCGTAAAATATCTCCCTAAAAAGGGTAAAGCTGTTTCAGCAGATCTGAAAAGTGACATCTTCAAAGGCCTAAATGTGTGTCCATATGCTTTAAATAAAGATCTTCTATATCTGAACATCCAAAGAGCCTGTGTTTCTACCAGCATCCTCCAGCTCCACCACTTCAATGACCAAACAGTCCTCCCTCTCGACAACACCTTTACGACCACATCTATGACCCTTGTTGTAGGTCGTCTATTTCTTCTTCTAGATTTACGAATAGAATAGATTCTCTGAACCTGGTTTCAATTTGGCCACTTGACTATCTAGAAGAACATGCTAGATGTGGTCTAACATTCTAATTTCACGACCAAGCTCAATGTCCAAAGACGTTGACGGACTATTAACAAAGTGTCACCTATGTGGTTTCATTCCCTGATCTTCAACCTTCAACAGCAGTCCCAAGGGCTGAAGTCCTCATGATCACAATGATCTAACCTTAGCTTGGACCATAAATTAGCATTTCTGTAAAGCTTCTATTCCTGGGCCTTCTACTTACTATCCAGCTTTCACTACTTCAGGACCATGGAAAGTAGTCTAGCAGTAACATATGGTAGTGAGAGACATGCTGAATTCTGCCTCGCACCTTATAAACTATGTCTGCTTGTTATTACGTGCTTAGACTTCATTGTGTTGTAGTGCTTTATTCTTCCATCTTCAGCTTCAAGCTACTGATTGAAAGCCTTCTCCCGCCTATCGTGCATAGAGAGAAAGCTGTCAACCGGGGCTCAAAGGGGGGGGGGGCGTTATCCCAATATTCTGGCCTGGTGCCAACACCCGGCCAACCAGGGCCCACGGATCAATTGTACCAATGTCGCTACAAATTATCACCATCTGGATTGTTCCGGATCGAGGTGGCAGAGGGGGCCCAGTAAGGCTCTGTTGCCCAGGGGCCCACTAAAACCTAAAGCCGGCTATCCCAATATTCCTGACTAATACAATTAAAAGGAAATAGAGGGGGCAGAACATGGAGAAGGCAACATCAGGTAAGTACATGATAAGCGAGGGATTGAATGAAGTGATAGGAGACTCAACAAACCGTCAAAAGTCATAAAAGGACCTAAGACTTGGGTGCATGAAGATTATTAGATTCCCTCTAAAGTGGATGAAAGCTACAGCATGGAGGGCCTCTGGTAGACCCATGCTAGCATGGTTTATCATGCTTGATGGTAGATTTCCTTTCAATTAAAGGGGTTATCCCAGCTTATCTGCAAAAGCCTTGGTAGGGTTGACAAACATGAAGCCCAGTCCATTTGTTGGCACTACCAGTTGTCACAGTAGCTCGAATGGCTGCTGACACTTGCTGGGTGTTAGCAACTTTAAGCTTTAAACTTTTAAGCTCCCCTTCTCTAGATAAGATGGAAAACCCCTTTAAAGAGGTTTGCCCAGTGGGGAAGGGGTAACCAGATACTTGGTAACATTCTCTTGCGACAGTTCTATGTCTATTTGTGGAGCTCTGTTGCCCATCAGATTCATTAAAGTGGCTTTGGTCCTTTAATAAATGCTTATTTGCTCTTATTGTTGTGTGGGATTTTTTTTTTCAAAAAGTCGCAAAAAAGTCTCACAATGCACAAAAGTTCCAACACATACTCCAGCAGGAGACTGGAGTAACTATGAGACCTGTAATGGGACTTTTTGCTAAAGTCCCAAGTCATGAATGGCTTTGTACGGCGTTGCACCTGCAGTGGTTCTATATTTGTTACAGATTAATGAAGAGGCAGGAATAGTCCTGAGAGACGTGTTAGCAGTGAAACGTTCCAAAAAAACCTTAATGTGACTGTTTTGAGACTTTGTTACGCCAAAAAAGCTATGAATAATAACCAACTTATCTGTCTGTAGCTTGTAGAGTAAGTCTCTGCATGCAGCTTGCTGGCAGGAAGTGCCTGTGTCTTAGCTTGACTGGTAACGGAAGGAGAGGGACAGAAAGCAGAGAGCCCTGCAGTGTGCAGACAAGAGAAGCTATTCATGAGAAGAATCCAAACATAGTCAGATTTATGGTCGGATCCAGCAATAACCAACATTGTGTACACCAGGACTGATAGAGACAGGTTGGAATTATATCAGTAAAATGCTGTTTTTTTAATAGTAGTGAATTAGAGAATGTGTTATTTTGTTATCTTGAGTATATTTAAGAATCTTGTCTTCGTGGGAATATCCATTTAACATATAGACAAAGGTTGTTGTGGTGAGAAAACCCAACTTACACCAATCAATGTGTTGTCTCTTCCAGGGGTGACAATAGAAAACTGGAACTTTTTTTTACTGGAAAATGAAACAATTATTAAATCTTGTGTTGCTCCTCAATCATTCCCTTCCGAGAGGTCCATTAATTCACTTGGCATCTAGTGCGTTAAATTGTGATGGGATATTCTCCAGCGTAGCCACTTCATCAATTCATCACAAAGTGTGTGGCGCAAGTTCTGTACCAATCAGCTTGTGACTAATTGATGGAGTGGTAATTAATGATGAAGGATTTAAGGAAACCGGAATAATTTAACCGGCTACGGATTTAGCCGAATTTTCTTTACTTGGAAATGTTAACTAAAAGCGAGATGCATTCATCACTAAATGTCAGGAGGCGTTCAAGCTACATTACCGGAGCTGTTAACATTATGAAGATGATAACAAGAGTTTAAGAAATATCAGTTAATATCATTCCTCCAAAAAATATAGTATTAATGAAAGCCTTTAACGAAAAGTATCGTAAAAGTTGAGATTCCTCAACTCCGGCAGCTTCTTACCAGTGATGGCCCTATAACAAGTAATTGCTGGGGTTACAGTGACTTAATAGGTTAATTTAAAGGGGTTTTCCTACCAAACAAGTTAGACCCTATCCGCAGGATAGGGCCTAACGTGCTGATTGGTGGAGTTATCAGTGATGAGACCCTCACAGATCACAAAAACCGGAGGACCGATGGGGACCCAGGTAACTAGGTCGGACTCCTCGTCTCTCCCTGAGATGAATGGAGCAGTTGAGCATGCATTTCCTTTCTGCTCCATTCATCTCTATGGAGCTGATGCAGATTGATCCTGTGGTCGGAGTCTAACTTGCTGATTGGTGGGGTTATCAGTGATGAGACCCTCACAGATCACAAGAACATGGGGTCCGATGGGGTCGCAGGTAACTAGGTCGGACTCCCCGTCAATCCCGGAGATGAATGGAGCAGACAGACATGCATTTCCTTTCTGCTCCATTCATCTCTATGGAGCTGATGCAGATTAATCCTGTGGATAGGTGGGGTTATCAGTGATGAGATCCTCACAGATCACAAGAACACGGGGTCTGATGGGGTTGCAGGTAACTCCGTCTGACTCCTTGTCTCTCCCCGAGATGAATGGAGCACACGGCCGCCCGTGTACTTTCTGCTCCATTCATCTCTATGGAGCTGATGCAGATTAATCCTGTGGATAGGTGGGGTTATCAGTGATGAGACCCCCACAGATCACAAGAACAGGGGGTCCAATGGGGTTGCAGGTAACTCTGTATGACTCCTTGTCTCTCCCCAAGATGAATGGAGCACACGGCCGCCCATGCACTTTCTGCTCCATTTATCTCTATGGAGTTGATTGAGATTGCTACTGAGGATAGGGCCGAACCTGTTGGGTCGGAAAACCCATTTAAGCGTTGGTGGGTCAATCTAATTATTCAAAGATGGGAAGTGTAGACTCTATAGTCATTGGGGTCCAGAGGTGAATCCCGAGTCGAAGCTAGAACAAAAGTTTTGTTTGAGTACCCGATCCCAAACACACTGCAATCAGTTCTCAAACTAATTGTGGGTGTTTACCCTTTAAATTCCTCTGACAAGCTATTGGCAACAAGCACAGGTATTAGTGGTGGGTGTAGAAACCTGGTTAATGGACTGCCAAACTGTAAACCTGAACGCTAAACATCTGACTGAACATCGGACTGCACCGGCTGAATATTGAGGTTCGGGTCCGCTTACCACTACAGATGATATCTATTGGATAAAGATACTACTGTTTGCCCACAGCTTACAAAATAAACTACATTAAAAAATTCATATATCGGTTTTAGGACTTAACTATAACTGGGAGCAGTACATTTAGTATTGAACCAAATGGACTCAATGGGGCACATTTACTTACCCTGTCCCGCGGAGTTCACGAAAAAGTGCATTGTCCAAATCAGTCTAATCGTCCGACGGCCCGCCCCACGATTTTTGTCGCATGAAAGCCAGTGCACCACAATCTGATCGTGTCCGACGAAAGTGCGATTAGTAAATTTGCCCCTATGTTATGTTGTCCAGACACATGTACGCAAATTCTCCAAATATATTCTGCCACCTGGTCAGTTGTAACAAAATTGCAGCAATTTTTAGAAAATCAGTAATAGGAGGCAATTCACGATAGTTCTAATGTATCTCCTCCTCGATTTCTAACAAGAAGTATGGGAACAGTTAGTTATTTTGTGTTTTCCAAGCTGCCAGGCTGCCAGGGAGCCACTTCTCTGTGACTCTGGTGTGAGGGACAAGCGGTAAGTAGGGCAGGATATAATTGGGATTTCAATCTGACACCATGGCAGTACATTCCATGTCAAACTGTGCGATCACACTTGTCAAGCTCCGGTAACGGACTTCAACCACCACTTAACAGCACAGAACAAGGAGCGGGGAGGCGTCCTATTAAAATGTTTTGCAGCTAAATGGTTTATCTTTTCTTCCATTAGATGAAATGCTTTTGTGGGATTTTTTTTTTTATTTTTACATTTTTTATTTTTTTGAGTGTTATGTCATGTTCTGCTGCGTCGTCTTCTTGTTAATTGGTTCGGCAGCAGTCTACAGCAGCGCTAGTTCTAAGAAACATAGCAGGCATTTTAAAAGTCATAAAGAGGCGGATGAAAAATCTTAAAGACTACAGATGAAAGCTACGTCCTAACAAGACGAAGAATTATTTGCCTTGAGATCGAAACTTTTTTTGGTTTTGGAATGGATAATGTGCATAACTGTGTATGTTTACAGGCAAACCTAATAGAGATTGCAGCCAGACGATTTCCATCTTCCCTTTTGGTTTAGGTACCACCTCTGGCAATTATCTTATGATTTGGACTGGTTTCTATTCACCTCTATTTCACTCATTTTCCATAATGAACCAAGATTTCTTGTGACCTCTTCATTCAAGGCAGTGGAAAAGTGTAATTTTGATGCGGAATATCTGAAACGATAGCCCTACGGAGCCTGACCGCAGTGTAGGGGCATCTGGATTCCCAGGGATCGGAGCGGCTGGTTGTTTGTCTGATAACTTGGTTCACAAGAACAGTCCCTGTTCACAAGCATCAAGGCCAACAGGAAGATGCAAGATGTGGGGGAGGTTGCGATAAAGACACTGCCGATAGGTGTGTGGTAATGAATCCCTGGGCAGATGGTGAAGGTGAGGCCCCTTTGTTTTAGCAGCAGATTAGGGAACACCTTTTACAACAAGAATTGTTGCAAAACTCACAGTTTTTCAAGGCACACAGTCCAGAACAACAGGTAACAGGTTGTATACAATATCCAAAAGAATGCAATGAGGCATCACTCCGGTAAGTATAAAGGTGATCTTTACCGAAGTGCTGCCTCATTGCATTCTTTTGGATATCTGACCTTACAAACTGGTAGATCGGGTTTGTTGGAGGCGTGCACCCACCATTGGACTTGATCCATTATACTCGCTGTGCTGCTGCACAATCTGACAGGTTGTATACAACAATTTACGCAGGCACACACAAGGTGGTGGATTTCTTGGCTGTGAAGATAGGATTTGAGAGTAGCTCAGCTTCTAGTCCAGTTGTTGGAGGGCTGGATAGTAGGAGCCAGGTTGGCTCTGCTGCTAAGGTAGCAAGGTGGCATTCTCTATGGTAGCAGCACAAAGTTCTGCAGCAGCATAAAAAATGTTCAAAACTAAGTTCTTTGACGGACTCTTTCTAAAGACTGTCAGAATAAGACTAAGCAGAAAGACCTAAGAGCTTGGAATGAGACCCTATTTTTAATCTTTTGCAGAGCTAACTCCAAAGCATTGCTAAACCACCAGCCAATCACCCGCCTAAGATTCTGAAGGGAAGAAAACTAATGTTGCTACATAAAATAAACATCTTAACCCTTCAATTGTAGCCATATTGTACTGCAGGACTCAATACAATATTTGGCAGTAGTTGGCAGCAAAGAATAGCTATTGGATGGATGTCATATCACTCCAGTCTTAAAGGTGAAGGGGGACATGGGAGAGCTGGCCAAACCCGCTAACCAAGAAGCTAACTGGAGCTAAATTTAGGGATGACCCATCCAGCGGGACATAACACGTCCACCTAATTTGTCTTGTGCTGGACATGCTCTGTAGCTCATTCCCACTACCAGGTTCTTCTGGTAGACAGGTTTACTTTTCCTTTATATTCCATATATGACAGCAGATAGGCCAAGAATACTGAATCTTGGGCAGCACACGTAACTGAAGTTGTGTCACACCTTAAAATAAAGACAACGTAATGGACCAATTGAAATGTCGTTAGACCTTGGCTGTGATGGGAAAGTGGATGTAGTTCCCCCTGTTATTAATGCTTCTCCTGTACAGCCGATAATGATCACGCCGCTAGTTACTCGCTTTTGTTATCTCCCGTTCCTCTAATGTTGTAGAACATTATTCCGTCGTCTGACATAAAGTGAAAGCTTATTTGCAGTAACAGGATTAGTAAGTTGATGGTCTATTGTGGGAGCCGTGAGATACATCTTCGCTCTCCTTGACACTAATGCTCCGTTCATCAGCATTTAACCCACTCAGGGCTCCGACGTTTCTCACCGGTTCTTGTAATGATGTCACTTTACCCATCTAGTACATTACGGCTTCCCACAGCTTCCTTCATGCTAAATGATGATGTGACTGAGCAAAGACATGAGAATGATTATCATTTTATTTGTTCCTAATTATTTGCGGTTATATCCATCATTTTATTACAAGAGTCTCTCCGGCTCCTAACTGTGCGGCTTAAGGTTCAATGAAGAGCTCGCTACTTAATTTACCTTTATATTAACCTTATAGGGCATATTAATATCTTACAGTATTTGTTTTCTGTAGACAACTCTCCACCAGCTCCTGAATCTACCGGGAAAATACCAGACCCCTCCTCCATGTAGTCTGTAGTCTGTAGTCCCGCCTGCATCTCTGTTTCCCAGATGACACCTGCCAATCATTGTCCAATCAGGGTTATGTAGAATATCTCCCCTCACATTAAAACCTGGAGAATGGGGGTCCCAAGTCTCAGCTCAGCTTGAACTGACTTTGAAGAATAGCTGCCCTCCACCAACTTTTGGTTTATACTAAGACTTTCCCTAACCCCTGCCTGTCTGTAGCTATTCTCTGCCTGTGCCGCTTGGTGCTTCACACTAGCAACTCCACACCTACTAGGACCAGCTGTTCCTAATACTGGATCTACTTCAAGAGTTAGTAACCTGTGATCCTGTTGTAGAGAAGTCCTGATCACATAAGTAAATTATGGAATGAAAACCATTGGCATCACACCCCTTTGAGGAAGTGACGGTGAAACGTACGTCGGGGTGCTGTGGTGGAGGTCTGGGGTCTGACTACTTCTTGTTAGGTATTTGGTATTATGCAACACCCGGGTGGGTAAATCTACTATTTGTACTTACTACATAGCCCCTTTCTCTGTGTTTACTTATGCCTATAATGGTTGTATATGTATATTATGGATTGACCACCATCATTTTAGTTTCTTTGGATTTTATGGTATATTTTTAGTGTTTTTGATCGCCATGTTGTGCATAAATAAAGATTTAAAGATTTGAATAATTTTCATCAATATTGGAATTGTGGTTTATGAGTAATACTTTTTGGTCCTATATACTGTTATTGGTATTCAACCATCGGGATAAGCCCCAAGCCAAATCAGTCTGGTGTCACATTGGGGCAGATTTACTTACCCAGTACATACGCGATCCAGCGTCGCGTTCTCTGCGCGGGATTCGGGTCTGGCCATTATTCATTAAGGTAGTTCCTCCGCCATCCACAAGGTGCGGCTGCTGCGCTGAAAAGCATTGGAACGCAATGGAGTACACCAAGCCGGGCTGAGTGAAGGTAAGTGCAAGCTCCGCGACAGATTTCTTTTTTAAAATGCGTCGGTTTTTCCTTATCCGTCGGGTTTTCGTTCGGCCACGCCCCCCGATTTCCGTCGCGTGCATGCCAGCGCCGATGCGCCACAATCCGATCGCGTGCGCAAAAAAATCCCGGGGCAATTCAGGGGAAATCGGTGCAAATCGGAAACATTCGGGTAACACGTCGGGAAAACGCGAATCGGGCCCTTAGTAAATGACCCCCAATGAGTCCAAAGCCCCCTGTCCATTAGAGAAACTTTTTTTTCTTCACTTTTTGGAGAAGTCATTGTTTCTGGGAACCTATCTGCAAGATCTTCAATGGAAATAGAGGTTTTGACAATTGCCTATGCAATCTATAAAGAAGTTACGAAGTTATCACCCAAATCTTTCACACTGCAACATTTCCTAACATCTTCTCCAAGAACAAGGTAGAACAGGAATATAATCCGTCAGATGGTCCAACATCACTTGACTACATTAATTTATTAATAGTAGGAGACACCTCCCTGTTACTAGAATTTTAGAATTATCAATGACCCTTGTCACTTGGAGAAAAGAGGAGAAGGGAAAGGAATGGGAATAATTTTTTCCTACGGCTCCCATAGCAAATTGGTGATGCGTCCTAGATTCCCAGCTCACTAGTTCTTCCATCCAGTATATGGTATCCACTCTATCAATCCATTCTTTTAACAATGGGGTTTCTTTATGAAGCCACTTTGTGGGTATTCCCTTATCTCTACTATCTTGCCTAAGAATGAGTGGATGAACTGTACAGGTTTGGCCGAACCTGAAAGTTCTATTAGGGTTCAGGTTCCGAACCTGATTGCTGGCACCTATCACGGGTGTTACCCTTTTATAAGGCAAAGGTGCCTGGGGTATTTAAACCTTGGTGTCTCACGTATGCCGCCATTTTATCGAGGATCGGCGCTCCCCACTGGTATTTAAACAGTTATCACCAACAACTGGTACCAGCACCAATCACAAGCATGGGGTGAGCTCAAACGGACCCAAACTTAGGGAGTTTGGGTCTTCTTCTCTCTAATCCCTACCTCCAATTCTAACTTCCATACTACATGTAATCTCATGATTAATATCATAATTATTAATATCAAATATCATCATTTCCTAGTTAAGAACAGTAAAAATGCAGGTCCAACAAGTCCGACCTATACTTCTACAATGTTATCCAGAGGAAGGCACAAAAATAAGTCTAAAAATGGCCCAAAATAGGAAAAACAATTCCTGACCGGAAACATGACAGAATAAGGTCACAATAAGGTGTCAAACTAAATTTTTGATTTCAAGAGAAGGCCTCTAGGCTTGTCTAGAACATGTACAGGTCCATATGGAGGCCATACATCTCCCATCATTCCCTCTGATGTTATTAATCTTCATGGTGAGCACATAAAACCTGGCACCATATTGTCCATGGTCTAATCTCGTCTCCACTCATCACCGCCCATCCTATCATCGCCTTGTACTTTGCGCTAGTGGTTTGATGATGATATAAAGCTTACACAAACACCTGGCTGGTGGGTAGAATTAATATAACATATGCATGTTTTATCATCCCAATAATTATAATCAGTAATCTTCATGAATATTTATCAGGAAATTCAGAGGGAGAGAACGCTGCGTCAAGACGTATTTTCACTGGGCAAACAATGATATATCAGAACGCTGCCGGGCGGGAGATATTTCTAGTTGTACAGATATTAGAGCACAGGAATTGCATGGCGTTAATAGGGTAGACCCATAATGTGTAGTGATTTTCTGTAATTAATGTGGCACCTACACATTAGAGGCTCCTGACTGTCAGAGGTCACCGGATGAGGGTGGACCTCCACACGCCACCGGGAGATTGTGATTTCCTAATAAGCTACGTTGGAACATTTAAGATCCTCAAGATCACCCCTGGTTCTAGCTTGTAAAATTAGTAGGAGAAGCAAATGATGACATTGTGATGACGTATCCTCAATGTCAAACCACCCACAAATTTATATGGAGTCATATCTTAGTCACGAGTAAGAGTGGTTACTCTTGAAACTCGATGTTTTTGTGCTGTTGGACGTATTTTTTTTTCTATGGGATTGAACTTCATATCCTGTTTTATGATGTAATCTAAGGGTTGAAATAAAACACAAAGCCAAGTTTTTTTGCATCACTGATGGAATAATATTATTGTCAGGTTGGGAGTGCAAAGATCCAGCCCAGGAACACACCTACTAGTAGAGAGCCTAATAATCCCATTGGATGTCAAAGCTAAGGTCACTCAGTCGTAATTAGAGATGAGCGAGCACTAAAATGCTCAAGTGCTCGTTACTTGAGTCAAGCTTTTTCTGATGCTCGAGTGCTCGTCTCGAATAACGAACCCCATTGAAGTCAATGATCACCCTTGTCACTTGGAGAAAAGAGGAGAAGGGAAGGGAAGGGGGCAAATAGGAAGAAGGAGGACAATCAAGGGAAGGGAGACAAAGTATGTGTTGTGTGCCACACCACCAGGAACGGCGTAAAGGTAAGGAGAAGTGGTAGGTCACTAAAGCTAGCTCTGCTTGTCCAAAGCAACACTGATAAGGCTGAGTCCATGATGTGACGCGTTCAGGAGAGCCTGTTGGTGGCATGTGTAAAGAAATTTTTATCTCTACTTAAGGACGCTACATTTATATTGGAGTTTTGGCAAAAGGGAAAAGAGGGGGGGGGTGCGGGGAAAATATGGCTAGGCAAAGTATGAAAAGAAGGGGGGGATGTTACAAAACATAAAACACATCAACAATTTGGACATGCTTAGCACCGAGCTGCATGTCCACATCCAGCGCCGAAAGTGTCACATCTATATTATCCACTTACCTTCATCCTATAATTCCGAAATCAGTTGTTGCCAGACAAGTATGTGTACATATATATGGACTGACCTACCACTTACTTGAACTTGGAAAGATATTGAGACTGTAAAGTAGGGGGGGGGGGGGGGGGGGTATTAATGACTTTAATGTCTGTCATTTATCTTGAATTAGAATTTTTTCCTACGGCTCCCATAGTAAAGCAAATTGGTGATGCGTCCTAGATTCCCAGCTCACTATTCCCTCCATTCTGTATATGGTATCCACTCTATCAATCCATTCTTTTAACAATGGGGGTTCTTTTTGAAGCCACTTTGTGGGTACTCTCTTATCTCTGTCTACTAACTTACCTAGGAATGAGTGGATGAACTGTACAGGTTTGGCCGAACCTGAAAGTTCTATTAGGGTTCAGGTTCCGAACCAGATTGCTGGCACCTATCACTGGTGTTACCCTTTCATAAGGCAAAGGTGCCTGGGGTATTTAAATCTTGGTGGCTCACGTATGCCACCGTTTTCTTGATGATTGATGCTCCCCACTGGGACTTAAACAGTTTTCACCAACAATTGGTGCCAGCACCAAACACCAGCATAGGGTGAACCCAAACGGACCCAAACATTGTGAGTTTGGGTCTTCTTCTCTCTAATCCCTGCCTCCAATTGTAACTTCCATACTCCATGTAATCTCATGATGAATATCATAATTATTAGTATCAAATATAATCATTTCCTAGATAAGAAAATAAAAAAATACAGGTCCATCAAGTCCGACCTATACTTCTACAATGTTTATCCAGAGGAAGGCACAAAATAAGTCTAAAAATGGCCCAAAATAGGAAAAAACAATTCCTGACCTGAAACATGACAGAGTAAGGTCACAATAAGGTGTCAAACAAAACTTTTGCTTTGGAGAAAGTGCTCTAGGCTTGTCTAGAACATGTACAGGTCCATATGGAGGCCATACATCTCCTATCATTCCCTCTAATGTTATTAATCTTCATGGTGAGCACATAAAACCTGGCACCATATTGTCCATGGTCTAATCTCGTCTCCACTCATCACCGCCCATCCTATCATCGCCTTGTACTTTGCGCTAGTGGTTTGATGATATAAAGCTTACACAAACACCTGGCTGGTGGGGAGAATTAATAGAACATATGCATGTTTTATCATCCCAATAATTATAATCAGTAATCTTCATGAATATTTATCAGGAAATTCAGAGGGAGAGAACGCTGCGTCAAGACGTATTTTCACCGGGCAAACAATGATATATCAGAACGCTGCCGGGTGGGAGATATTTCTAGTTGTACAAATATTAGAGCACAGGATTTGCATGGCGTCAATAGGATAGACCCATAATGTGTAATTGTTTTCTGTAACTAACGTAACACCCACACATTACAGGTCAGAGGTCACCGAATGAGGGTGGACCTCCACACGCCACCGGGAGGTTGTGATTCCTAATAAGCTACGTTGGAACATTTAAGATCCTCAAGATCCTCACTGGTTCTAGCCTGTAAAATTATTAGGACAAGCCTATGATGATGTTGTGATGACGTATCCTCAATGGCAAACCACCCACAAATTTATACGGTGTGAGTATTTAAAAATGAAAATCTCCACTATCGCTCTTACTCATGACATGAGTCGTGTCTTAGTCACGAGTAAGAGTGGTTACTCTTGAAACTCAATGTTTTTGTGCTGTTGGACTTAGTTTTTTTTCCATGGGATTGAACTTCGTATCCTGTTTTATGATGTAATCTACGGGTTGAAATAAAACACAAAGCCAAGTTTTTTTGCATCACTGATGGAATAATATTATTGTCAGGTTGGGAGTGCAAAGATCCAGCCCAGGAACACACCTACTAGTAGAGAGCCTAATAATCCCATTGGATGTCAAAGCTAAGGTCACTCAGTCGTAATTAGAGATGAGCGAGCACTAAAATGCTCAAGTGCTCGTTACTTGAGTCAAGCTTTTTCTGATGCTCGAGTGCTCGTCTCGAATAACGAACCCCATTGAAGTCAATGGGAGACTCGAGCATTTTTCAAGGGGACCAAGGCCCTGCAATAAAATGTGTCATTTTATTGAGAAATAAGGAAGTCAGTCCTGTTTGTTTCTTAATTTTTTTTATTCAATGGAATATTCGTGGAACTTCAAAAAGGAGAATGACCCGTGTTAAACATCTGCAATGTGTTCTTCACACATATTGTTCTTCACATACTATAGCTTATGTACAGAAACATCCGCAATGTGTTCTTCACCGTGTTCTTCACTGCGTTCTTCACTTAAATGATCCTTAATGATCCTTAATGATCCTGTGTTCACTGTGTTCTTCACTGTTCGTCACTGTGTTTCCTTAAGTGAAAGCTCGTTATCGTGCATACGAAATACTCGTCCGAGCAACGAGCCTTTTTGAGTATGCTAATACTCGAACGAGCATCAATCTAGATGAGCGAGTATGCTCGCTCATCTCTAGTTGTGATGGCTCCAAAGTCCAGGTTTGGTGTTTTGAACACCCCCATCCTTTGACACCTGCATAGCCCCTGGTGGCGTGTGCATACCACCATTTACTCTAGGATTGTGGCTTCTCGATGAGGTCATTATGAGGTCGATGACTGTCAGCATTTAAAGGGAACCTGTCAGCAGAAATTGACCTAATAAACTACTACCAGTATATTGTCAAGTAGCTGAACAGCTTCCAGATGATGCTTCTTTCATGACCCAGTGTGGTGGCATCAAGAAGGGGAATAAATTGGGTTGCTGCCAGGTCATATGAAGGTGAGGGGGGGTCTAGCATTAAGGAGGTCTCAAAGCAGAACTATACTTCAGGCCCTTAAAATACCAATTCAATCTCTATGGATAAGTTTTCAATTGTATTCAAGCCTGGAAAAGATGCCAAGACTTGAAGTTGGTGGAGGTGGAACAGTTCCCTCTAAGTAAATGTCTTGACCATATCGTCCTGGTTTCATAGTCTTCTCATAAAAAAATTATAATTATTGTTTGTGTTCCTTGAATATCTGGAAATGTCAATTTTAATGGAGCAGAAAGGAAAAACAGCCTCCGGATCTTATTGGAAATGTAATAGCTATCAGCCATGACGGGTCCTCTCTACTGCAGACAAGTCAAGATGAAGACTTCAAGGATTCACTCGAGATGTTGTGTATCAAAGTAAAAACAAGCTAGATATTAGATCCATCTACATGAAGAACATCTCAGCCGCTCTGATCAATGTAATCACAGTATTGATCACCTCGACTTTTTTCAAGACGTAGAAAAACTACATGAAGAGAATGTTCTTGGAACCATCTTGAGTTACGACTCCGGGGACAGATTGATTATTGGTGATTGCGATTGTTCCTTCGGGACTCAGGGAAGCGTATCTCAGATACTTTCAGATCTTTTATTTACGTTCTCTAAAGTCTAAAGAAAGACATTAAACTGAAGACTGGAAACTTGATTTCTTACGGGAACTGAAGGAATCGACCACCTGTCCAGAGCTGAACCCAATCATTTTTCTTCTTCATCCGTTTCTTTTACCTTCTCCTTTCTTCTTGGCCTTTGTACAGATGGTGTGTTCAATATTCAGTCATGGTCTTCTCCACAGATCTCCAGAACATTGCGATCTATTAATTGGACAGGATTGTGACATGAAAGACTGACCTAAAAACTGACCTAAAAACTGGGTCAAAAGTTTTTTTTTTAATTTTAAACTGAGTTCTAGAATAAAATTATTAGTAGCATATGAACAAAATAGGGTCTTAAGATTAGATTGGTTGGGTGCAATGACCCGAACGCCCACAGATGATTTCTTCTCTGCAGGTTATAAAGAAAGAATAGAGCAGGAAGCAAACAGCACTGTTCTGTGTGTAGTGGTCAGATCAGATTACTACAAAATGGGGCTCATTTACTAAGGGCCCTGCGGACCACACTTTCGGGGGGCATCCCGATGATTTCCGTTTGGCGCAGCTTGGACAGGGTTTTAAAAGGGGTTTTTGGCACAATCGATTTGTGGCGTCACAAATCGGGGGGTGGGCCGCCGGACAGTCCGACCGGTTTCGGACAAACCACGGGATTTAACTTCAAAATTGCGTCGCAAAACAAGCACTTACATACGCCAGGAAGAAGAAGGTGAACTCCGGCGGACCGGATCGAGGAAGCGACACATGCAGGATATCGGACGGACCATCTTCATGAATCGCGGCAGAGTTCATCCTCGTTGTACAGTCTGGATCGGGGATCGCGCAGGGAACGGGTAAGTAAATGTGCCCCAATAAATCCTATCTAGATGGCGGCTAAGCTGCAGTGACTTGGTCTGACCATTATACTGATGGAGGAGTAGTTGGATGAATGCAGGAATAATAATTCTGCTTTTAGTGATAATAAAGATAACATAAATGAAAAAAGAAATAGATAGGGATATACAAAATGTAACAATTAGTGACCCTTTTATAGTGGACATTTGTATATTTTTCTGTCCTTATATTCCCCTCCTGATTATCATGTAAAGGACACTTCGGATCTTTCCTCTTCTGTTGAGATTAGCCTAATAGCCACCATCTCAATTTTCTCTTTTTCTTTATTCTGTTATAAATCCCATAATTCCTCAGTACCACATAACTAGCCAGGGACAGTACTTTTTTCACCTGCTGGGAGGACAGTGCAGTTATCATTTTTCACTTTGTTCTATAAAGTCTAAAAGACAATAGTTACAATATCAACAGGAAGCCTAAGAGGAACCACTAAAATACATAACGGGGCACATTTACTAAGTACAGTGCAGTGTGTACTATGTGCAGTGTATACTATGTGCAGTGTCCTGTGTACTATGTGCAGTGTGTACTATGTGTAGTGTGTACTATGTGCGGTGTGTACTATGTGCGGTGTGTACTATGTGCAGTGTGTACTATGTGCGATTCTGTTCTCCCTGCTTGCCGCTTCCGCCATATTTCGACAGGTAAGCAGATGCCCACTCCGTAATCTACCTTCACTGTGTTCTCACAGTGTTTTAACTTAAATGATCCTGTGTTCACTGTGTTCACTGTTTTTATTCTATTCTTCTTGTTCTCACTGTGTTTTTTTATTAAATGCTCGATCTCGAGCAGGGGGAAATCTCGGCCGGCAAACGAGCCGTTTCGAGTACCTTAATACTCGAACGAGCATCAAGCTCGGACGAGTATACTCGCTCATCTCTAATCATGATACTTATCCACTGATCCAGGCAACATGACTGTGGTAATCTTATATTTGTTATCTTTCCTTCTAATATCACCATTTAGAATTATGCTAATGAGTCTGAAGGGCTCCTGGGGTGTGTACAAGAGCCTCTCCATGGGTGTATTTTAACAGGTTGTTACACTGTCTCCCCTCTCCCCTCCCTCTACTAACTATAATCACACACACAGTGGGAGGGGGGACTGGTTCCTGAACAGTCTAACAGCCTGTGAAGCTACAGCAGTCGGGTTCTGGTGACAAACCCCGATCCCTTTGAGCTCATTGCATAATTCTCAAGTTAACATTTATTAGAAAGGAGGCCACGGATAACAAATAT
This sequence comes from Engystomops pustulosus, assembly GCA_019512145.1. Classification (NCBI taxonomy): domain Eukaryota; kingdom Metazoa; phylum Chordata; class Amphibia; order Anura; family Leptodactylidae; genus Engystomops; species Engystomops pustulosus. The sequence goes on from CM033641.1 coordinate 10,332,134, forward strand.
AAGAAGATTACCCAGTCCCGGTGCCGGGATCTGTGAGTAAGTCCCTGGTTTATCAGGATGGATTTTGATGGTAGATTTCCTTTAAGAATGATGGGGCCCACAGCGCCAGTTTTCTGTCTGCTTTTCACGTTCTTTTGAGGTGCAAACTGCTTGCACAGGTATTCAAGAAGTGGTCTGGTGCACTATCCTTCAAGTGACTCAGTGGGGACCAGCGTCAGATTTAAAATGCAAAGAAGTGTGTTGTACGCACATGTTAAATGTGCACCAAAAGTGGTTCACTCTGTCCAGGCAGTGCAGGGGGCACCAGATTCAGAAGAACGTGTGCCAGAAATCCTGAATCTGACGCCCCCTGCACACTACACAGGACACTGCACATAGTACACACTGCAACATAGTACACCATGCAACTAGTAGTACACACCGCCATATAGTACACACAGCACATAGTACACACAGGCCACATTTTTTTTTTTTAGTACACACTAGCACATTAGTAGACAACTGGCAACTAGTACACACTGCACATAGTCACACGCATGTGCACCTGCACATAGTAAACACTGCCACATAGTACACAGGACACTGAAACATCGTACACCACTGACACATACCACACATGGGACACATAGTACACATGCACCATAGTACAAACAGCGGCAATAGTACAAGGCACCACAGGAACTCCATAGTACACACAAACCTGCACATAAGTACACACTGCACAATGTAACAACTGCACATAGTAAAACCACTGCACAATAGTACACAGGAACACTGAAAATTAGTACACAACATGGTACACAGAGAGCTACACTAACAGGGACGTGCTTAGGCACATTAGTAACAGGACATAGTACTGAACACAGCATGTAAACACGGACTGCACATAGTACAACTGCACATTAGTACACACTGAAAACATAGTTACACAGGACACTGCACTACGTACACAGCAAGCACATAGAGCACACTGGCCATCGCTAGTCCACACTGCACATTGCCATATACACAGAACCTGCAACATAGTTACACACTGCCACCATAGTACACACTGACCATAGTACACCAGCAGACACAAGAGACACAATCAGTACCTCAATAGTACAACACTGACACATAGGTAACCACGGAAACTGCACAAAGACACACTGCACATAGTACACCACTGCACATAGTCCAACCAGCACTTAGCACCGACCACATAGTACACCTGACACAGTCAAGGACACTGCACATTAGTACACACCCTGCACATTTAGTACACAACTGCACATAAGAAACAACTTGCAATCATAGTCACCAGGACACTGCACATTAGTACACACAGCCATAGTACACCAGGACATGCCATAGTAAACACAGAACATAAGTACACACTGCACATAGTACACACGTTACACATTAGTCACCACTGCAATATACACCACGCACATAGTACACACATAGCCCACATAGTAACGACACTGCACATAGTACAACATGCATAAGTACACACTTGACATAGTCACACTACACATGTACCACCGGGCAGCACCACGGGGGACACAGACATTTGCCCGGGGGACACAGACATCGGGCAGCACCACGGGGGACACAGACATTTGCCCGGGGGACACAGACATTTGCCCGGGGGACACAGACATCGGGCAGCCCGGGGGACACAGACATCGGGTAGCCCGGGGGACACAGACATCGTGCAGCCCGGGGGACACAGACATCGGGCAGCCCGGGGGACACAGACATCGTGCAGCCCGGGGGACACAGACATCGGGCAGCCCGGGGGACACAGACATCGGGCAGCCCGGGGGACACAGACATCGGGCAGCCCGGGGGACACAGACTTCGGGCAGCCCGGGGGACACAGACATCGGGCAGCCCGGGGGACACAGACACCGGGCAGCCCGGGGGACACAGACATCGGGCAGCCCGGGGGACACAGACTTCGGGCAGCATGGGGGACACAGACTTCGGGCAGCACGGGGGAGACTTCAGTGGAAGAAGAGGAGCGGATCCCGGGACAGCGTATCACCCCGACAAGTAAGCAGATGTGCAGAACATCTGTAATCTATTCTTCACTGTGTTTTTCACTTAAATCATCCTGTGTTCACTGTTTTTATTCTATTCTTCACTGTTTTTCACATCTGTTAACTTGTCGGGAGATAATATACGCATGGAACAGTGAAGAATAGATTGCAGATGTTTGCATACATCTGATCACTTATCAGAAGACATTCTTTTTCAATTAAATAACACATTTCATTCCTGAACCATGGTCCCTTTGAAAAATGCTCGAGTCTCCCATTGACTTCAATGGGGCTCGTTATTCGAGACGAGCACTCGAGCATCTGGAAAAGTTCGTCTCGAATAACGAGCACCCGAGCATTTTAGTGCTCGCTCATCTCTAATCATGATGGATTCGGATGGACTATGTGACCCCCTTTGGAGAAAATCTACTATCTGATAAGACAGTTCCCATGAATATCCAGGTAAAAGAGACTAAATATAAATGTAATATTGGATTTATCATATATATTCTGGAGCCATGGGGCATAATGAAAGAAAACTACTGTCGTGTCCCTTTAAAGAGATGGGATTGGTTTCGGGGGATGCAGTAATGATGACTGCAGGTGAGTGCGGCAGGAGAAAGCTTAGACAATTACCCTGACAGATAATCCCGGATAACTGTTCTGGTAGAATCCGCTGCTCCCGGGTTTCTGCAGCTACAGTTCACCGTGTCAAACACTGTACACTTATCCTGCAATTTATTTCAAAGCGTTGGAGCGAGAAGCGGCGCTGCTTTCCCTGTGCCCGTGCGGCGGTGCAGCTGTGTGCGAGCACCGGAGGTCAATCCAGCCGATAGACGAAACCCAAGAAGCCGCGCCCCCATTCCCCCGGATTCTGCAATAGACTCCCAGCATTTGTTGATCTTGAGAAGCTTAATTAAGTTTCCCAGTGTCGATTCACTTTCCTAATAATCCTGTAGGTTTCCTGGAGAGTCTCAATTATTAAACACGGCACCGCCTGCAGCAAATTACCGGGATTACAGAGGTCTTACCGCTAGAACTAATACCTGCTCCGACTCTCAGTAACGTAGTGGAAAATGGAAGCCTTCAGATTGTTCCAAATCGCTATCATGGTGTACTCACTTTCAGGATTACAGGTCAGGAAGGATTTGGGAATCATCACTTTAGAGGGTTGGCTCGAAATTCAAAGGGGCTCATCACAACCCAATTGAAGAGTCACATTGAGGCACATTTACTTATCCGGTCCTGCGGAGTTCTTGAAAGTGCATTGTCCGCGATTCACTAAGATCGTGCACCTGATTTCCCTCATGTGTCGCTTCCCCGCTGAGGTCCGCAGAGTTCACCTTCTTCTTCCTGGTGCATGTAAGCGCATTGTTTTGCGACACAATTATAATCTTAAACCCTGCAATCAGTCCGAATCAGTTGGATCGTCCGACGGGCCGGCGCCCAGATTTCTGTCGTGTGCAAGCCGGTGCAGCTGCGCCAAAATCCGACACAATCCCAGCGCAGACTCCTGTTAAATACCTATCAAAGCTGCGCAAATCCTGTAAACCGTGAACAGTCCATCGAAAGTGCGTTCTGCAACCCCTAGTAAATAAGCCCCACTGTATTTACTGAAATCAGTGGAAACAATTTAGATCACGACCTAAGCAAAATTTGTTCACTAAATTTTAAAAGAGCAGCGGAAAGAGGGTGTGGTCTTCAAGAAGTAGGCGTGGTCTCCAAGTTATGAATACCAATTTTTCAATTTTTGCACAAAACGTTCTGTTTTCTGATTTTTAGATTGACACAAATCCCTTTATTATTTCATAAAAATGAGTAAATGAGAGCCTTTGTTTTTCAGTTCCTCAAACGTGTCTAAATCTCTTCTTGCTATCAGTGAAACATTTGTAGTTGTACCATCAGGAGTGAAAATTTGATAAAAAGGTGCCTGGTCATTGCCTTTATGTTTAACCCATTAAACACTGAAATACAGGCTTTAAACTTTGTGTTGAATGTTCCATTATCTGTAGATACATAAAGCCTAAATATACAGCCAAAGAATCAATACCTACATAATATACACACAAGACAGATGTTGGTACATAGATTTGGCACACAAATACACACGTAGATGATGCACACAAAATGGACCACAGAGTAAGCGCTCTCCTCAAGGAGACTTTACCAATTAAGGCCGCCTTGCAGGCGTGTGGAGACTTATAGCCATTGATGTTCCACTAGAAAATTTTGGGAAATATGCAAATAAGTTTTCCTAGAAGAGAGAAGAAAAACCACACCTCTTTTGCTATCTTGCCATCAAGCATGTCCTTCAGGAAGCCTAATAATATGATGTGGGAGTAAAATCAAATCAGTATTTCTGTTCCAGAGATTCCCAACTGTGGATGGCGCTGCTTTGACCTGGTTGGGTCTCTTCTGTACAGCGTAGCAAACTGGTTTGGCTGAGTGAGTGGCTTGTGACTAGGGTCAGGAAGTACGAGTTCTTCTTACACCATTTTGTTAGGCTTCCTGAAAGTCATGCATAATGGGAAGGTAGCAAAAGAGGCATGGTTTTCTTGTCCAATTCTGAAAAATGTATTTGCATATTTCCCAGAATCCCCTGGTGGAGCATCAATGCCTATAAGTCTCCACAAATCTACAACGCGGCCTTAATTGGAAAAGTCTCCCTAAGGAGAACTCTTACTTCCTGACCCTGGTCTCACTCAGACAAACCAGTTCCCTACGCTGTACTGATGAGATACAACAGATCAAAACGTTGCTGCCTACAAATGGGTATATGCTCCTTCAGGAATAGATACACGGGTTTGACTTTAGCTCCGGCCTATTAATGTATCTGGTGGACGGCTCTACCTGTCTCTAACAGTCCCTGCTTGGCATCGAATTGCTCCTAAACCTGCACCTGTTCCGGCCTGAAGATGTGCAGGCACTTCCTAGTGCTTGGCACGTGGGCAAAAAACACCTCACACCGGCGCACTCTACCGCCGTGCATGCCCCTCACGACCCTTCAAGCTAATGTCATGTAAAGGGAGAAATCATCCCAATTCTTGGCGTTACATTCTATCAGGGCCTGTAGAACGCAAAACTGGCATAACTAGCCCTGATAAATATCATATACATAATGGGGAAGATTTACTTTCCCGGTCCAGTTGCGATTCAGCGGCGGGTTCTCCGACGCTGATTGGGGTCCTGCCGGGATTCACTAAGGTCTGTGCGCCAATATCCTCTAGGTGTCGCTGCTGCACCGAGGTCCACTGGAGTTCACCTTATATTTCTTGGTGCAGGTAAGCACGTGTCAAGCGACACCTTTTTTTTAAAAATACCGCGATTTTTCCGAATCTGTTGGGTTTTCTGACGGCCACACCCCCGACTTCCGTCGCATGCATGCCGGCGCCGAAGCGCCACAATCCGTTCGCGTGCGCCAAAAATCGGGGCCAATTTGCCGCAAATCTGAAAAATTTGGGAAACCCGACGAAAAAAAAGCGATTCAGGCACTTAGTAAATGACCCCCATTGTGCCAATGTACACAAAATGCCCACATAGATACATGGGGGCACATTTATCAGAGCGTGTGCGTCAGTGGCATACAAACCCTGAAATAGCTGCAATTCTGCCTATAGGCAGCGCCGATTCCTTAGACGTTCTCCTGATAAATCCGTCTGGTGTCTTCAGGCTCCTTCATAAGGTAAGTGCTCCAGCGTAGATAAATGTGTCCAATGATGTATACTTCTCCCCACAATGCACATAAATAACATATATACACACAGTCCACATACAGGGTCACACTGCTCCCATATTTATTCGCTGATACATCTTCACTTTCCAGTTAATCCTGACTTGTTTGTTCCATAAGGTGATGAAGTATAATGGAATCACTTACAGCGAGCGACCTGATCGATACGGCCCGTGGACACACAGCAGTGGCTATACAAATCTGATTTAGATGAATATAAAGATCCCACTCATCACCGTCACTTGTATTAATATTAACCTCTATGTCCGTGGGATCTTCAATCAGTTCCACTTAATGGCCACGCAAAATGTGTAGATACAGATAAAAATCACATGCAGAATTTAAATCCTATCCAAATACATGTTTTACACAGAGTATTGCTATCTGATGTCATGTTCTTCCCAGCCCTTCCCCTCTTTTTTGACTGTCTGCTGTAGTAAGCACTGAGCTAAGAGGACAGCAGGCTGAGGACACGCCTCTCTCCTCTGCTGTAGTAATCAACCTGAAACTTGCTACAGCTGTTACTCAGAGCGGAGGGGAGGAGCTATGAAGTACTAAGCACTGAGCTAAGAGGACAGCAGGCTGAGGACACGCCTCTCTCCTTTGACTATCTGCTGTAGTAATCAACCTGAAACTTGCTACATCTGTTACTCAGAGCAGAGGGGAGGAGCTATGAAGTACTAAGCACTGAGCTAAGAGGACAGCAGGCTGAGGACACGCCTCCAAAGATACAACCCTGGAATATTAAATCCATTTTAGGGGGGACCTGGTATGCAGTATAAGCCATTACAATGGTAAGTAATGGAGATTATACAGAGCATATACTGGGGGCCGCCTGCTGTGGCCTCTGCACACCTAATGCCATACATCCATACATTACATCGCTCAGTGATTTCCCTGGGTGGCGTCTAATGGGTTATTCCCTCCGCACAACTGATTGCAATCAGCCATGTGTAGTGAGGTCCGGCTGCTAGATCAGAGATTGTCAAGAGTAGACAACCCCTTTAAGATCTAATTTTCATTACATCAAGGGTGAAATGATTATAAGCTACGAGTCACTAAACCACAAGGAATGAGCGAACGAGCAGCTGCATTCCGGATTTCCAATACAATTTTTTTTAATATTATCCGGATTTCTTTTGATAAGGATTATTTGTGAAACGCATGAAAAATATCTATGAAAATAAAATTCTAATTTTTGTGCGGATGTTCCTTACAGGGACATGTGGATTTTAAAGGCCTGTTAGAGTTCCATGGCTTTCATGTTACCTGGCATGTCTAGTGACCGGTGTCATTTATAATGTATTACCATTAAGACAAGATTCTTAAATATACTCAGGAAAACAAAATAACAGATGTAATTCACAAAACACTGGATTCCACAGATATAATTCCAACCTGTCTCTATCAGTCTTGGTGTTTACAATTTTGTTTGTCCTTGGATACGACCGTAAATCTTCTGACTATGGTCATATTCTTCTCATGAATAGCTTCTCTTGTCTGCACACTGCAGTGCTCTCTGCCTCCTGCCCCTCCTTCCTTTATTGGAAGGCCAGCTCAGACACAGGCACTTCCTGCCAGCAAAATGAAGAGCCTTACTCTACAAGCTGCAGACAATTAAAGTCTTTATAACAGAGTTGACTGTGTGTTTTATTGGTTTGGTGAGGAAGCAGAGCTGACTCTCATGGGCCTCATCATCTTTTATCTCTCTGACCTGTCTCTTTTTCTATATCTCACATAATAGAATAGAATGTTCAGACATTAAATAAAAGTGTAGATAAACCCTGTACCCTGATAATCTAAGCACATTGTCAGCACACAGCATCACATAGCACAGAGGAATCATGAAGTATCTGCTTATAGAGTCCCAGCCCACTCTCTGGAATCTTACACTGACCATCACTGAGTGATAGGAGCTAAAACAGCATTAAAAATAAGTAAAATTGTTAAAAATGATCTTTATTGTATAAACATCACTATGCAAATTAAAACTTAATAACTTTCTTCCTTGGGAAAACCCCTTTAACTTCTCTCATTGTTGACATCTCGCCTTTGTTCTTGTGACCTCTGCAACATCACTTTCCTGATTTCCTGATTCTTGACCTCAGTTTTTTCATTTTTGTTTTTTTTATGTTTTGACATTTGCAATGTTTAATAAACTAAGATTAAACATAAAAACCGTGATAAAAAAATTCTGATTGGCGGCTGGTTGGGCGCCCGGTCATCTCTACCTAATGTTACCAGGTATCAGGTCCCCCCCTCCCCACTTCCAGTACATATATAAACCGTCCAGTGTACTGTGCACCACATGGATAACATCCATGAGATTTGATGATTGTGTATTGTTTTTTTGTCCTTACAAAGCAAATCATTAGAATCCTATTGTCTATAAGAATGGCAGCATGTGGTTCCATCAGATTCGGAAACCATGGAGCCGGATGAGACCTCCCTGTATAGCGGCACACATACAATAGAAAATATGAATAATACAATGTAGCAATTTACACATATTAAAAGATCCGTATAATGAGGCACGGATACAGGGTGCACCAGGACCATAAAATGTTGCGCTAAAAAAACACATTGAAAAATTTTCTATATAGGGGAGCACAATTGGCAGAGAAAAAAAACCTACAACCCCCCACCAGTCATGTGCTCTGTGTTATACCGGTGTATTGCTGTGGCATAGGGTCCTTTAGGTTGAGGAGCACCATAGCCAGACAGTGATCGTTCCCTATGTTTCCCATGTGGTTGCGTCCGAAATGTTGCATTTAGTCGGAAAATTTTCATCAAATTCCATGTTAAAATTAGAATTTCAGATTTCCTGGCAAAAATTTCGACCAACGTGCCATATATTTTCATCACAATCCATGCAAAATAAAGGGCATGACACATCCTTTATCCAATTATGGAAAAGACAACAAAAGGAAATCAATGGAAGGTGGAATTCAGCACAAATTTTTCTTGCTCTTAGTGACTGCTGTAATACTCAATCAGCTTTTACTCAGAGCGCAAGGGAGGAGCTCTTTAGCAGTTCAGTGCAGTGAGCTGATTCCATGTCAATTTCATCAAATTGAGAAAATGTTATCAAATTTTTGGAGCTGTCGTATCTTATACATCAAAACCTTGTAAGCTTAAGGGCATTTGGACATTATAAAGAATTTTCCTACTCAGGACCTTCTAATAGCAATGTTACAAAGCTCCTCTTCTGCCAGACTTAAGTTAAGTAACTCGTAGGCTAAATAGCTTGATTTGAGGGAGTTGTCTGCATTCCCTTGTAAAAATATCTGCATGTAGAGGATGGACAAAGCGCGGATGTGAAAAAAATACAATTTTTAAGGTCAAGTTTTGACATTTACGGATTGCCCATAACCAATTCTTCACCCAATGAGATCATAGGCGGAGCGAATGCCCGGTGACAGGTAAAGAGAGTTGTTTGATGTAATCAAGAGAGAAATTCTAAGGTCAGGTCCTAGAAATAAACCGAAAATGTTACTTTTCCATATAACTGCCAGGGCTGAAGTTCTTGTTGCCGTCTTGTAATTTCGTGAAGGCAACATCCAGAGAGCAGCTGTATGTGATTAGTAATCAGAAGATGTAGCCGTCTAATCAATCGAGAATAGCGAGGGCTCCGGCAGACAATCTGAGCGCCTTCCATTGGACGTTCACAGATCATCAGGAACAAAGCAATCACATTTTTAGGTTTAGGGCTGGATTGGTGCTAGAAGCATGATATCAAACATCTGCATGTCTTACGTTAAGGCAGGATCCCATTGTCCTCATCCTTCTAGGGTCTGAATACCACCAAGAACCTTGAAATATGGTTATTACCATCATCAGGAACGGGAACTACCAAATATACTCATTGATTTTTTTGCCTTCTACTAGATCAGTACTACAGGAGTATGTGTTGGACTTGATAGTCCTACTTCTTTAACCCTCACTCTATCTACTACAATTCTATAACTACAGATGATTGAGGTTATCTTATTTTTACAACCAGTGTTGCTGTCCTTCGACTACTGAATTTGGAGGGGTTATATCTGCACAGATGAGCTGCAATTCCCCACATATCCTTAACACAGGTGTGGTTAAAGCAGGTTTCTCGAAGAACCAAGAAAACCCTGAATAACCAAGTGAGGTGGTGGCCATTAAACTAAAATTTAGCCTTTTCACCCTGAAAATTTGGCTAGAAACTTCAGATATTTTTCTTCTGGCTAAGGTGTAATGTCCCTTTTAGTGGTGAGATTGACTGGTCTGTGGGGCAGTTGTGGGTTTGGTCCAAAAGTTCTAAGTAACATGTTTCATTAGAACTTGGTAGTGACTTGTTATACTTGGGACAACCCCATGTTACATCCTATCGATAGGACCTCTCCATTGGTTGGTGAGGGTCCAAGCACTGGGTTGCCTAACGATCACAAGATCAAGGGTCGTGTTCTTCTAATTGGTAGAGTGACGGGTCAATCATGTGTCTGATTACCTTCTCTGAAAAAGCTGGGCAGAGTTTTAATGTCTGCTCCTCTGGGGGCCATTGTTATGTTAGAATCTGGGCCCACCAGAGAATCCTCTGGTACTCTGGTGGGCCAGTCTGACCATCAATAGTCCCTTAGGTAAAGCTTCTATTGCATTTCGGTGACATTGGAGATGAATGTTTCTTCTTGACCTTACGGAATGTTCCATATCATAGAATAATTGGTGATCCCTCCGCGGTGTTGTCATGGGAGATTTATAGTTAGTCCCTTTCATTCTTCACTCCTACTGTGTGCAACTTTTACAAGAAGATGCCTCGGTATCATTATAATCCGATATTCAGTGTGTCGTATTCCTAAACGCCGTGCCCTCCCCTGTACGGTCTTGGAGAGTGTCTCTTTTCCCTTCTCTAGATGTAAAAAACTAATGGTAAAAGCCTAAGATCTGAGTTACTAATTTCCTCCGAGCATCTGAGAGGGAAGCTTAGGCATTGTGATATCGGAGAGGACACTAAAGATGGAGTCTTTGGTCTATATCAATGAGAGTTTAGCTATGACACAGCTTTTGGGGAAAAAATGGAAGGATATCTGTAATACATCATCAATGCATTTTTAAAGTTTCTGTCTTATTTTGAGTTTAGAAAAACATATTTTACTTTCTGGCACTCATAGACGCCTTCGTGCAATATTGCAACAAAATGTTATATTTTTAAAATAGCGTATAAAAGTAGTTTTGCCAGATTTCACACACATATTTTTCAAACAAATAGATGCACCTCAAATATAGTGATCCAAATAAAGGAAAATTATTATACTATAAAAACACCACAGTGGCCGCCCTGTTACATCCATTCACTTACACACAGCTCTGCTACAAACATACACTCACACACAGCTCTACTACAAACATACACACACACAGCTCTGCTACAAACATACACACACACACAGCTCTGCTGCAAACATCCACTCACACACAGCTCTACTACAAACATACACTCACGCACAGCTCTACTACAAACATACACTCACATAGAGCTCTGCTACAACCATCCACTCACATATCTGTTGCTACACTCACTCACGCAGTGCTACATACATTCACTCACATATACACCCTCAGCCTTGCTACATCTACTTACTCTCACACACTCCTCTTCTTCATACCCAGTACCGCAACTTTTTCTCTGGACCAATCCACTGGCATCATGAAAAGGTTTAAAGACCTTGCAGTGATGCAGGAACCAAGTGATCAGTCTCCTGCTTCTGACATCCCTCCTGGTCCTGCAGTAATAGTCATGTCTGGATGGCCAAGCAGAAGGAAAAAGCAATGCAGCAGCTCTGTTCTCTCCGGGATCATAAGAGCTTCACCCAATCTCCACAATAAGGGAACCATCCAGAAACTTTGGACTGTAAGATGCAGGCACATTTTAGAAATATTTTGACATATCTCTTTGACTAGATTTAAGGAATAGAGAAAGTGTCAGAACTCACAAGTTGTACTGATGGGATCAGGTTTCAGGCTTCTTCCTGGAAAATCATACCCAGAGCTGCCTGTGATTGACAGGCCCATTTCTGATCCTGGGAAAGCTGGGTGTGTCTCTGTAATTGTTTTGCCTGCAGCTGTGGTTTGAGTGATGGACGGCTGAGCCAGTCAGTGCTGGGGGCGGTGTCCATTACTGCCTTATATTCTGCCCAGCCCTTCATCTGGTTCTGGTTATTGCAGTCTATCTGTGTATCTAGTGCTCTTCTGTTTCTTGCTATTCTGTGTACTGACTTCTGCTTTGCCCACTGACCATTCTATTTGCTATACGAATCTGTACCTTTGCCTCCATCTTGGTTTTGACCCAGTTTGTTTGCCTCCGCTTGTCTGTCTGTATCTGTTGTTTGTCCCTCAGTACCGTTTATCTCCTAGTGTGACCGCATCTTCCTGTCTGTCTAGTGTCGGTTACTGTTACCAGTGTGAACACTGACCTATATCTGTATTCCGGTTACCTGTCCGCTCCACCATCCAGCAGCTGCCAGGCGAAGTAGGTTTTCCCTGTCATCTTGTAGGGTCAAAAATAACAGCACAGGATGCTGTAGAGCAGCTCTTAATTCTGGTCCATTGGGCAAGTCACAAGTGGACCTTCTCCTTCTGTTATGACATAAGTACCTTGAGTGGCCACTTGATACAATGTACCCAGATGTCATGCACCCAAAAAATATGTTTGATGTGTCCTTAACTTTCACTTTTATGTTGATTTTAGAGGTTTGGTAGCTTTAGCAAAAGACAACACCATAGACACGTCCAATGTGGGTCACAACCACATGTAGGGTACATTCTGGTCCAGTTTGGCAAAGTTGTATGAGACTTGGGGCTGTCATGTCATGGCCAATTTATGTCAAGTATCACAACGTGATCACAGGGACATTACTGTAGATTTTATAACTGGATTATTCATGGTTTGTGACCACAATCAACATAAGCCCGGGCCTAAGAGTGGTACATGTACATGACATACAATAGTTTAGTGTTAATGGCCAAAATGCATTAGGGGGAGTAGGATCAGTAGACTGCCCCCCACTTAAATTATTAGGATAACGATTGTACTTGTAGGCTGCACATGTGATTACTGCATAGACATTGGAGCAGAACTACATGGAGCAAATAGCATTGGGTACAGCATTTACTTGGTCAAAGAAAGGAGTTCAAAAAAATTCTAAATATAAATATATAATCCATCAGAACAAAGGAAACACAGAACTGTCTCAAATGATTTATAAAGAATCTATCACCGGAGATAGATGCACTTTATATCTGTTCTCTGGTGACAAAGGAGCTTTAGCTGATCAATAGTGATACATCGCCTGTCACATGCCGCAACATCTTATGTATTATAGAGGCAAGAAAGGAAAAATACTATATTTATGTGTATGCATATAAATAAACATATTGGGGAGATTGATCATGGCTTGTATGCATGAATATTGGGGTGATGTAGTCGAAATTCCTGGTGCAGTGTCATAGAGACTACTTCACTTTTACATCACATGGGCGGGGAAGTTAGGACCGGGCGTAGACATGAGCCCACGTCCACATAAGATATATCAAAAGACAGGGTCCTATTGTTCTATCCGATTCTACCCAATGGGTGGTGCCAACATCAAGCACCCTACATCAACAATTGATAAATCTACCCAATTATCTTGAGCAATCAATTGTATGTGTGACCGGACCAAAAAAAATGGCCATGTTCAGCCCAAGGGTTTGGGCCAATCATTTTAGTGTCTCTTTACCAGGGCTAATAGAGGGGATAGCCCCAATGTGGGATAGCCCTTCAAGGCTACCAAAAGCGTTCTGTGTGCAGGGTATGATATGACATGATAAAATCTCCGTCCACCAGCTCTGAAACAAACTTTGACTTGACATTTAATGTTTTACATAACAATCCCTTAAAAACGGTATTTCTCGCTAAAGAATTACTGGCTGTTACAGTATCACATTCTCACTCTTTGATAGTAATAACCGTTGCTTGTATAATGCAGCCAGAATACACATTGTACTTTGTGATTCTCGAGCCAGAATTAGAGCATCTGAAAAGGGCACCGGAGAATATCAGAAGGGCCGCTCCGCAGGCTCGGAAGCAAAACCGTGCAATGTTTTGACAGCAAGGATATCCGTAAAAGCGCAGAGAAAATTCATTACACGTGGAGCAATTGTTTCTCTGGCGGCACCTGGTGCTGTCTGCCAGTAACATTTACACCTAATTGTACAGATTATTGTATATGTTACATGTTCCTTGTACATGACAAATGATCGGTATCCTGGCCGGCTTTGTGTGGTACGTAACCTTCCCGGGGATCTTGTCTCTTCTGCTTTTCATTAAGAGTAAACACAAAGATTATTCTATCTGTTGAGGGACAGAGCACTTCTATTAGGTCACAATGAACAGGAAGATAAGGGAAGTAAGACATTTCTGATGTGTTCTTGATCAAATGATCCATGATTATCGGAAAGGAAATGGGCAAAAACATCGAGAAAGAGACAAAGAAATGGATGGATCAGGGATGGAGTAGAAAGGAGATGGAACTTGGTGGAAGAAGATATGTCTCCACCTTTAGGACATATTTCCAGACACTGAAGGAGGCTAACAATTTATACAGAATATTTTGCTAATCCAGCTCTGTAAGGAGAGTTTAGTCATTAGAGTTTAGTCATCAGGAACCTTACAATGGCTATGTTAAAAGTGTAACACAGCAAACACTAAGCAATCATAAGTGGTGCCGCCATAGTAGACACATGAAGCACAAATAACTCCAGAGAGATAGAACATTTAAGTAGAGAGGTATAGTAGAACATGTTGGATGAGTGTGGAAGTAGAATGTGGAGGAAAGAGGATGAACATAGTCTAAAAAAGTCTAAGTTCACAACTCAACTACTCAGCTTCCTGCCATTGACCATGCTAAAAGTGTAGCACGGAAAACACTAGGCTATCAGATGTGGTGCCACCATAGTAGACGCATGAAGCATAAACAAGTCCCGAGAGAGAGAACATTTAAGGTAGAGTGATATATTAGAACATGTTGTAATGTAGAACATGTAGAGAAGGAAGTTGGAACATGGAGTAAACATGTGGGCTTGAGAGATAGAACAGTAGGTTTAGGTGGAAGATGAGATATGAAGAGAAGCAGATCATGTAAAAATGGAGTTGGAATAGGAAGAGCAGAGAAGTGTGGGTCATGAATGGTGGGGAAGTAGAATGTGAAGGTAGGAGGATGAACTTAGCCTAAAAAAGCTCAACATGTCTAAGATCACAACTTAACCACTCAGCTTCTTGCCATTGACCATGCTAAGTGTAGCAAAGAAAACACTAAGCAATCAGATGTGGTGCCGCCATAGTAGCCATATATAGTATAGACAACTACCAATAGATAGTACTTTCAAGGCAGAAAGGTATGGTAGAACATGTTGGGAGAAGAAGTAGAACATGTAGAGAAGAAAGTTTGAACATGAAGGAAACATATGGGAATGGGGGGGGGGGTTTGAAAGAGGTAAAACAGTGAAGCATATGTAGATGTAGAAATGTAACAGTTGGAACAGAAAGAATAGAGAAGTTTGGGCCATGAATGGTGGGAGGTAGTATGGAGGTAAGATGATGAACTTAAAACCTAAAACCTAAAAAAACTAAGCAAAGTTCAAAACTCACCAGTGGGTGACCCCACAATAAAACACTATTGCCTTCAAAAAGTCATCTCGTGAAGTGGGACATATGGGTGCTGTAAAGGAGATGACACATGGAGGGAAAAGGGGTACAACAGTAACAGAAGAGTTGTAAGGTAAGAAGGTTGGAATTTGGAGGTGGTTGAATATACAGGAAGGAGAAATGGAACTGAGGAAGAATATGAAAGTTACAGATTAGGGAAAAATGTAAAACATTGAGCGAAAAGTGGTGGAACAGTGAGGGAAGAGCAAAACCATCATGTGAAAAAGAGGGGGATCTATGGGAAAGAGAGGACAAAATGGAGAAGTGGGAAGGGAAATTTGTCGAAAGAGCCATGTATACTATAGACCAAGGTACAATAGGTATCTATTCTTGAAAACACATTTTTCTCAGTACCTCTCTAATATGCAATACCATTTCTGACCACACAGCGCACTGCAAAGACAGCAACATAAAAAAGCAACAAAAAGTTAAAAATTCTTTCATCCCGGTACGTGTGGCACCATACATAGATACATGTTATACAATATATTTTAGATTTGATAACGTGGTCCCTGATAACTTCAGTAGATGAAGATAGAGACATGATATGACAGAACATATACAAACAGCTAGTAGCCTAATCATGAAAGAACATTTTAGACATTTTCAGCTACTCACACAGTCTTTACATCTATAATTTAGTACATTACAGCGTTTTTTTCCCCCTCCACAGAGACGCGATAATGCAGGCGTTACTAACGTGCCGTTCCGGTTTCATCACCATGCATCCCATTGTTAAATGGAAATACTGGAGAACCACATCTCGCTGCTTATGCACCAAAATGACTTCAATTTTCAGTTTTTTTGATGATTCACATACAGAGAGAAACAGGAATAATGCAGGAGATTGTTCACTCTTCGTCACATCAAAAGCGCATCCTGGGATCGTACATAATGAGGAAATAATTACGTGTATTTTGAGCTGTGAACAAACTTGTTATATCATCGGCAGAGTGTGAAATGAGGTCAAAGACTCATGGATAGGGTGAAAAAAGTTGCTAAAATTTTTACTATTGAGAAAGAAAGTTGGCCATCTTCTACATCATTACTACACTGCCATGGCCTGTCTAAGATTGGGAATTAATTTGCTTCCTATTATTAGTTTTACCACTATTGACCAATATTTATCAGCCTGAAGGGGTCGGAGACTAATACTAAAACTTACCAGGGTACGGCATGGATGTGGGGGGCCGTCATTACTGTATGCATGCCCCCTCCGTTATACTATTCCTATGTAAATTTTAGGGGCAGGGAAATGTTCTTGGAGTCCTGGTCCAGCCACTGACATGGGAGTACCTATGAAGGAGGGGGCAAACATACTGTAATTACTGTATGGTCTCCTCCAACTGTGGCAAGTCAGTAGAATACTGGACGTCACAGGAAGTTCCAAAATCTCATGAATTCTGGGGACTGAATCTGCTAGGGTCTTCGACTCACCTTGGTAAGGGTGATTTTCCTTCATCTGGATCAGCACTGTAGGAGGGTGTAGGTCGGACTTGATGGACCTGCTTTATAGTTCATTCTTATCTACTATTGGTCTTTAATAGTGTTGAGCGGAGCTAAATCCATGTTCAAAGTTTGGATTCTGGTTTGGGTATAGCTGGTAACATTGGTGATTGGAGGAAACACAATAGTAAACACCATAATAAAGAAAAGCGATGCCTTTAATTCAAAGAGCATGTTGCCATTTTGAGGTGGATTATTGCTCCACGATGATATCAAGGGGAGCAACAATCCTCCTAATCCTCCTAAAATGGTGGTGCCTAAGTATCAGTGGTATTCAAATGCTGGCACTGGCCAGCACAACCGTGGGTGTTACCAGTGGGGGTTCAGTTTCCAAACCCAGATTTTCAAGTTCGGACTCAGCCGAACCCAAACTTAAATGGTCCACTCATCACTGGTCTTGAATCTTATTGTCCATTAGGTATAAATGACTGGTAACTGCTACCTCCCATATAAAAGTTGTAAATTATTTGAATGGGTGGATGGAATTTTTAAAAATACAATCACAGTCATTCAGCATTTGGTACTTGGTGACAGATCCTCATTAAGTCTTGGGGAAAGCCAAGTAATGATACCCCTACCAAAGTCTAGGAAAAAAATCGGTGAATTTTTGTTTTTGGTTTATTTATCTGGTGAATTATTTTCTTTTCATATCACAAATATGAGAACCTTTTAGGATTCCACACTACTGTATGGAATATTAAGATGACTTTGTGTAGAGCCTCGGAGGCTTACTAGAGAAAATAATGATATCTAAAAAGAGACATTTTAATTTTAATCAAGTTTTACAAATGATCCAATATTGCCCAATTAGCCACTAGTTTTGGCTGTAAGACCGGAGAATCACATAGGTCGGTCCAAATTACTGAAGATGTCTCGTAAAGCTTCTTCGAGTTTCTTGTAGCCCGATAACAATGTAATCATCAGCCAGTTTTCTAAACAAAGAGACCACAAAAGCGACAATGAGTGCAGAGAATTTGGGAATTGAGAGAACTGTATGTCGTGATCACTCTGCAACTCTCGAAATCTGCGGGATAAATTAATGGAATATTCTTCGGTGGCTTTCGAAGCCATTTTCGCTCTCGCTAATTGGTTTTGCTGGGGAATTTATTTGACTAGTAATGCCGAAATGTGTGAAGAAAACAGATGTGTGAAGGAATGCTTTGTCAGGTTTTGTATTTCATTAAGGCCTTATCTGATCTTTTTCATATGAAATTTAAACCTACATTTAGCAATTGAAATTTAAAACCATCTGTTATGGTATCCAAAAAATTACAAACGATACGGGAATCGTAAGGTGTTATGTAAGGTCAACATGTGTTATGATCAGGGTCAATGTGAAAATGTATCAAGATTACTCCTGTTCCGTTCTTGAGGGTCATGCAAAATAAGTTGAGGCCATATCAAAAATCTAAAACTTATCGCTAGGGTTGTCTTCTAATAGTGTCCATGGAAAGTCCAGAAGCTGGAACAGCATGTGGGTTGGGGATTACAGAACTTTCAGGGTTGGTAAAGTTATCCCAATGGTTCGGAAGTAGTGAGGAGCAATTGTGTCATAAGAACGTGAGCTCAAGTAACGGAAAATATGGTTGGTATATTTTGGGTCGGTCCAAGGCGAAGATTTTATCTGATCCCTCTACTGTTGACGATCAAGCGAGATGTCCGCACTACTCTGTAGCAGGACACTGCAAGTACAGATGAATCTTTCCAAACTTCTTCTCCTGGCTGGACATGTTTTCATATGTTTTTCATGATGTTGTTTGAAAATTGAGTTATAAAAACTGCCCAAAATCTCATATGGTAAAAGGCGTCACCTACCTCCCTGACAATGACCCATGATCTTCCCTTAGGCACGAATGCTTGGCAAAATGTGTGTGGAGCATGGAGTATTTCAGCCAAAAGTCAAGGATGCTCTCTTTAAAAATGCATATCAATGTCACTAGTTCTAGTAGTTTGGATTCTGAATGATATATTTATAGCTCACTTTACGGAACCTCTCGGTAACACATATTCCTTATGACCTACCTACATCACCTACACCATCTAATATTCCAATTGATTTTCAGTTTAATCAGATCTCTCTCATCCATTTGAATATCATTACCAACCCTGGATGTTCTGACTACCTCAATCTATATCCTTTTCCTGCTTCTTGACCTACAGCAGTTGGCCTCGGCTTGTCTTTCTATACTACTTCCTGTACTACTTCCAGTGCCTTTCACTACTTCATTGTAATAACTGCTTCTGGTCCATTGGTAAAACATGGATATACTGTCCACCCCAATCTACACCCTTAGCATTCATTTTATGTAAATGCACCTAGGAGTTTTATTGGCATTGCTCCAAATTATCCCAACTTTACCATATAGATCCCAACTTTATCCAACCTGATTCATTTCGGACCCAAAATGAGTTAAAGGGTGGATTCCTGTGTATGAAATTGACGGTATCTACCCTTTAACCCCTGTGCAAGTTATGAGCCCTAGGTTGTGTCTGTCGAGTTCCTGCCAACTTATGCTGCAATGATAAAAAGTGTCACAAAATGTGATAAATAAGATTTCAGAGCTGGATGATTGAATGATAGTGTAGGTAAAAAGTCCAAAGAGCAAATAAGGAGAAATAATCTGGGTCCGTCAGTTTGGATTACACAAAAGAGGCAATTGAAGAAGATAAGTCAAGGTTGGACAATTCAGAGCAAAGATGAGATGCAGAAGCTCTGGCCTCCTGATTAATCCCAGTGGGCAGCTGCGATGCGCCGTATCGGTGGGGCACTTCTTATGCCAGGTCTGACCTGGTGTAGAATTGTACCCTAGCCTGTGCCTGGATGGGTGCAGGCTATAGGCAGTAGAGATGACTGGACCCAATAGTCAAGTTCAACATTTGGGTTTCAACCTCCTGACCCAGAGACATTGTAGGATTGGTGGTCGGACCAGTCAATCAAGCAAATTGATGCCCTCAGCAACTGGCTATGATTGGCTACTATAGCCACTCGTCTTGACCTGTATTCAAAATTGTTGATGGTACAATTATTTTGAGATTGGGGGTGGGGATGTTCCAGTGTTTTACAAAACTTTTACTAGTCTACAGGTGAGACATGTTCCTAGATCCTGTAGTATTATGGATGAAACATCGAAAAACAAGTATGCGCACCCTCCCCCTGCACCCCCAGGATCCGCATTCAGATTTGCTATGTAATTTCATCCTGAACATAATAATTTATCAGCTCCTCATCAGCATTCCCTACCAACCTGAGCGCGTAAACACAGATTTTGGAAAACACTATCTGCTGAGTGTGATTGGGTGAACTACTTATACTGCACAGCGCATGTAGAGCTCCGCGAGACAGGATTATAATTGGGCACATTAAATATTGAGGAGTTTACACTGCACAGTTTTACCGTTTCATTGCATCCATTAGCTGGAGAGCAGTGTGGAAAGCTCCAGATCACATTAAAGGAGCCCAAAGATGTCTCCTATACACAAGATCAGTGACATGAAGGATAGCCACTCACATAGATGTAGAGAAGACGTGTGTAGGTATAAGAGAGTCATACATGGAGCTCATGACTCCCAATGCAAGAAAGTATCACTTGGGCACCCAACAGCCATTATCCCAGTTTCCATTATAATGTTAGTATTTTGTATTTTATAGAGGAGCCTTGGGGTCACCTTCAGGCTCCATGACCCTATTTTTCCCCTCTTGGATCCGGTCCAGTTGTGTCTAATATCTCATTGTTGTATACTGCCATACTCAATGGTTTTAACCCATCAAGATCCAAAATGTATATCGATGTAGTCTTCTAGTTATCTCAAGTAATTCTCTTTCCACAGGCTGAGAGCTAACTTGTTTATAGAACAAAACCCCTAACGATCATATGATTAGAAAACCTTGAAGTTGCACTTCCCATTTTGGCCACTTGGAGTGCTGTTTATATAACACAACTGTCATATTATTCCCAAACATTCACTTTCAGTTTATAGTTGATAAGAAGAAGCTCAACATGAGAAGAAATGAATAAATACAGCAATTCACCCCAGATCTTTGGTGAGTAGATAATGCAGTCAGGTGCCCTTGGTTACTATAGCAGTCACATAAGCTCCTTACTACGTGGGGCGGTGTCTGTCAGGGTTACAGTCAGTAGGATTGTCTCAGCTGGATATCTCTTAATAATTTCCGTTCCTGTCTATTTTCATTCACCTGAGAGTAATGGAAGAAAAGCAGAGGTTAAGATTATATAGATTATTCAGTATAATGGCGGGGAGTCACATCGTAGAGCGCCGCAGGTCTATTGTTTGTACAATCACCATAATAGTAAAGAAAAATTATTTTTCAGATGCTTGAACTTATGGTAGCAAAGGACTGACTATTGCTTTAAAGGAAATCTATCACCAGGATGATGGATTGTAAACCAAGCACATTTATTTGGGCGGCACGGTGGCTGAGTGGGCGGCACGGTGGCTGAGTGAGTAGCACATCTGCCTTGCAGCACTGGGGTCCTGGGTTCGAATCCCACCCAGGTCAACATCTGCAAAGAGTTTGTATGTTCTCTCCGTGTTTGCGTGGGTTTCCTCCGGGTACTCCGGTTTCCTCCCACACTTCAAAACATACTGTTAGGTTGTTTAGATTGTGAGCCCCATGGGGACAGGGACCAATTTGACATGCTTGTGCAGCGCTGCGTAATCTGTGTGCGCTATATAAATAAAGAATTATTATTATTATTATTATTTACATGGAAAGTGTGCCCCCCCCCCTCTGGCAGTAACTGCTCTTCTTTTAGCCTAAGGGGCTCATATAACAGCTGTTTTTTAAAGCCCTTTTTTGCAAAAAAAGGCATAAGGAGCAAAAAGACAAGCAGATACTGCCAGATGGGGCACACACCAGTATGTAAGTGTGCTTAGTTTACAACCCTTCAACCTGGTGGTTGATATCCTTTATGGCCCCATTTACATGAACATTATGGAGGCCATCATCTGCAAACTTTGTGGCCAGATCACGGCCCTCATAGAGGTTGATGGCAACTGGTCAAAGTGCATTGAGCACTCTGTGTCTCACCGCACCATGACCAGGCTTTCTATGGAGAACAGAGGGTGAGGAGAACCCACCCCTCCTCCCTCCTCCACCGGCCATGTGCTTACCCAAGTTACAGCCTGGGTGAGAACACATTCCTCTGCATGCAACCTAAAGGGATATTTTGGATAAAAAAGATGGTTTATCCTTAGTTAGGACCTCCACCAATAGAAATGACCATCAGTACCATGGCCTATGAATGCACCAATATAACATCCAATCATGGTATATCAGGAAGTAAGGACTGGAACAAAGTTCTCACAAAAGGATACTGAAAAGTATTGAAGTATTGAATTTAGAGGGGCTCTCCAGACAAAATGAATAAATGACCCACGACATCACCTTGCGGGCCACTTCACAGCATTGCACTCAGGACAGACCGTGCAGCAGAGAGCTCCATGTGTAATGTAGTGGCCAAATACAGACTCAACTTCTTTTGAACTGAATAAGTACATGGCCTCTACTCAACTGATCGGCCATTAATACTTTTGGCCTGGAAAACATTTTTAATCTGTATTTTTAACCACCTTCCCAAATCCAACTCTTATAATAGGTGGAGCTCCTCTGATTTGGTGGCATTTAGAATTTTTGGTCTAGCCCATACCGTTCCTGAGCAATTATTGCTGTCGAGTGGGTGGGGTTTGTTGAGTTAGACAGATTGGTACCACCCACTTGACCATAAATACCCTAATTAGAATATTAGATAATGTTATTGATTATCCAAATCTCACCCATAGAACTCCTTGTGTATGTTAAAGCTTTAGCAGGGTTTACTCATTTTGACAAGAACATTGCAATCTATAGCCATGAAAAATGCAAAAACCCCAATGGATCCCATTAAAATCAACAGGTTCTTTGAGTATTTGTCATCATCCATTGAAAAATAGATCTGTAGCGTCTCTCATAACTCCATCATATTTTTTTTTTTTTGCTTTTTTCCCCTCACAACAATTTCTTTCAGGAGACTGTCCTAAGTCTGGTTCATATGATCGGCAATAATTGGTCATATTCAGCAGAACACACAAGAGCTAAAAGAATAGATGAATAAGAATAAAAGAAACATATGAATTCCTCGCTTTTGTTGAACACCGAGCCGCTGTCATTATGATGCGTCTGCTGAGGACACGAAGAGAACCATGCTCCTCATATATAGAACTTCCTATACATGTATTTAAGCGGGGGGCGTGTTATGTTATTTCTTTGAATTACATATAATTATCATTTTAAGCAGGGGTGTGGCATGCAGATATTGACCTCTTTATTGTAATTTGTAAAAAAATACTACCATATCATTTTGCAGAGGGGTTACCTTAAAGGGTGACTTCCAATAATTCAATTTATACAACTACATGTGATTATGAATTTAAGCAGGGGTGTGTCGTAAAAAGAGTGATTTCTTGTCATTTCATATTTACAAACATGTAATTATCAATTTAAGAGGGGGTGTTGGGTGGGGGATGTTGACCGCTCCAATTTAATCTGTAAAACCGCAGCAGTTCATTTCAGACAGGTGTGGCTTATAAGTGTGACTTACTCCAATTCAATTTATTCAAACGTGCGTGATTCTGAATTTAAGCAGGGGCGTGTCGTACAAACAGTGACTGCTTGTAATTCATTTATTTACACTATTTTAAGCGGGCGTGGTAATCAGATACTGGCCCTCTTGTAAAAAAACGCATGCAATTATCATTTAAGCAGAGGTGTGGCCTACAAAGTGTGACTTCCTCAATTTATTATACAGAGTTGTGTGGTCTGAATTTAAGCAGGCGTGTGTAGTAGAAACAGTGACTGCTACTTATTAAATTATTTACACTACATGTAATTATCATTTTAAGCAGGGGTGTGGCATGCAGATATTGACCTCTTTATTGTAATTTGTAAAAACTACATACCCATATCATTTTAAGCAGAGGTGTGACCTATAAAGGGTGACTTCCAATAATTCAATTTATACAAACTACATGTGATTATGAATTTAAGCAGGGGTGTGTCGTAAAAAGAGTGATTTCTTGTAATTTCATTTATTTACAATACATGTAATTATCAATTTAAGAGGGGGTGTGGTGGGGGATGTTGACCGCTCCAATTTAATCTGTAAAAACCGCATGCAGTTATCATTTCAAGCAGAGGTGTGGCTTATAAAGTGTGACTTACTCCAATTCAATTTATTCAAACGTGCGTGATTCTGAATTTAAGCAGGGGCGTGTCGTACAAACAGTGACTGCTTGTAATTTCATTTATTTACACTACTTTTTAAGCGGGGCGTGGTAATCAGATACTGGCCTCTTGTAAAAAAACGCATGCAATTATCATTTTAAGCAGAGGTGTGGCCTACAAAGTGTGACTTCCTCTAATTTAATTTATACAGAGTTGTGTGGTTCTGAATTTAAGCAGGCGTGTGTAGTAGAAACAGTGACTGCTACTTATTAAATTTATTTACACTACATGTAATTATCATTTTAAGCAGGGGTGTGGCATGCAGATATTGACCTCTTTATTGTAATTTGTAAAAACTACATACCCATATCATTTTAAGCAGAGGTGTGACCTATAAAGGGTGACTTCCAATAATTCAATTATACAAACTCATGTGATTATGAATTTAAGCAGGGTGTGTCGTAAAAAGAGGATTTCTTGTAATTTCATTTATTTACAATACATGTAATTCAATTTAAGAGGGGGTGTGGTGGGGGATGTTGACCGCTCCAATTTAATCTGTAAAAACCGCATGCAGTTATCATTTCAAGCAGATGTTGGCTTATAAAGTGTGACTTACTCTAATTCAATTTATTCAAACGTGCGTGATTCTGAATTTAAGCAGGGGCGTGTCGTACAAACAGTGACTGCTTGTAATTTCATTTATTTACACTACTTTTTAAGCGGGGCGTGGTATCAGATACTGGCCTCTTGTAAAAAAACCATGCAATTATCATTTTAACAGAGGTGTGCCTACAAAGTGTGACTTCCTCTAATTTAATTATACAGAGTTGTGTGGTTCTGAATTAAGCAGGCGTGTGAGTAGAAACAGTGACTGCTACTTATTAAATTTATTTACACTACATGTAATTATCATTTTAAGCAGGGGTGTGGCATGCAGATATTGACCTCTTTAATGTAATTTGTGAAAACCACATGAAGTTATCATTTTAAGCAGAGGTGTGGCCTATAAAGTGTGACTTCATCTAATTCAATTCATACCAACTACAAGTGATAATAAATTTAAGCAGGGGCATGTCGTACAAAGAGTGATTTCTTGTAATTTCATTTATTTACACTACTTTTTAAGCGGGGGCGTGGTAATCAGATACTGACCTCTTGTAAAAAAAAAAACATTCAATTATCATTTTAAGCAGAGGTGTGGCCTATAAAGTGTGACTTCCTCGAATTCAATTCATACAAACTTGTGTGATTCTGAATTTAAGCAGGGGTGTGTGTCGTACAGACATTGACTGCTTGTAATTAAGTTGATTTACACAACATGTAATTATTATTTTAAGCTGGGCTGTGGGAAGCAGATATTGGCCTCTTTAATTTAATTAGCAAAAACGGCATGAAGTTATCATTTTAAGCAGAGGTGTGGCCTATAAAGTGTGATTTTATCTAATTAAATTCATACAAACTACATGGAATTATGAATTTAAGCGGGGGCGTGTCGTACAAAGAGTGACTTCTTGTCATTTCATTTATTTACACTACTTGTAGTTATCATTTTAAGCGGGGGCGTGGTATACAGATACTGACCTCTTGTAAAAACCGCATTCAGTTATCATTTTAAGCAGAGGTGTGACTTCCTTTAAATGGAGACTTCCTCTAATTCATACAAACTACCTATGGTTATGAATTTATTCCGTGGCATGAACAACAAAGCATCACTTTCTACAATGCAATTTATACAAACTATAGGATAACCATGTAAATATGTCTCAATACACAAGAAGGAGAGCGATCCCAAAACTTCTAAAGATACCAATAATAACGTGGGTTCCCGTAGCTTATAATACTGGTATTCGGATCCACCATCAAACTAAAAAGTAGAAGAAGTCACAGAACTCCCAAGATATAAGAGGAAAATCGAGTCTTTAATTCACCACGGGATACCGGGGACTACCGGTGATTTCGATTTACAAAGAATCTTTATTAAGCTTGATAAAGATTCATTGTCAATCGAAACATCGCTCTTAGTAGGATTTTCATCTTATCTCTTGGGAGTGCTGTGGCCTCTTCTACTTTTCATCTAAAGATGTCTGACAGGGTAATTAAAGGGGTTGGTCACTTTACCTCATGTGTTTTGTAATGTGTGTTTAAGAGTTGGGGGGGGGGGGGCTTTTCTTATATGTAAAGTGAAGCCTCCTGTCTTTTACCTCATCAGCCAGAGATTCCTGACCATAAAATGGCCACAGATGGAGGGTCATGTGATCTCTATCTGTCCATAAGCAATCCCCCTGCCAGGACCTTGTTATAGTATTCATGTATCTGAGATCAAGGTCATGGCAGGGCGATTGTTGAACTCTCCATTTCAGCCTCTAGGAGCATTAGTTACACTCTTCAGGCGGTCCTCTACTTAAGAACACCCGACTTACAGACGAACCTTAGTTATAAATGGACCTCTGGATGTTGGTAATTTACTGTACTTTACCCTTAGGTTACAATAAACAGCTGTAACAGTTATCTAAAGTATTTGTAACAAAGATTTATTATTAATCCTGCTTCTTATCACAATCCAATATGTTTTAAAATTCAATTGTCTCAGAGACCAAAAAAAAAATTGTCCATGGGGTTACAATTATAAAATATACAGTTCCGACTTACCTACAAATTCAACTTAAGTACAAACCCAAGGAACCTAGGGGACTGCCTGTAGTCAAAATGATCAGATCATATTCTTAGTTTGTGGAATGTCTTTCAAGTGCAATCTTCTTGTGAGAATTCTTTGTTACACACTGATCCTACATTCTTTATATGTTATAATATTGTTACTTGGTTACTATAGCAGCTCATTGGCACATGGGGCTGGTGTCTGCCAGGGTTACAGTCAGTAGGATTGGCTCCGCTGGAGGTAATAGGAGAAGAGAGAAGCTTAGTATGACACAGCCTGTATAATGGATGATTGTATGGAAGTCACTTCATAAGCTTCCCTCCTAATATTGGTGAACAATAAGGATAATAGTAAAAAAATGATAATTATTACACAAATGCCTAAACATATGGTTACTGAAGACTGATTATGACTTAAAGGGATTCAGCCAAGTTTTATGGTTAATCTTCAGGAAGGAGATAATAATCTGATCGGGGTCGATACCCCCACTAAATAGGAGCATGAGGGTCATACTCCATGCACATGACCATAGTAGAGCCAGAATAAGTCGAGTGCTACACTTGGATATCAAAAGAACAGCTTCACCAGAGGTCACAGTGGGCAGAGAGGTCTGTCTGTAACTAGGGGTCGGCTATACCTAGGGGTTGTCTGTAAGTCAGTTGTCCTTAAGTTGGGGACTGCTTGTACTTTTCACCACCTCCAGCATATTCAGATCTTTGCATTCTTCAATATGTGTTGCTTCACTTATTATGGGGCAGTTGAAATATTTTCTGTAGTTCCCACAGTTCTCTCTACTGTCAGGTGGGCGGAACCTTCTCTATTTGGTCCAACCCATGAGCAGCTATCTATCAAGAGAGAGTATAATTAGTATATTTGGGCAAAAATTAAAGGTACTGATTGGTCTGAAAAACAGGTAAGATTCTTATCCCCATCAGATATTACCATTAGCCTTAAAGGGATCCATTGAGATTCATTGATATCTACCAGAAAACAGCTCATACATGAATGTTTCCATTATATCAAATCCATTATTTTTTTTATTTTTTACCAGTACTGGTTGACCTGACAATACTTGGCCGATTCAGGAGCAAACATACATCTATGACCAAAAAAAAACAATGAGAGGAAAATACAGTTTTCATTAGTCTAGAATTAATAAAAAAACACTGTGATGTTTCAGCCAAAGAATCAAGGTAAACTATTCTCTTCATCTGGGGATTTGCCTATTTATATAAACTACATGTGATTATGATTTTAAGCGGGGGCGTGACCTACAAAGAGTCACTTCCTGTAGTTCAAAAAGGAACAACATAAAATGATTTTCTATGTTCTATGCATTAAAACTGACTCACCATAATACAGGTGACACATAACATTTGTATGTCCAAGGAGATGAATTTGCAGATACCTTGTATACTCGAGTATAAGCCTAGTTTTTCAGCACAAAAAATGTGCTGAAAACCCCAAACTCGGCTTATACTCGAGTCAAAAAAATAAATAAATCAAAACTCGCCTTTCTGGCGGCCACCCGCTTAGACTTCGTGCAATCCATCCGGTTATTGTGTGCTGCACAACGGGGGTGGAAGGGGTGGGGGGGGGCTGGCAAGCTATATACACTGGGGCAGGGGCTGGCAGGCTATTATACAATGGGCACGGTCTGGCAGGATTATATACCTGGGGAGGCTAGGCAAAGCTATATACACTGGGGCAGGGGCTGGCAGGCTATATACACTGGGGCAGGGGCTGGCAGGCTATATACACTGGGGCAGGGGCTGGCTGGCTATATACACTGGGGCAGGGACTGGCTGGCTACATACTGGAGAGGCTGTGACCAATGCATTTCCCACCCTCGGCTTATACTCGAGTCAATAGGTTTTCACAGTTTTTTGTGGTAAAATTAGGGGCCTCGGCTTATACTCGGGTCGGTTTATACTCGAGTATATACGGTACATATTTCTTCTTTCATGTGGATCTGTTACACTTTATCTTATATAAAAGTCATATTCTAAATGCCTCTTTAGATTAATGCACATGGTGATGTCTTAATGGATCAGATCTATACTAAGTATTAGTATAATATGCGGCACATTTACCTAACTGTCCACGTCACAATCCCTAATCCGGAATGTCTGACGATCATGGATTGTGCGATTCACTACTCAGGCTCCCGATATCCTGCATGTGTCACTTCCCAGCTCAGGTCCGCTGGAGTTCACCTTCTTCTTCCTGGTGCATGTAAGTGCTTGGTTGCAACACAATTTGAATATCAAATCCTGCGCTCAGTTCGAACAAGTCAGATCATCCGACGTCCCCCCCCCGATTTCTGTCGCATGAAAGCCGTCACGATTGCACCAAAATCCGATCACGTGCGACACAATCCCCTTCTAAATACCTGTCACAGCCATGCAAAACCCGAAAATTTCTAATATCTGTCGAAAGTACGATCCGCAGGACTCTTAGTAAATAAGCCCCTATATCTTTAATTTTTTTTAAAAAAAAGTAAGGGCTCTACTGCTGTGACTCCCTCCTCCCCATCATCTCTCCATAGAGCTGTCAGCTTCGGAGGCAAGAAGGAAGGATGATAAGAGACTAATATAACCTAAGAGAAGTGACCAAGTGATGAAGAAGGAAACATTCCCTATTTTACACTTTGTAAATATAGATATTACCACAATCAATATTGAACATCAATTTTTAGGAAATGGCTGTTTAATATATTTAATTTTTTTTAAAAAAACCCTTCAAAGCGAATCTGCACCAGGAATGTCATTTTTAGCTAGTGCCAGGTTCCAATAGCCTAAATTATGCTGATTAAAAAAAAGGAGGGGGGCATGGCCGCTGTAGCAACATGTATGTCTGTGTCCCAGTCTCCTCTACTCCACATTGATCCAGTTCTCTCCCCACTTCCTGTCATGTGCATTGGGCAGGGGAAGGAGGGAGGGGTGTTAGTGTGGAGGAGAGGAAGAATGTATGAGGAGACTGAGACACAGACACGCTGCTGAGTCAGGTAATGTAAAATAAAGTTTTATAAGGTACTGATATGATTCACAATGCTGACAAATGCATTTTTAAAATCAGCATAGCACAGGCTATTAGAACCTGTCACCTGCTAAAAATCACATTCCTCGTGACAGGTTCCCTTTAAATAAAGGAAACATTTGTAGCTTTTAGGACAAATTGCTAAGTTCAGCTATGACCTCTTAGGTCCGATTTTGAATTGTTTCAATTACTTCACATCCAGAATTGATCATTAACCTTCGGTGTTTAGTGATCATCAATGAACATAATTGTAATTATTTCTTTCCTCGTCTGTCTGTAATTACCTGACTTTTATGCCCGATGCCATCAATAAGTATTGAATCAATAAGTATTACACATGTTGGGTTTTTAATAACATATTGACCACATCGAGGAGAGATGTTTTTAGAATGTTATTGTCGTAAAAACCTTAAGTTTTTTTTTATTTAAATAGGAACCAGTCTGCGGCTATGTCTTCTAGGTTTTGTAAGGAGCTGGTGGCTGGAGACTAGCCACTATCATGTCTCCCACGCACACAGAGAGTATTGGGCTGTAACTACAGGCAGTCCCCGGGTTACATACAAGATAGGTTCTGTAGGTTTGTTCTTAAGTTGAATTTGTATGTAAGTCAGAACTGTATATTTTATCACTGTAACCCCAGCCAGAATTTTTTGGGTCTCTGTAACAATTGGATTTTTAAAATGTTGGATTGTCATAAGAACCTGGATTAACAATAAAGCTTAAATGCCAACACTATTAATAACTGTTACAGCTGTTTATTGTAGCCCAAGGATCAAGTACAGTAATTTAACAATATCCAGAGGTCCGTTTGTAACTAGGGGTCGTCTGTAAGTCGGATGTTCTTAAGTAGGGGACTGCCTGTATGTGCATAAGGCACTGTATCTGTATCGTTGTATCTCTTTTATTCAGCCTCTCCAATTTTCCATAGACTTCTATGGAGAGCTGTAATATGATCCCTCTATTAAGCTGACTACCATATCTTGGGATCTTTATATCTAAGATTTAAAAGTGATCATTCAGTCTTGGTCCCATTGGACTTCCACTATGTTTGACAATTTTAATTCATCATTTCCTTGGACTGCTGTTGGACTGCCACCAGGTTTGCCCACAAATGTCTACGTTGGATGGTGGCAGCATTGGCATCGGTCCTTTCATTGTACTGTATACTAATCTCCTTAGATGTGAATTTACATGGAAAGGGCTTACATTTCATTACACTGGAGCCGACATTATGTAGTCTGCAGAATTTTTACGGCACAGTCTAAACATATGTTTCTCTTTGTATGGCAAATGCATTAATTAATTCTGCCGCTGCGCACAATCAACGAGGCGTGAAAATTATTGCACTGACTTAATACATCCAGGGAGGGAGGACGGGGGGGTATTGCTATTAATGTTATGGGAAGAATATATAGTCATGGCAACAATGAGTAAAGTAGATTCTGCATCAAGTCTTCAAGTCCTAATCATCTATTACTTATCAAAAGGAGAAAGTTAGTAAAAAGAGACCCGGGATCCTGCCGGCAGATACCTACCAACATCAATGGTCTCTAACACTGGAGGACACAGCATATTCATGTATTACATGACCTGTCTGTGACATCTGTGTCTCGGTCTCCTGCTCTTTGTGCTGTTAGGCTGAGAAGTTGCTCAATTCTATCCAGTTGGTAGTCTGAACAGCTCTCTATTTGCTGGACTGCTGGTTCTCTGCAACCCTTGCTCTGGAACAGAGAGGTTTGGACTAGCACCTGTAGACTATCTATAGGTAGATACCTTCATCTCTCACCTAGAGCACTGATCTAAACCCAATGTGCACCATCTTCCACTGCCGGTCAAAAAGTTTGTCTGTTTTTACTTTCCTTGCTATCTTGCAGAATTTTTGACCTGCCCTTTGTGTTATTAGGGCTCACTGTCCTCTTCTGTGTCCTGCCCTTACACTGTGAAAGGTTGGTATGTAGTACTACTTTTCACCTGTAGTGGCCGCTACAGCGGAATCTATGGCTTCTCACAGCTTCGCCTAGTGAGAATCTTCTCTATCATCCACATCCGTATCCAAAGCCTTGATAGATCTTCACCTATATGGTTTTGTCTTCAGTTGGGGTCTAACACCCAGATCTCACAGTGACCTTCCATTGGAGACATCCTTATAGAGAGGTCAGATCTAGAAGAAAATGTCTTTTTCCCACAGTATTTTTACTAATAGTTTTATAAAGGGTGTGTGAAACAGATGGTCATTGAAGGATCTAGGTCTGTTTTCCACCCCGTAGATTGGATTAGTGAGGTAATGACATGTAGACTCCACACCAACCATCTGTTCCATATTAATCAGTATTGAATAAGGCCGATAGCCTGGAAGACCCCTTTAATTATTTAGTAGACTTATGTGTAGTACTGAATCTTGCAGTTTTTGTACTTGACCGTGCGGCAACATACAATGTAGGTGTCTAAGTGGCCAGAGGCGGTTAACATGGCTGTAAGCAATGGAGTTCATAAGTTGAGGCCTCGATCTGTACTAAATATTGTAGCTAAGTCTGAAACTTCTGTTTATACTAATACATAAAGAAACATTTGGGCAAAATGTTGTGTCTAAATGTAAGTTATAAGGAGCAGGTGGCCCTGGAGGTAAACTCCTCATCAGATTTCCGTTGTTCTTTCAGTGAGCTCTATGTGGTCTAATATGAGGCAAAGGTCTCACCGGTAGAGATGATGAGCGTCTCGGAGATATTGTCAGGTTGCGGCTGAGCAGCCAATCGGGCAAATTGCCATGGCTGTGATTGGCTCAGTCCTGAAGTTTCCCCCCAGCCAGTACAGAGTCGGCTCTTTTTGCTGGCTCAGTCGTGAACGACCCATCACTAAACACTCCTGTCGTGATCCCCGATTCGGACGGTCCCAGGAAGATGAAGTCCAGCGTGATTCATGAAGCTTGTGTGCCCGAGTTCCTGCATCCATCGCTTCCGCACCGCCGGAGTTCACCTGCTTCTTCCCGGTGCTTGCGACACAATTCTAAATGTTAAATCCTGCGCATAGTCCGAATCTGCAAGCCAGCGCCGATGCGTCAAAATCTGATCGAGCATGACACAATCCCCGGTGTGATGCAGCGCAAAACGGAAATCATCGGGAAACCCTTAGTAAATGAGCCCCAGTGTGATCAAGGCCGATATGATGATGAGTAGGCAACATAGGCAGTTGCCTAGGGCGGCATTGGGTGAAGACTGAAAAAGCTGAAGTTAGTAGTATACAAAGCAGGGCTAGGAGTTGTCAGCTATCGGTCTGATCTTTAGAATATAGGGGCCAAGGACCACCCCCAGTAGGGGCTTCCCTTGTATATCGGTGCGCCGTATCATTCAGTGACTTTGCGCAGTGGCACAGCTAGATGTCCGCTGTCAGCCTCACTGGCCTCAGTCAGCTCTGGAAATGTACATAAGAGATTTAGTGACTGTCACTATCCCAACCTGCTTTGGCTTCGCATATAATTTCCTCCTGGCCGTGGGCGCGTTACTTTATATCTGTACGCCTCAGGCACGCGGCAGCTGAGGTACGGATTGTGCCAGACGCAGGCTGTGCTGAATTCTAACTATAGAATTATAGGATTTCTGTGTTATAAACATAGTCACCGGCGTGCGTGCGCCGCTTCTCCGGGGTGGCAGGTGCGCTACATCTGTGAATCACCACCTACAAGGCGCTTGTAAGATCTCAGGCCGCAAAGTGTTATTGTCACTTCAGTCACCTCCTGGAACGTGAGATCTAGAGGTTATTATAGATCTGATAATGTATTATTATCCCAGCCCTGGGGGTGACCTGGATTGTGGGATTGATTATTTATGACATCCCCTGGATAGATGGGAACAGCCCAAACCTAATAATAAGTGAAGGAGGAAAAGTACGTGAATCCTGGACTGTTACAACTTGTAGGACGACCATTAGCAGCAATAACCCTCCAGCAATGAGAATTTGTGCAACACTAAGGGATATTTTTGGACCTTCCCTTTCTGCCCGTGTGTTTTAGTTTATTATTATTTCTGGGACGTTCTCTACAGGTCAGGTTATGGTAAAGACTCATAATTTTTTAGCCTTTCTTTTACTGATTACTTGTGTGCTTTGGGTCATTGGGGCACATTTACTAAGGGTCCGAACAGCACATTTTCATTGGGTTTCCCGACTATTTCCAGCGCATTTAAGTGGGGTTTTTGGTGCACGCGATCGTATTTTGGAGCAATTGTGCCGACTTGCATGCGACACAAATCGGGGCGTGGCCGGCGGATAACCCGACTGATTTGAACTAATCGCAGGATTTACAATTCCAGTTGTGTCGCAAGACAATGCACTCACAAACACTGGGAAAAAGAGGGTGAACTCCGGCGGACCTCAGCGGGGAAGCGACACATGCAGGAAAATGGACAAACGATCTTTAAGAATCGGGCTGGACTTCATCCTCGTCGGAGAACGCACCTCAGGGATCGTGTCAGGAACGGGTAAGTAAATCTGCCCCTATTTCTTCTTGAAGCACCCAATGGGGAACATTTACTAAGGGCTTTGCGCCAGTATTCTGACGGACTTTCCATGTTCTTTCTAGTGTAAACTGCTTGCACGTGTACTAAAGAAGTGTCCGTGCCGCTATTGTGTCACACATTGGGGTACATTTACTTCCCCTTCTTGTCGCGATCCCATGGTCTGTTGTCCAACGAGGATCCGGTTTGTCGCGATTCACTAAGGTTGTGCGCTCGAGTTCCTGCGTCCGTCGTTTCTGCGCCGAGGCCGGAGTTCATCTTCCTCTTACCGGTGCATGTGAGTGCTTGATCTAGCGACACAATAATAATTGTTAAATCCTGCACGTTGTTCCGAATCCATTGGGTTGTCCGACGACCCACCACCCCATTTCTGTTGCGTGTAAGCCGGCCAAAATCACGGGGCAATTCGGCGCAAAACAGAAATTGACGGGAAACCCGACGAAATTTAGCTCTGCGGACCCTTAGTAAATGAACCCCATTGATTCTGCACTAGGCATCATGCGGCACAAATTAGGTAACACAATCTCTTTCTTATAATAACAGTAAGTTCTCCAGTATCCTGGGCTATGAGAGGCTGTTAGTGCTCTATACTTTATGTGCGCAGTTATGGCAGCTAAGTAAGAGCCTAATGTGAGGAAGGTTTCCGCTATATCTTCACAGATGATGATAATCCCAGGCCCCCTCCGGCAGCTCGAAGTAATTATTGTGATTATATGTTTTTAGTTCTGTCTAAATCGTCCCAGAACTATTGGAAATAATTATATTAAACATTCCATCTAAAACGCTCCAGCAAATTCATCGCTGCTCCCGCTGCCCACGTGTAGGATGCCAGGCTACACATTTACATACACTGCAGAGCGCTAAATTACATCACCTCCCTCTGATCTGAGGACTTATTCACACACGTAACAACTAAGTTTATTTCATTACATAATACTCTATAGTACAGGATACAGAAGCTGCTTATTACAGGCCAGAGACCCGGATCTATGAGGCCCATAGGAAAAGAGGAAATATTATATCCTAATAGCACTTCACTCTAAGGTACTCACATCTAATTACTGCCCTTTTTGTACACGGTAAAACATACTATAAGACTGCCCCTATGTACAAGAATATAACTACTATAATACTGCCCCTATGTACAAGAATATAACTACTATAATACTGCCCCCTATGTACAAGACTATAACTACTATAATACTGCCCCCTATGTACAAGAATATAACTACTATAATACTGCCCCATATGTGCAAGAATATAACTACTATAATACTGCCACCTATGCACAGGAATATAACTACTATAATACTGCTCCCTATGTACAGGAATATAATTACTATAATACTGACCCCTATATACAGGAATATAACTACTATAATACTGTCCCCTATGTACAGGAATATAACTACTATAACACTGTCCCCTATGTACAAGAATATATCTACTATAATACTGCCCCCTATGTACAAGAATATAACTACTATAATACTTCCCCTATGTACAGGAATATCACTACTATAATACTGCCCCCTATGATAAATCAAAACTCGCCTTTCTGGCGGCACCCGTAGATCTTCTGTGCAATCCATCCGGTATTGTTGTGCTGCACAACGGGGAAGGGGGGGGGCCCACTTGATTGTATTTCATTTATTTACACTTACTTTTTAAGCGGGGGCGTGGTAATCAGGATACTGGCCTCTTGTAAACAACGCATGCAATTATCCTTTTAAGCAGAGGTGTGCATTAAAAAGGTGACTTTTCTCTAATTAATTATACAGAGTTGTGTGGTTGGTTCTGGGAATTTAAGCAGGCGTGTAGTTAGAAACGTGACGCTAACTTATTAAATTATTTTACACTACATGGAAGATTCATTTAAGCAGGGGTGTGGCATGCAGATATGACCTCTTAATGTATTGTGAAAACCACATGAAGTTATCATGTAAGCAGGAGGTGTGGCTATAAAGTGTGGCTCTCTAATCAAGTCATACCAAACTACAAGTGATAATAAATTTAGCAGGGGCAGGTCGTACAAAGGTGATTTCTTGTAATTCATTATTGACACTACTTTTTAAGCGGTGCTGTGGTAACAGATTACTGACCTCTGTAAAAAAAACCCCATTCAATATCATTTAAGCAGAGGTGTGGCTATAAAGTGTGACTCCCGAATTCAATTCAACAAACTTGTGTGATCTGAAATTGAAGCGGGGTGTGTGTTCGTACAGACTTTGACTGCTTGAAATTAAGTTGATTTACACAACATGTAATTATTATTTTAAGCTGGGCGGGGGGCGCAGATATTGGGCCTCTTTCCTTAATTTAATTAGCAAAAAACGGCATGAAGTTATCATTAAGCAGAGGTGTGGCTATAAAGTGGTGATTTTATTAGAATTTTAAATTCATACAACTACATGGAATAGAATTTAAGCGGGGGCAGTGTGTCACAACGAGTGAGCTATTGTCCTTTCAGTTATTTTGACACTACTTGTAGTTATCATTTTAAGCGGGGGCGTGGTATACAGATACTGACCTCTTGTAAAAATAAAAAAACCGCATTCAGTATATTTTTAAGCAGAGGGTGACTTCCTTTCAATGCGAGGATTCCTTAATTCATACAAATACCTATGGTTATGATTTATTCCGTGGCATGACAACAAAGATCACTTTCGACAATGCAATTATACAAACTTAGGATAACAACGCTAAAATAGTCTCGAATACACAAGAAGGAGAGCGATCCAACACTCTATAAGATACCAATAATAACGAGGGTTCCCGTAGCTTATCATACTGGTATTCGTATCCACCATCAAACTAAAAAGTAGAGAAGTCACAAGAACTCCCCAAGATATAAGAGGAAAATCGGAGTCTTAATTCCACAAACGGGATACCGGGGACTACCGGTGATTTCGTTTAAAAGAATCTTTATTAAGCTTGATAAAGATCATTGTCAATCGAACATGCCTTAGTAGGATTTTATCTTATCTCTTGGGAGTGCGTGGGACTCTGCTTACTTTATCTAAAGATGTATGACAGGGTATTAAAGGGGTGGTTGGTCACTTTACCATTGTGTTTTTTGTAATGGTGTGTTTAAGAGTTGGGGGGGTGGCTGTTCTTATATGTAAAGTGAAGTCCTGTCTTTTACCTCATCGCAGAGATCCTGACCATTAAAATGGCCACAGATGGAGGGTCATGTGATCTATATTGTCATAAGCAATCCCTGCCAGGACCGTGTTATAGTATTCATGTATCTGAGATCAAGTCATGGCAGGCGATTGTTGAACTCTCCATTTCAGCCTCTAGGAGATTAGTTACACTCTTCAGGCGGTCCTCTACTTAGACACCGACTTACAGCGGAGCCTGAGTTTTATAAATGGACCCCTCTGGATGTGGTAAATTTAGCTGATACTTACCTTAGGTTACAAAACAGCTTGTTGTAACAGTTATCTAAAGTATTTGTACAAAAGATTATTATTAATCCTGCTTTATCACAATCCAATATGTTTTACAATTCAGCTTGTCTCAGAGACCAAAAAAAAAAGGTCCATGGGGTTACAATTATAAAAAATCTACAGTTCCGACTTACCTACAATTTCAAACTTAAGTACAAACCCAAGGAACCTAGTGGACTGCCTGTAGTCAAAGGCTCAGATATATTCTTAGTTGTGTGGACTGTCTTTCCAGTCCAATCTTTGGTTGGAGCATTCTTTGTGACACACTTGACCTACCTTCTTCTATGTTCTCTATTGTTACTTGGTTACTATCGCAGCTCTTGGCACCTGGGGCTGGTGTTCTGCGGGTTACCGTCAGAGGATGGCTCGTGGCTGGTATAGGCGACGAGAGCAGCTTAGTCTGCCAAGCCTGTACCTGGCTGCGTGTCGGCCGTCACGTCATAAGCTTCCTCCTT
The DNA here is from genome assembly GCA_019512145.1 of Engystomops pustulosus. Lineage (NCBI taxonomy): Eukaryota > Metazoa > Chordata > Amphibia > Anura > Leptodactylidae > Engystomops > Engystomops pustulosus. The sequence goes on from CM033641.1 coordinate 10,370,444, forward strand.
AAATTGGTGCCCATAAGATACATCGTCCCCAACTGCTCACTTATTACACAAATGCTCAAAACATATGGTTACTGAAGACTGCATATGAATTAAAGGGATTTCAGCCAAGTTTTATGGTTAATTTCAGGAAGGATGAGACGAATATGATCGGGGTCGGATACCCCACTAAATAGGAGCATTAGGGTCTACTCCATGCACATGACCATAGTTAGAGCAGGAATAAGTTCCGAGTGCTACACTTGGATTCAAAAGAACAGCTCACCAGAGGTCACAGGTGGCAGTAGAGGTCTGTCGTCACTAGGGGCTAGGCCTAATACCTAGGGGTTGTCTGTAAGTCAGTTGCCCTAAGTTGGGACTGTCTTGTACTTATACCACCTCCAGCATATTCAGATTTGCATCTTCATATGTGTTGCTTCATTATTATGGGGCAGTTTGAATATTTCGTAGTTCTCCCTACAGTTCATCTCTCTGTCAGGTGGGGGAACCTTCTCTATTTGCGTCAACCATGAGCCGCTCATCTATCAAGAGAGAGTATAATTAAGTATATTTGGGCAAAATTAAAGGTACTGATTGGTTCTGAAAAACAGGTAAGATTCTTATCCCCATTCAGATATTACTCATTAGCCTTAAAGGATCCATTGAGATCATGAGATTACCAGAAAACAGCTCATACTGATGATTTTTCCATTATATCAAAATCCTTATTTTTTGTTATTTTTACCAGTACTGGTTGACAGACAATACTGGCGTTCGTAGCAAACATACACTCTATGAACCAAAAAAAAACAATGAGAGGAAATACAGTTTTCATGTAGTCTAGTAATAATATATAAAAAACTGTGATGTTTCATACCTCAAGACAATCAATGCGTAAAAACATTTACGTTCTCCTCTGGATTGCCTATTTATTACAATCACCACTGACCTTTGCATTATGACTCTTAAGCTGGGGGGCGTGACCTACAAAGAGTCACTGTCCTCGTAATATTTTTTTGTTCAAAAGCGAACAACATAAATGATTTCTAGTTTATGCTTCTTAAAACTGACTCCAACTAAACAGGTGACCACATAACATTGTATGTCCCAGGAGATGAATTGCAGATCCTTGTATAACCGAGTATTAAGCTAGTTTTTAGCAACAAAAATAGGTGCTGAAAACCCCAAACTCCGGCTTATTACATCGAGTCAAAAAACGAAATAATCCAAACTCGCCTTTCTGGCGCACAGTAGATCTTCTGGCAATCCATTCGTAGTTGTTGTGCGCACCAACGTGGGAAGGGGGGGGGGGGGATACCTGGGTGGGCTGGAGCTATCATACCCTGGGGCGGGGATGGGCAGGCTGGCTATATACACTGGGGCAGGCTAGCAGATCCTGGGCGGCTGAGGTATACACTGGGGCAGGGTCGCAGGCTATACACGGGGCAGGGGTCTTGCAAGCTATACACTGGGAGGGCTGGAGCTATTACTGGGGCAGGGGCTGGCAGGACTATATACACGGGCCGGGGCTGGCAGGCTATATACACTGGGGCAGGGGCTGGCAGCTATATACACTGGGGCAGGCTGGCAGGCATAACACGGGGCAGGGGCTGGCAGTGCTATTACACTGGGGCAGGGTCTGCTATATACACTGGGGCAGGGACTGGCTGGCTACATACTGGAGAGGACTGTGACCAATGCATTTCCCACCCTCGGCTTATAACTCGAGTCAATAGGTTTTCACAGTTTGTGGTAAATTAGGGGCCTCGGCTTATACTCGGGTCGGTTTTACTCGAGTATATACGGTACATATTTCTTCTTTCATGTGGATCTGTTACACTTTATCTTATATAAAGTCATATTCTAAATGCCTCTTTAGATTAATGCACATGGTGATGTCTTAATGGACTCAGATATATTACTAAGTATTAGTATAATAGCGGCACATTTACCTAACTGTCCACGTCACAATCCCTAATCCGGAATGTCTGACGATCATGGATTGTGCATTAATACTCAGGCTCCCGATATCCGCATGTGTCGCTTCCCAGCTAGGTCCGCTGGAGTTCCCTTCTTTTCTGGATGCATGTAACTGCTTGGTTGCAACACAATTTGAATATCAAATCCTGCGCTCAGTTCGAACAAGTCAGATCATCCGACGTCCCCCCCCCCGATTTCTGTCGCATGAAGCCGTCACGATTGCACAAAATCCGATCACGTGCGACACACATCCCTTCTAAATACTGTCACAGCCATGTCAAAACCCGAAAATTTCTAATATCTGTCGAAAGTACGATCCGCAGGACCTTGTAAAATAAGCCCCTATATCTTTAATTTTTTTAAAGTAAGGCTTTACTGCTGTGGACTCCCTCCTCCCCCTCATCTCTCCTAGAGCTGTCAGCTTCGGAGGCCAAGAAGGAAATGATAAGAGACTAATATAACCTAAGAGAAGTGACCAAGTGATGAAGAAGGAAACTCCCTATTTTACACTTTGATAATATAGTATTACAATAATATGAACATCAATTTTAGAAATTGCTGTTAATATATTTAATTTTTTTAAAAAAACCCTTCAAAGCGAATCTGCACCAGGAATGTCATTTTAGCTAGTGCCAGGTTCCAATAGCCTAAATTATGCTGATTAAAAAAAAGGAGGGGGATGGCAGGCTGTAGCAACATGTATGTCTGTGTCTCAGCTCCTCTACTCCACATTGATCCAGTTCTCTCCCCACTTCCTGTCATGGCATTGGCAGGGGAAGCGAGGGGGGGTTGTTAGTGTGGAGGGGAAGAAGATGAGGAGACTGAGACACAGACACGCTGCTGCATGTCAGCCGTAATGTAAATAAGTTGTGATAAGGTACTGAGATGATTCCACAATGCTGTCAAATGCATTTTTAAATCAGTAGCACAGCTAGTTAAACCTGTCACCTGCTAAAAATCCCCAACATTCCTCGTGACAGGTTTCCCTTTAAATAAAGGAAACATTGGTAGCTTTTGGACAAATTGCTAGGTTCAGTATGACCTCTTGGTCCGATTTGAATTGTTACATACTTCAATCCAGAATTGATCCATTAACCTTCGGTGTTTAGTGATCATCAATGAACCAGTAATTGTAATTATTTCTTTTCCTCTTGTCTGTATTACTGACTTTTACGACCCGTGCCATCAATAAGTATTGAATCAATAAGTATTACACATGTTGGGTTTTTAATAACATATTGACCACATATGAGGAGAGATGTTTTAGAAGTTATTGTCGTAAAAACCTTAAGTTTTTTTTATTTAAATAGGAACCAGTTGCGGCTATGTCTTCTAGGTTTTTGGAGACTGGTGGCTGGAGACTAGCCACTATCATGTCTCTCCACGCCACAGAGAGTATTGGGCTGTAACTACAGCAGTCCCCGGGTTACATAGTAGGTTTGTAGTTTGTTCTTAAGTTGAATTTTGATGAAGTCAGAACTGTATATTTTACACTGTAACCCCAGCCAGAAATTTTTGGGTCTCTGTAAACAAGTGGATCTTTAAGGGATGTAGAATGGATTAACATAAAGGCTTAAAATGCCAACAATAGATAATGTACAGCTGTTTATTGTAGCCCAAGGGCATCAAGACTAGTAATTTAACAATATCCAGAGTCCGTTGTAAGCTAGGGGTCAGTCTGTAGTCGACTGTGTTCTTAAGTAGGGGACGCCTGTAGTGCATAAGGCGATTGTATCTGTATCTGTATTCAGCCTCTCCAATTCTCCATAGACTTCTATGAGAGCTTAATATGATCCCTCTTTAAGCTGACTACCATATTGGGATCTTATATCTAGATGATAATTCAGTCTTGGTCCCATTGGACTTCCACTATGTTTGACAATTTTAATTCATCATTTCCTTGGACTGCTGTTGGACTGCCACCAGGTTTGCCCACAAATGTCTACGTTGGGTGGTGGTGGCAGCATTGGCATCGGCCCTTGCATTGTACCATATACTAATCTCCTTAGATGTGAATTTACATGGAAAGGGCTTACATTTCATTACACTGGAGCCGACATTATGTAGTCTGCAGAATTTTTACGGCACAGTCTAAACATATGTTTTCTCTTGTAGTGGCAAAGGCAATTAATATTCTGCCGTGGCGCAAATCAACGAGGCGTGAAAATTATTGCACTGACTTAATACATGGAGGGAGGACTGGGGGGGGGGGTGCGGTATTGCTATTAATGTTATGGGAAGAATATATATGTCATGGCAAATGAGTAAAGTAGATCGCATCAAGTCTTCAAGTCCTGATATCTCTTACTTATCAAAGGAGAAAGTTAGTAAAAAGAGACCCGGGATCCTGCCGGCAGATACCTACCACATCAATGGTCTCTAATAGAGATGAGGCGAAAAACTGCTCGTCCGCGCTTGCTGCTCGGTCGAGACTAGGGTACTCGAAAATGCTGTTGTCGGACGAATACTTGCCGCTCGAGAAAATGGAAGCTCCCGCCGTTTTGCTTTTTGGCGGCCAGAAAAAGAGCAATCACAAGCCCGGAGACTCTGCACTCACCAGCTGACGTGGTACCCTTACACGTCGATAGCAGTGTTGGCTGGCCAGATCAGGTGACCTGGGATAGGACTAGCCGCTGCCCGCGCTGCTCGGCATACATTCTGTGTCTGGATGCCGCTAGGAGAGAGGAGCTGTGCTGGTCAGGGAAAGCGTTAGGGTGTTCATTAGCTTACTGTTAGGCAGGAGGAATTTCAAAGAACCCAACCAGGCCCTTATTAGGGCTTTACAATAACGTTCTAAAAAAACTTTTTTATTTAATTGCATCTTTTACCATTTTGTGAGGAATTGCAGGGGGACTGCTACCGTTGGTTAGCTCTTAGTGGCACACATATCCATAGCAAGGCTGAAGTGGCAAAAATTCAGAGGGGTTGGATTTCTATTAGGGCAATAATCAGTGTCATCTAATATGGAAGAGTAGTGTGCTTCCTTGAGACTTGCTAGAGAAATAGCCATAGGAGAATACAAATAGCTTATTGAAGCCTTACAGTAGCGTCTAGATATCTGATGTATGGGTGATCTGGCTGGTGGCTGTAGTTTATGCAGTGCAGGACTGCCAATTCTGAGCAATTGTTAGTGAGACTTGCGGACCCCGGCGTGTATGCATTCGTGGCGCACATTATCCATAGCAAAGGCTGAAGTGGCAAATTCAGTAGGGTTGCGATTTCGATTAGGCAAATAACTAAGTGTGTCATATAATATGGAATAGTCGTGTGCTTTCCTTGATACTTGGCTAGAAACTAGCCATAGGAGAATACAAATAGCTTCTGAAGCCTACAGTAGAGCGTTTTATATATTTGATTTCTGGTGACTGCTGGGGGCGTAGTTTTCTGCAGTGCATGTAACTGCCAATTATGAGCAATTTGTAGTTGAGATTGCGAACCTGTGGTTTCTGCGCTTAGTGGCGCACAATCCATAGCAAAGGCGGAAGTGGGAAAATCAAGTAGGGGTTGGGGATTCTATTAGGCAATAAACTCAGTTCAATTCTATCTGGCATAGTAGTGTGCTCCTTTGAACTTGGCTAGAAAAATAGCAATAGGAGAATACAAATAGCTTCTTGAAGCCTACAGTAGCGATTCTATATATTTGATTCTGGTTGATCTGCTGGTGGCTGTAGTTTATGCAGTGCATGATACTGCCAATATGAGCAATGTGTAGTGAGACTTGCGACCGTGATGTGTTCTGCAGCTTAGTGGCGCACATAATCCATAGCCAAGCTGAAAGGGGCAAAAATTCAGTTAGGGGTGGATTTATATTAGGCAATAACTCAGAGGTCTCTCATATGGACATAGTAGTGTGCTTCCTTTGCTACTTGGCTAGAAAATAGCCATTAGCAATTAGGAGTAGGATTGTTTGGTTCTAAAAACTCAAAAAAACAAAAAAACACAAAAAAAAACAAAAAACACAAAAAAACCACACAAAAAAAAAAAAAAAAAAAGTAAAAAAAAAAAAAAAGTTATAACTCTCATTTTACAATGTTGAAACCCCAGGGCTAGGGGTAGAGGACGAGGGCGGGGACGGGGCGTCCAAATACTGCAGGGGTCAGAGGCCGTGCGTCCTGGGAGGGGTGAGTGAGAAACACCTGTGATGAGGGAGCAGGGGAACGCCGCAGAGCTACATCCCTAGGTCCATGTCTGAATTACTGGGACTCGTGGTAGAGCATGTTGAGGCCAGACAGTGCGAACAGGTGAGGTCGTGATTGCTGACAATGCTTCGAGCAATGTCCACAACCAGTCAGTCATTCCACGCAGTCCACCCATGTCCCGCAATCCCCCACTCCTCAAGCTCCTGCACTCAGCCTCCTCCCCCCCACAGTCTGACCCCCTCCAAGGAAAATTTGCCATTGGAACCGGCCATCATTATTGGAGGAAACGTTGTTCTGGACTTAACACAGTCACAAACCACTGTTCCGGTTTGCTGCTGAGGCATTTTCCGTATGCCCAGGTTTTCCACCAGGTCAAGTCGGTGGGTGATGATGACTTATTGACGAGTGGAAGTGTGTAAAAGAGGTGGTCGACGATGAGGAGACAGGTTGTCAGACAGTGGGGAGTTGTGTAGGGCAGGAAGTCCGAGGGGGGAGCAGACCTGAGGGAATCGGAGGATGATGAGGTGACAGACCCAAGCTGGGTGAGGGCAGGGTGGTGAACACAGTGTGCTTTGAGACGGAGGAAGGAGAGTTCGACCTGAACAGGTTGGAGAGCTAGGGGTGGGGCCAGACGGAGAAGAGCAGGGCAGAGCTGGTGCATCAGGCGCCATGTCAACAGTTGAAGCTCCGGTGGTGAGGGCTCTTGCGCGAGGGAGAGATCTCAGAAGTGTGGAGGTTCTTAAGGAAACACCGGATGACCGAAGGGGACTGTGGTGTGCAAAATTTGCCAAAACCAGGCTCAGAGGGGTTCCACCACTACTAGCTTTAAACAACCGTCTGCGAGGCATATGAAGATAAGCCACCCACTCAGTGGCAACAAGACCGTTCACCTCCGGCCGTGCCACACCATGCTCCTTCCCCTGTGTTCAGCTGCTAGTGCAGCCCCCTGCCAGGACCCTGGCCAAAAAAAAACCCATCGTAGCCTGCCACGATCTCCACAGCATCCACCAAGCGTTCAGCTACTCCATACCCCGACGCTGGATGCGGAAAAGCAAAATATAGTGCAACCCACCCGCCCGCCCAAGCCCTTAATGTGCACATCTCCAGATGGCTTAGATGGAGATGCTGGCCCTATAGGCTAGTAGAGACCCGAGGGCCTTTCGCAACTCATGGCGGCGCCGCCACTCGGTATTCGGTCCCCAGCCGCCACTAATTTTCCCGATGTGCCGTCCCAGGCCAGCACCAGGCAGGGTCAGACAACATCATACGGGCCCTGACCAACGCCGTTTCTGACAAGGTTCCACCGGACCCCGGGACACGTGGAGAGGGCTGCCGGGCAGGGCCATAATATCGCTGACGGCACATTGGGTAACTTGGTGGAGGCTGGGACGAGACTGACACGGGGCTGCTCAATATACTGCGACGCCGAGGATGCGGGGCTACATCGGTCCAGGGTTCAGGTCCTACTATGCCTCCTCCTCCTCCCACCCCTCCTCAACCTCTCCTCCGAAACTACATCCGTGGCACGGCGCCATCAGTCGGTAGCTCTAGGCACAGCAGCAGTGACGTCGCTAAGCGGAAGCAGGCGGTGCTCAAAACTGCTGAGATAGGCGACAAAAGGCAAAACAGACCAGAGCTATTACGGGCTCACGGCGCAGACTGTCTGTGGCTGAAACCGTTGAACCTCAAGCCGGAATGGTGTTGTGGACAACGGCCGTAACCTGGTGGCGCTATGCAACTCGGGCAAGCGACCAGATGACAATGTGCCATGCTGGACCATGTGTTAATCTGGATAGTGCAGCGTTTCCTTCAAGACATACCCGAATCTGTCTGATTTGCTAAGAAGGTGCGCAGCATTCTGTGCGCATTTCAGGAAGTCCAGCCAGTGCTGCCACTCTCAGGCAGCGCAGCGCCGCCTCCAACTGGCCCGCTCCACCGACTGTTGTGCGACGTGCCCACCAGGGGGAATAGCAACCCACTGACCATGTTACCAGAGTTACCAGCAGCGCAGAGCGATTGTAGACTGCCAGATGTAACTTACACCAGTGAACTGGTAGTCAGGTCGTCAGCTTCCTCAAGTCTACAATGAGGAGTGGCGTGATGTCTGATATCTGTCAGGCTGCTGAGTAAACTTTGAGGATTCAACACAGAGGTCAGTGGCGATTGCCGCCATAATCAGCCTCACCATCCCGCTCGCTTGGCTGTTGAAACAACTCTCTGGTCAGCATGAAGTCGGAAGCTTGCGCCTCGTCACAAGACGACGGGGGAAGAAATTCCCTGTTGATAGCCAAAGCACCCTGAGGTCGTTTTCAGCGCATACGGAGGAGGTGGAGGTGGAGGAGGATGGTGAGGAGGAAGAGGAGGAGAATGTGGCGAGACACCAGAGGGGACCATTGTTGAGTCCTTCACGGTTCAGCGTGTATGGGCAGGAAGAAGAGGAGTTGGAGGAGTGGAGGAGGAGGAAATGGACCGGTCAGGCCAGTGAGGGGATGTGAATTCTTAACGCGTTGGTACTCTGGCGCATATGCCAGATTCTGCTAGGCTGCCGATCCCGTGACCCTGCGTTTCAAAGAATTTTATTCCAGCACCGCAAATTACGGGGGTGTTCACTCTCCTGGACACCGGTACAAGCAAATCTTGCCACCTCTCATCCCTGCAGAGGAAAGGAGTGATGTGAGATGCATGATACAAGAAGGCCCTGGTGGCACAAGCTGAACAGTATTTCACCCTACTGACAGAGCTAGCGGCAGAGAGTGAGTAGTTCTGCGGGACAAGTAGCGAGGGAGAGTGGCGAGCAGGCAGCTTGTTCCAGCATGCACGGGTTCGCTTTACAAGGCTTTTGCCCAGGATTTATGTCACCCCAGCACGACACTGTACACAGGTCCCCAGTTCGGCAGAGTAGGCTGATCTTTACGAAAGATGGTGAGGGCAGTACGTAAGCGACGCATACATCGTCATAAATGATCACACAGCTCCCTACAATACTGGGTTTTCACAGGCTGGGACATTGTGGCACGAACTGGCGAGTACGCCTTGGAGGTTCTGCCTGCCTGCCTGCCGATAGGCGTCTTGTTCCGGAGCGGGTTTTCAGTGCAGCTGGTGGCATTCATCACCGATAAGCGTTACACCGCCGTCGGAATGACAGCGGCTGACGGCTGACGCTTATTAAAATGAATAAACGGCTGATTTCTCAGAATTCAATCTCCACCAGGTGAAGAAGCTCAACCTGAATAATTGATCCCCACTCCCTCCTCACTCCTCGTTTTTTCTCATTCTCCTCCTCTTTGTACAGTAATAAAGCCGAGGAAAATGGCTATTTTTTGACAGGGCCACTGGCTCTTGCTATACTCATGCATGAATATTTTCTGGGCAGGGCCACCTATACCGGTCCATCTGTTTGAAACAATTTTTGTGAGAGTGCCACATTACAGAGGCACTCAATCTTTCCATTTTCTGGAGGGCCACCTACCACGGTCTCTGTTTGAACAATTTTTGGGACTGCCCCATACAGGCCCACTCAATCTATTACCATTTTACTGGAGGCACATCCTACCTGCTCCTCTGGTTGAAGAATTTTGGGACTGCCACTAAGGCACTCAATTATTCCATTTTACTGGAGGGCCAACTACCTGCTCTCTGGTTTGAAACATTTTTGGGACTGCACATAAAGGACTCATCTATGCCATTTTACTGCAGGGCCACCTACCTGCTCCCTTGGTTTGAAGAATTTTGGGACTGCCACATACAGGACTCAATATTCCATTTTACTGGAGGCGCACCTACTGCCCTCTGTTGAAGAATTTTTTGGGACTGCCACATACAGGACTCAAATCTATTCCATTTTACTGCAGGGCACCTCACTGCTCATTTGGTTTGAGAATTTTGGGGACGACAACATACAGTGGCACTCAATCTATTCCATTTTATGGAGGGCCACCTATTGTCTCTGGTTGAAGAATTGGGACTGCACATACAGGCATCAATCTATCCATTTTACTGCAGGGCCACCTACTGCTCTTGGTTTGAACATTTTGGACTGCCACTACAGGCACCATTAATTCCATTTTACTGGAGGGCACCTACGGTCCTCTGGTTTGAACATTTTTGGACTGCACATCATACAGGCACCAATCTATCCCATTATTACGGAGGGCCACCTACCTGGCTCTCTGGTTTGAAACTTTTTGGGACGCACATACAGGCACCAATCTATTCCATTTGTACTGCGGGGCCACCTACCTGTCTCTGGTTTGAACAATTTTTGCGGACTGCACACATACAGGCACTCCAATATATTCCATTTCCTGGAGGGCCACCTACTGCTCCGTGCGTTTGTGACAATTTTGGGGACTGACCACATACCGGCACTCATCTATCCCATTTACTGGAGGGCCACTAACCTGCTCTCTGGTTTGAAAATGTTTGGGACTGCCCACATTAAGGCACTATCCAAATTACCAATTAATGTCTCCATAGCAGCTCCACACGTGTCTCCATGCTACCTCCAAAAGTCGTCCATTATAGCTGCCTCCATACATTCGTCCCTTATCAAACGAGAGTGTGGCAGGCAGAAATGTGGGTTGTTTCATGGATTCCAACATCAAAAGTTGTTTTAACTTTTGTCGCCACCCTGCTGTGTAATCCACAAAACTATACTTGCAAACTTTTACCATTTAGGGATATTTTCAGCGCTTCTTGACGCATCTGTTTACATTCCCTCACCCGCCAATATCTAAACTTATAATGAACGCTACTACAACTTGATCTTATACAAAAAGTGCTGTTTGGGGGTAGGCCTAGAGAAGGGGCTTGCGATTTGCGAAAGCTCGCTGGCAGCGGAGCGCAGCAGCTCCATGCGCATCATGCGCTTCTTGCGGCATCTGTTTACATTCCTCCTCACCGGCATATCTAAACTTATAAGAACGCTACTACACTTGTCTATACAAAAGTGCTGTTTGGGGAGTAGCTAGAGACAGGGGCTTGGATTGGCGAAAGCTCGCCTGGCAGCGGAGCGCCAGCTCCTGCCAAGATCCAACTAACATAGTTTTAACTGCAGCCCCTTTAATCTAACTATAGTTCACTGCCTCCATACATGGTCCCCTTATCAAAGAGCGTGTGGAAGGCAGAATTTTGGGTTGTTTTCATGGCTTCCATGTTAACTTTGTCGCCACCTGATGTGTAATCACCAAAATATACTGGCCAAACTTTTATCAGTACCGAATTATTTGAGCACTTCTTCACCTCCTTTGGTTTCCTCTCTGCCACCCATTGTTTGAAGCCTGAGTCCATTGAGGGTATGTCGCATGGACACTCTCTAGCCTGCTGCGCTGCCTCTGCATTGCCGTCCCTATAGTGTCAGGGTCAATTATTGCATGTTTTAGATGCTATCTAGCTTCATTCTGTCACTCGTCATGGCCATGCTGTTGCCCATAATTTTGGCTTAATGGTGCGTTTAGCAGCCTCAGAGGCATCCATGGCATGCTGCCCCTGCTGTTCCTGTCCATTTCCGTGGTGTTTCCATCTTTTCTGAGGTTCCCAGTGTGTTGGCCAAGCTTCCTGTGCAGAGCCTTGGTCCCCTTGAAAAATGCTCGAGTTCTCCCATTGACTTCAATGGGGTTCGTTATTTCGAGACGAGACTCGAGCATCGGGAGAAAAGTTCGTCTCGAATAACGAGTACCCGAGCATTTTAGTGTTCGCTCATCTCTAGTCTCTAACACTGGAGGACACAGCATTCATGTATTACATGACCTGTGTGTGACATCGTGTCTCGGTCTCTTGCTCCTTGTACTGTTTAGGCGTGAGAAGTTGCTCAATTATATCCAGTTGGTAGTCTGAACAGCGCTTATTTGCTGGACTGTGGTTCTCTGAAGAAAACCTTGCTCTGGGAACAGAGAGGTTTGGACGAGCACCTGTAGACTATCCATAGGTAGATACCTTCATCTCTCACCTAGAGCACTGATCTAAACCCAATGTGCACCATTTCTCCTGTCGGTCAAAAAGTTTGTCTGTTTTACTTTCCTTTCTATCTTGCTGAATTTTTGAACCTGGTCACTGTCCTCTTCTGTGTCTGCCCTTATTTGTTGTTACTGTGAAAGTTGGATGTAGTACTACTTTTCACCTGTAGTGGCCGCTAGAGGGGGATCTATGGCTTCTCACAGCTTTGTCTAGTTGACGAATCTTCTCTATCATCACATCACCGTATCCAAAGCCTTGATACATCTTCATTATATGGTTTTGTCTTCAGTTGGGGTCTGACCCCAGATCTCAGTGATTTCCATGGGACATCCTTATAGAGAGGTAGATATCTAGAAGAAAATGGCTTTTCCACCAGTATTTTTACTTATGTTTTATAAAGGGTATGTGTGGAACAGATGTTCATTGAAGGGTCTAGGTTGTTTTCCACCGTAGCTTGTGATAGTGATGGGAACGCACAGTAGATCCACACCAACCATCTGTCCATATTAATCAGTATTGAATAAGCGATAGCCTGGAAGACCCTTTAATTATTAGTTAGACTTATGTATAGTACTTAATCCTGCAGTTTTTTGGTCAGTAGTCATGAACGACCCATGACTAAACACTCCGAAAAAAAATTAAACACGTGGGGGCAAATTTACTTACTGGTCCTGTCGCTGATCCCGATTTGGACCGTACGAGTAAGATGAAGTCCGTCTCGATTCATTGAAGCTCGTGCGCCCCGAGTTCCTACATCCATCGCCTTGCTGTTCGCCGGAGTTCACCTGCTTCTTCCCGGTGCTTGACGACTTCATTCTAAATGTTAAATCCCGCGCAGTAGTCGAATCTGGTGGTTTGTCCGACGGCCGCCTCCCCCATTTCATGCCTAGGGACTGGCATTGGGTGAAGACTGAAAAAAGCTGAATGAAGTTAGTAGTATACAAAGCAGGGTAGGAGTTGTCAGCTATCGGTTGATCTTTGAATATAGGGGACAAGGGACCACCCCCAGTAGGGGCTTCCTGTATATGGTACGACGTGTCATTCGGTGACTTTGCGCAGTGGAACACAGCTAGATGTCCGCTGTCAGCCTCACCGGCTCTCAGTCAGCTCTGGAAATGCACCAAGTGATTTAGTGGACTGTCACTATTCCAACCTGCTTGGCTTCGCATATAATTTCCTCTGGCCGTGGGGCGCGTTACTTTATATCTGTACGCCTAAGGCCGCGGCCAGCTGAGGTACGGATTGTGACAGACGCAGGCTTGTGCTGATTCTAACTATTAGAATTATAGGATTTCTGTGTTATAAACAAGTCACCGGCGGTGTGCGTGCGCCGCTTCTCCGGGGTGGCAGGTGCGCTACTTCTGTGAATCACCACTCCAAGCGCTTGTAAGCTCTCAGGCCGCAAAGTGGTATTGTCATCAGTCACCTCCTGGAACGTGAGATCTAGAGGTTATTTATAGATCTGAGAATGTATTATTTATCCAAGCCTGGGGGGTGACCTGGATTGTGGGATTGATTATTATGACATCCCCTGGATAGATGGGAACAGCCCAAACCTAATAATAAGTAAGTAATGAAGGAGGGAAAAAGTACGTGAATCCTGGACTGTTACAACTTGTAGGACGACCATTAGCAGCAATAACCCTCAGCAATAAGGATTTGTGCAACCCTAAGGGATATTTTGGACCTTCCTTCTGCCCGTGGTGTTTAGTTTATTATTATTTCTGTGGGGCGTTCTCTACAGGTCAGGTATGGTAAAGACTATAATTTTAGCCTTTCTTTTAGTGCTTGTGTGCTTTGGGTCATGGGGCACATTTACTAGGGTGCATCGACACAGCACATTTTCATTGGGTTCCCGACTATTTCCAGCGCATTTAGTGGGGTTTGGTGCACGCGATCGTATTTGGAGCAATTGTGCACCACTTGCATGCGACACAATCGGGGGCGGTGGCCGGCGGATAACCCGACTGATTTGAACTCATCGCAGGATTTACAATTCCAATGTGTCGCAAGACAATGCAAAACACACTGGGAAAAAAGAGGGTGAACTCCGGTCCGGCCCACCCAGCGGGGAAGCGACCCCGCAGGAAAATGGACAAACGATCGCTTGAGAATCGGGCTGGACCTTCATCCTGTCGGAGAACGCACCTCAGGGATCGGTCAGGAACGGGTAAGTAAATCTGCCCCTATGTCTTCTTGAAGAACCCAATGGGGGAACATTTACTAAGGGCTTTGCGCCAGATTCATGACGGACTTTCATGTTCTTTTAGTGTAAACTGCTTGCACGTGTACTAAGAAGTGTCCGTGCCGCTATTGTGTCACACATTGGGGTACATTACTTCCCCTTCTTGTCGCGATCCCAGGTATGCTGTTGCAACGAGGATCCGGTTTGTCGCGATCACTAAGGTTGTGCGCTCGAGTCCTGCGTCCGTCGTTTCTGCGCCGAGGCCGGAGTTCATCTTCCTTCTTACCGGTGCATGTGAGTGCTTGATCTAGCGACACAATATAATTGTTAAATCCTGCACGTTGTTCCGAATCCATGGGTGTCCGACGGCCCACCACCACCCATTTCTGTTGCGTTGCAAGGCCGGCCAAAATCACGGGGCAATTCGGCGCAAAACAGAAATTGACGGGAAACCCGACGAAATTTAGCTCTGCGGACCCTTAGTAAATGAACCCCATTGATTCTGCACTAGGCATCATGCGGCAAATTAGGTAAACACAATCTCTTTCTTATATACAGTAAGTTCTCCCGTATCCCGGTCTATGAGAGGCTGTTAGTGCCTCTAACTTTATGTGCACACTTATGCAGCTAAGTAAGAGCCTAATGTGAGGAAGGTTTCGCTATATCTTCACAGATGATGATAATTCCCAGGCCCCCTCCGGCAGCTCGCAGTAATTATTGTGATTATATGTTTTAGTTTGTCTAAATCGTCCCAGAACATTGGAAATATTATATTAAACATTCCATCTAAAACGCTCCAGCAAATTCATCGCTGCTCCGCTGCCCAGTGTAGGATGTCAGGCTACACATTTACATACATACTGCAGGCGCTAAATTACATCACCTCCTTGATCTGAGGACTTATTCACACACGTAACAACTAAGTTTATCATTACATAATACTATATAGTACAGGATCAGAAGCTGCTTATTACAGGAGAGGAGACCCGGATCTATGAGGCCCATAGGAAAAGGAGGAAATATTATATCTAATAGCACTTCACTCTAAGGTTACTCACATCTAATACTGCCCTTTTGTACACTGTAAAAACATTACTTAAGGACTGCCCCTATGTACAAGAATTATAACTATATAATACTGCCCATATGTAAAGAATATAATACATAAACTGCCCCATGTACAAGACTATAACACTATAATCTGCCCCTATGTACAGAATATAAACTAATATAATACTGGCCCCATATGTGCAAGAATATAACTACTATAATACTGCCACATAGCACAGGATAAACTACCTCTATAATACTGCTCCCTATGTACAGGAATATAATTACTATAAACTGACCCCTATATACAGGAATATTAACTAACTACTATAATACTGTCCCCTATGTACAGGAATATAACTACTATAACACTGTCCCCTATGTACAAGAATATATCTACTATAATACTGCCCCCTATGTACAAGAATATAACTACTATAATACTGTCCCCCATGTGCAGGAATATAACTACTATAATACTGCCCCTATGTACAAGAATATAACTACTATTATACTGCCCCCTATGTACAAGAATATAACTACTATAATACTGCCCCTATGTACAAGAATATAACTACTATAATACTGCCCCCATGTACAAGAATATAACTACTATAATACTGCCCCCTATGTACAAGAATTCAACTACTATAATACTGCCCCCTATGTGCAAGCCTATAACTACTATAATACTGCCCCCTATGTGCAAGCCTATAACTACTATAATACTGCCCCCTATGTACAATTCTATATTATACAACCCTGTGTGAGAAGGTTGAAGCTTGGCTCCACTTTCTGTATTTTTCCTGAAATATTTGTCTTTCGGTCTTTCCTCTCCTGTGTCCATCGTTAGTGAGATAGCAGATACTGAGGATTATTTTTTTAATGTCTTTTTGCATCATTATTCTAAACATTGTTACGTGACGCTGGTTTTATTGCTCAGGTAGCACTGTGTGTATGAGGGAGGACCCTTCGGCCTTCGGGGTGTAAGGGGAGGGGGTCCTATTAGTGTAATCAGTCAGGCACTAAGGCCGTGTAGTGAAGTGGAAGGATGACATTATACCTGGAAGATATCTGCAATACAACGAAATGTCAGCGCTGCCTTTCTACAGGTCATTGGTTGTTTCCCGAGGTTTGGTGATCCATTAGTACAGGGGGGAAGGAGAATATTAATGCACAGCTATTGGCATTTACATGAAGCGGCGCGGCGGCAAGGAGTCTCACAAAGAACATATTGACGCCATTGATGGCCGCTTCCAAATATCCCTTTAATTAACCAGAAATGCCTGATGTGATGCCTCCGGTGTTGATTCCTATTAGAGCTAATGAGATGTTAACACCTATAGAGCTACAGACCATGGACTGACTCATCTTCAGCAGTCAATGTCCGACCGGTGTGGAGGCGCCCACTGACGGGGGAATAAAATCACTAGCTTCAATGACAACACTTTCCATAATACGTTGTGGGTATGCAATAGTAGGTGTGTTAAAGGGATATGTTTTGGGGAAATAGAGAGGGCAGATTTTGGGGAAAGTTGGAAAAACAATATTATACTTTCTTCTCGCGAGGGCCCTAGTGATGTCCCTCTTTCAAGCCTGGCCTTGGCAACGATGATTTTACATGTGACTGCTGATCAATACACTGGTCTCAGCAGTATGCACCACATTGCAGGTATGACTACTAGCATAGATAAGGTCTCGTGGTCACATGGACCACTCAAAAATTGTTTTGAAGTCATGCTCATTACCATGTAGCCAATTCCCAGTCTCAGTGGTCACATCTGAATAATTGGCACATATCAGCTAAGGCCAGTGATTGATGATGTTACCAGTCCTGCTCCACAAGGGTTGGAAGTTCCACCCAAAAGCTTCTAATGGAGCTACAGAGAGTTGGGTAGATTATGTTCCCATTTCTTCACAAAACCTGCCTCTTCAGAGATTTTTTGAATACTTATAAAATCTCTTCAAATTTTGGTTGGGAAGTAAGAATTCTCCTTACGGAGACTTTGACAATTAGGGCAGCCTTGCAGCCGTGTGGAGACTTAGGGCCATTGATGCTCCCCTGGGAGATTTGCAAATATATTTTCCAGGAAAGGATAAGGAAACCAACGCATTTTTTGCTACCTTGTAAGGCAACTACCTTGTCTCCGAGCATGACTTACAATAACCCTAATAACATGATGTATTTAAGCCAACCCGGTACGGTATATCTTTTCCAGAAAAAACTGATTCCCAGCTGTTGACAGCACAGTTTTGATGTGGTTGCATCTTGTCAGTATAGTGTAGGGAACTGGTTTGGCTGAGTGAGAGGCATTTGACTAGGTTGAGGAAATAAGGTTTCTCCTTTGGAGACTTTTCCAACTAAGTCCACCTTGTAAACGCATGCAGAATTGGAGCCATTGATGCTCAACTGGGGGGTTTCTTCAAATTCTAACATTTTTACATTCTTTAGATTTTTTTTACAGAAACACTTTTACTCCTGTTCATAGGTTGTGTCTGTAATTAGATGAATGGGCCCGAGGTCCATACCATTCACAGCCCAAGGTCCTGATCTGTTTCTATAAAAAAATACAAAAACAATTTTTAAATTATATTTAGACAAATATTCGATAACTCTTCTTGTTTTGGGAGATGAAAACTACTTTAAGTTGCAAGGAGAAGTTAAAAACCTTTTCAGATCTACGCTCTAATTCAAAGCTTTAGGTTTGTCCCAATAATACAAGGAACTGAAAACCAAAGTATAAATTTAAGGTTGAGAAGAAGACTAAAACAATTTGTCCCGTCTCTGTGTTCTCAATTATTTTCTCATTGGACCTTCTCCTTTCTATGTGACTGACCGATGTTCTTTGGTTCCACAGGTGACAACTCTGGTTAACACAAGCAGCAAGGGTCCATCAGGCAAAAAGAAAGGTCGATCTAAAAAGGCTCATGTCCTTGCGGCCTCTGTGGAACAAGCCACCCAAAACTTTCTGGAGAAAGGCGAGCAGATTGCAAAAGAAAGCCACGACCTAAAGGAGGAGCTAATCTCCGCTGTGGAGGATGTCAGGAAACAAGGTAATCCTATGGTGACCCTGGTCTCGTCATCTGCAAAATTGGGTTTAGTTTTATCCATAAAAGTGTATCAAAGTTCGGTGTTTATATTATTATCTTCCATGGTGTATGTGTGCTGTCAGGAGGACCTTGGTCCCCAGAGACCATGGGCAACAATGTAGTTGGCCAACCCTTTGGAAAGAACCAAGAAGATTAAATATTTGTATGTACACAGGGGTGGATTTGGCCATAACACATCCCATGAAGATCAGGAGGACCCTACACTATGGTCAAATGTAGTTTTTCCTTGACCTGTTAAACGATATCCGGTTCAGAGAGACAAATGGGATTAAGACCCACGTCCTCTCTTGTGCATCTAAGAAAATCTACCATCAAAATCCATCATGATAAACCAGGGACACTTACTCATAGATCCAGGTACCGGGACTGTGGTATCTTCTTATGTTTGTTTTCCTTGGCCTCCTTCGTGCTAAAATCAACTTTTAGATTATTTAGATTATTTTAGATTAATAAACTATGCTAATTATTATGGTATTACCAGAGCCCCTCTCTGCTGTAGCTTTATAGGCTGTTATACAGTCTCTCTTCCCTATCCCTGATGTAATACTAAACTATAACAAGAGATGTTTGTATAGGCAAAGAATTCAACAAATTTTATTAGACCTTAAATGCAACATAGATTGAACAAGTAAAAGAGGTACAATGGTACACTTCAAAGAATCATGTGGACACGAACCTTGATATTTTTGTCCACATATAACATCACATACACAAAAAACTTATTATTTTGGCTTGCGCCTCTGATCAATACCAATAAAAAAATATGTAAACGGTGCCACCAAATGTTATTCTCGAGCAAATATCA
Source organism: Engystomops pustulosus (assembly GCA_019512145.1). Taxonomy (NCBI): domain Eukaryota; kingdom Metazoa; phylum Chordata; class Amphibia; order Anura; family Leptodactylidae; genus Engystomops; species Engystomops pustulosus. The sequence continues at coordinate 10,389,645 of CM033641.1, forward strand.
AAAACATCTATTGTTATCCATCAGGTCCGAAAATTCAAGAAATAACTTCGACTAAAACACAAAAGGCACAAAAGTAAGCAAGTCAAATTATATCAGGTCCATAGTCGGTTTCACACCAAAGTAGTACCCAAGTTAGGTATGTTCAAGTGGTGAAGCTGACTCATTAGAATAATTATAAAAGTTGATTTTTCGAAGGAAGGAGGCCATGGATAACAAATCTAAGGAGATTACCACAGTCCCATCGCCTGAATCTATGAGTAAGTGCCCCTGGTGTGTCATGATGGATTTTGATGGTAGATTTCCTTTAAATTTTATTGGTATCCTCAGGTTGCTGATATAATTTCTAATCAATGGTCTCCCTGCTCTATTATTAGGACAAAGCTGAGCATCAAGCCTGTCTCAAGGTACAACTTTACTTACAGACCCTTGATATTCCAACATACATTGCATGAGTGAGTGACAGAAGACTGGTCTGGTCTCCAAAGACTTAAAAATCCACAAAGTGCACAATTTAAACAGTTAAAATAATATTTCCATGTAGGACCAGACATTAATTTTTCTCTATTGTTGGGTCTAATCAACACCGAGCAGAGGTTTAGTCTTGGACTGACATTAAACAATGTATCGAAAGAAGAAGCCAAGAAAGAAGTGTCAGAACATCTTGTAGGGATTACGTTCCTCCACCACGTCTATTCTCCCGGAGTAATTCGTGTTCCGTGAGCGGCAGGGAGAGTTTTCCTCCCTATAAAACGCTGCCGCCACTTTCATCCTGGTGGGCAATGGATTTTTATGAGCTGTAGAAGGATTCTTTCTGTACAGCAAAACCGAGCACTTATTCTTAGCGCTTTTTGGATATTTGAAGTAAAACATTTTTTCGAAATAAGATCATCTTTAATATCTGTAGAACAGGCTTCAGGCGTTTTGATTTTTCATCTTGAAAAGAAAACACTATAGTCCTCGGTGAAAAGAAGCTAGACAAGCGCCACTCTCGTCCAGTGGCTGTATGTGGTATTGCAGGATTCATTTTAATATAGCTGCATTGCAATTCCAGAAGCAACCATACATTAGAGTGGTGTGTTTTTGAAGAAAGGAGACCATTTTCTCAGGCAAATCCCTATGAATAAAGGGAATCTGTCAGCAGTTTTGATAATAGAAAGCTAAGGACAGTATTAGTTATTAGCCCTTGAAGGAGGTTAGTCATGCATATATAGTAGAAGAACAGCAGGAAATTGATCTATACTTTCAGGATTGTAGATTCAGTGAAAGTCTCCTTACACTGCTTTGCTCTTAGCTCTCTGCATTGAGCTGTTTCATAGCCCCTGCTCTCTGTAGAGAGTAAGAGCTGTAATATTTAACCAGAAGCCTGCTGAAGATTTAACTCATGGCAGGTCATGTGAGAGTCTGTAGAACAGTTAAATTCCAAGTGCAAAGAGCAAAGCAGTGTGAGGGCACTCCCTTAGTGCACTTGGATAATCTACAATCCTGAAATACAAATCTACCTCTCACTGTGCTAACAACACACATATAGGAATGATTATGTAGCTCTCCATGGACAATACCTAACACTGACTGCAGAGAACACAGCAGTGTGAGATCACTCCCTTAGTGCAATATAAATCTAAATATATATTTAACAGTCTTGCTGCCACTAACAACACATACAGGGGCAATTCCCAACACAATCTGATGTTGAGAAGGGTAGAGGCTTCGAAGCAGTTTAATGCAGAGGGCACAGAGCACAGCAGTGTGAGAATATTTCCATATTCCAATGACAACAAATCTGGGGGTTTAAAATTACAAATCTGCACATGGTCTACCAATGGGGTCAATCCTTGATTTTGCACCAGGTGAGAGGCATACAACTTATTACCCTGGCAGATTTTTGGATTTTTCTGGCAAAAGGGGCGTGACTAGGAGAAGTATTCTGAATGGGCCACTCCTACTCTCTCAGAAAATATACACATGTGTATACTCACATATTTATACACACATACACACACTGTTGTCCCCTCCCTCTCCTCGACATTGCTTATCTGAGTGCTTGGATGAGCTGTATACTGTGGAGGATGTGCACTTCTATATACATATTATGCTGCGGCATAATATGTATATAATGGTTCAAATACTCCATTCTTTTGTGTTTCAGGTTGGATGCCGGGCCCCCTGCCACTGTGGGCCTTGTAGGAGCTGTTATGGCTGCCACCGCTGTAGTTATGCCCCTGTCTAGAACTATAAGGAAGGAGGATTGTTGTTGGATTTGACAAAGCACCAACATCCATGTTCCACAATCTTCCTGGATTTGAATAGCTTCTTCTCTGCTCAGAGAGAATGTTATGTAATCTAGTGATTGACATTACCGAGGCGCGAGACACCGTTCTCGACATTCACCTGTGAACTTCACATAAACACGTCTCTATCTGCTGTGACTGACGGCTCTAGGTGTAATATCTTTTAACCTTCCTAGTAAAATAAACTTCCTCTACGAGATAAGACGAGCCGGAAAATCACTCGGCTCAGCCCGTTTTTATATGTCTTATAGGATACATAGTTACAGAGATACATTGTACATTGTAAGGGAGCAGGGTCACAGACGTTGGCGGGCCGTCGGCAGTTAAGGACTCAGACGGGTTTATAGGGCGTTATCGTGGATGAAATGTTTACATGTGTATCTACAATATACATCACCCATAATAGAAGCAGGAGAGAGAGTAATAAGATCGGCCGAGTGTTTGATCATCCAGTAAAACTTGCAAATGGAAAATAATCATGAGATTAGGGAAAAGCCGTTTGACTTTATCTTCGCGTTCTCCCGTGGACGGTATCTCAGGTAAGCAGCTGCTCAGCCGCAGGAAAATGAGATTATTTTTTATATGTATCGGTGGTTTTCACAGACACAGTGTGAGCAAATAATGGTCTTATTTCTCCGGCTGGGATAATGTTCGGAATTAAAGGCGATCTCCACTCGAAAGGAAGAGGAAATGTATAAGAATGGAAGGATAATCAAAAGTGATTGAACTACTTTAGTCCGATCCTATAGGAATTCTTCATCAATGGAGCATTAACGTTGAACAACTTGACGAGGAGTCATCTGTATATGTTTAACGCCTTTTCAGACTTCACCATATGATACAGGTCGCTCTCTGTGGTACTTGAATTACATGGATAAAGATTGTCTGTGCTGTCAGTCCACAAGCCTGACTATTGACTTATCAAGTACTTTGCTTGCACTGACCTTAGCTTGTACTTGACCACTCTTCGGCTGGACCTCTGGTGCCTTGATTAGTATTCAGCGCACCCGTGCCACAAAGTTAGCGTTCATAGCGAACTTTGCAATTTTGAGTCTCCCGGATGTGCGAGAGATTCAAAAGGTAAGTATTTTTGAAGTGGGTTTTGGTGCAGAGCAAACAGATTTTTAAAATTTGGGTTTGTCACTTAGTCAATACTGTTCAAAGCAGTTCAACGACAAAGTGGTCCTTTTGCAAATTTTGTCCAGAGCCACTTAAGCACCATAAGGACATGTTAGCAGTTTGGTGTCGCCAATAGCTATGACAAGTTACCTTTAAGCCCTGACGAGTCGCATGTTTGACATCTTAATAAGGGTTTGCGTTTTTTTCTTTGGGAGAGATCTGTAGACTGAAGACTGTTTGCAACGTCTTATGCTCAGCGATAAACTTCATTTCTATAGCCAGATGAAGTGACACAGATGAAAAGCATGGGTATCCAAGTGGAAATAGTTAAACAAAAGCCAAAATGTGGACTTGAATTTCCTTTCTTCTCTTCTCTGCCCCCCCACGCAGTGACTGTCACTTATATAATTTATTACCCCAGTCCCAGATGAAGAAACAAATGAGCACATTTCCTATAATGTCTGTCTGAAATCTCGGGCCTTTTGGGACACAGCATTGGAGAGAACGCAATGTTCCGCGCTCAATTGATGTAAAATAAATGTGACATCTAAACCTCGAGATTTATTATGACAAACACAGATAGCAGGGTATGCAAAGCCATCGCCACGCGTGAGGGATGGGATCTCTCCGGCAAGCCGCTTTGGGCTCTGATCTTTTATTGAACCGATTTGTCCAAATAATAGTCAGAGATTTTGCCTTTTCACCGGCCGGTATGAAGGAAAGCCTTCCCCGCGGCCATAAAACACAACGAGACACAAATTACCGGGCGGTAGGGAGCATTTTCCCTCCGATAACCTTGGTCGTGTTTCACCTTGTATACGTTTATGGCAGATCTTCTCTTTGTGATTGAGCCTTACTTATCTAAAGGGGGGCGGGGCGATAGAATTCTGCAGAATTCTTACAGAATTCGCACCAAAAAATCTCTCTCCCATTCTTTGTTTTACATTTTTTAAGAATTTTAGAAAGTTTTTTTTACAAATATAACAAAGAAGGGGAGTGGTTAACAGGGAAACTTGCATGGCCAATGTTTTGGCACCACATTCCAAACCTTCTAGCAAAATTTGGCAGATTTTATAGCATAAAACTAAACAAATTAGTAGGATGTGCAAAGATAGACAAGACAGATTTATAATTCACCATCAGTGGCATGGGTTAGGTGGAGCTGATGAGTGTAGGGCCTTATTGGTCAGACGTGTCTACCAGGTGTCCACCTGGTCAATCAAAGTCACCCCTGTTATCTAGGGGCATAAAGCTGCCTGATTGGCTGCTCTGCAGCCCATCAAGTGAGAATGGTTGGGTGGAGCTGATGAGTGTAGGACCTGATTGGTCAGATGTATCCACTAAGTGTCCACCTGGCTAATCGCAGCCATGCCTGTTTGCTAGTCTGATTGGCTGCTCTATGGCCTATCAAATGACATGGGTAAGGTGGAGCTGGCAAGCATAGGACACTGAACCTAAAGTTTGGGATCACTCATTGCATATAATGCTGCTGCTCAATATCCAAACACGCAATGGCCATATAATACTCTCACACAGTGAAATGCAAACTATTGAAAAGACCTAATGAGTGTTATGCTCCTCGGGGGCGTGTCCTCAGCTGAGAGGAGCATTCCAATTTGTCATCCCTAAAAAAAGCAGCCCTGTTGATGTGTGTGTCCTTAAAATGATAAAATGTGAATGAAAACTCCAAAAGTTGGGATGAGTGCCTTCTTTTCGTTGCGTTGAGCACTGGGACCTCCAAAACCAACAGTTATCCCCAAAATTTGAGAGGAGGTGTGATAGCTATCTCTCTGGTTCTAAAGTAGAGGTACTTCTGATATGAGCACTGATGCAAGAGAAATGCTTGAAATCCTTCATGTCGTAGACTTGTCATCATCCGAAATTGGCAAATGCAACAGGGAGCATATAGGAAAATCGGAGGCGACCCAGTGGCTGGCTCTCGCTGAATTATTTTCCTCTAAATTGTGCCTTTCAATCTTCCATGTGTCACTTTGTTTTAGACCAGTGCGAAAACAATGGCCGAGCAGCCAGCGAGCGTTATAAATGGCCGATGATTGAGACTGACGATTGCCCCGGTGGCATTTACCTTACAAACCAAGGCAGGATATCATTATATTCGACACTATCATGAAAGCTCATTTAGCTGCGGCAATTTGTGCCAGTGGCTTGTCTGCAGAGTATTTGTTAGAGGCGCGCCTCCGTAATTAACCCCTGCTGCGCGGCTGGATTCACAGCACCAGCTTCAATTTTTTTTCTCTGGTTTACACAACATTTTAAAGGGCAATACCCACCGAAGAGGCATGACATGCCGGAGAACCAACAGACATCATGCTGATTGATCCGCACTGTATAATGTGTTTTTACCATGTTTAGCTAAAATACTGCATTTTATTTCATTACATTTATTACATTGATTGGTCTGACAGTTGCATTAACACCCTAGATACAGCTACAACTACAGCACAAAATGCCAACTGGGAAATAAAAAACACAGCAAATATAGAAATATCATCCGAAAAACCAAATATTGCAGAAGATAACTAATACAGACCCCAGTGCAGGTGATACATAATAATACACAACCCCAGAGAAGATATTTTATAATAATAGAGACCAGTGGAGCAGGCTAATAATATTGGAGACCCCAAAGCAGTAAATTATAAAAATGGAAACCCCGGAGCAGAGAGTGAAAATAAAAGCTAATAATAATAATAAAGGGGGGACCCACAGAACATATAAATATTGGAGCCCCCTAGATCAGAAATCTACTGAGCCTCCCAATGCAGACAAATACTAGAGTTCTCCCAGAGAAGACAAATAATGGGAACTGCCATGCAGACAAATACTGGAGACCCCAGAGCAGACAATAATTAGGCTGCAGACCCGAGAGCAGATGTCTAATACTAGAGAGCCCCCCTACAGCAGACGAATACTAAAGACCCTAGAGCAGACTAATAATAATGGAGACTCAAAGATTAGACATATACAGAAGACGCTCAGAGCAGACAATATTACTGGAGACCCCGGAGCAGACAATAATAATGCTGCAGACCCCAAAGCAGATGGCTAATATTAGAGACCCCCCCCCCCCCCAAAGCAGACAAATACTAAAGACCCTGGAGTAGACTAATAATAATGGAGACCCAAAGAGCAGACAATAATAAAATGGAAACTCTGGAACAGAGAGCAAAAATAATGGAGAGACCCCAGAGCAGATGATAATATTGGGGAGACCCACAGTGCATATAAATATTGGAGCCCCCTAGAGCAGACATCTACTGGATCCCCCCACTGCGTACAAATACTGGAGCTCTTCCAGAGAAAACAAGTACTAGAAACCACCATGCAGACAAATACTGGAGACCCCAGAGCAGACTATAATACTGGAGACCCCAGAGAAGATGGCTAATAGTGGAAACCCCAGAGTAGATGACTATACTGGAGACCCCTGAGCAGACAATATACATTATTTAATATTTACCATTCCTGGCTTCTCTTCTCCTCCCTGAGTTCCTCAAAGGTGCTACTTCTTCTACAGTTATTTAAATTTTAGTTACATAATTTCTATCTTTAAGTAAGTTTTATAGTTTTTTTTTTTGTCTATCTGTATTCTGTTTGTTTTTTTTTACATGATGTTTTTCAGAATTCTTTTTTTTTTTTCCAGTTGAGGAAGTTGCAGGAGGGTGCGGTGTAATTATAAGCCGGGTATTAGGGAAGCATATTACCTGCCAATCAGCTGGAATCTGCACGCCACGTTCTTGAAAGCTCCTCCAGATTGTTTTTGTTTTTTTGTGGAATTACGATCCGCCTCCCGCTGAGATACACTGACTCTGACAATGTTCCGATAATAGTGTGATGTATCACTGACAGTCAATTGTTCTTTCTCTACGGTGAAAATGAATGTATTACGAGGGTGGGGGGTGATAGACTTCCCTTATCATTGTCATTCTAATTATTTATGTCTCTATTTGTCAGATTTAAAGGGATATGACAGGATTGGAGAAATGCAATGACACCTGAACATGAGGCACTCTTTTTGGAACAAAAAAATGTTTTTTGCAGGCTAAAGATATTGATGATCTTTCCTAATGATAGGTCATCAATATCAGATTGGTGGGGGAAGGACGTTACAAAAAGTTGAGCACCCCAATCATTAGTTCTCTGTTATGAAACAGGAAGAAGACATCTCCATTCTTGGTGAAGTGGTGGAGCCATTACAGTTCAATTCCCATTTAAATGAATGGTTGCCAATCTGCAGTAACCTAGTCTGGCCACAACACTGTGGATGGAGCTATATGCTTTCTGCTCCATTCCCTATTTCCCTGTGCATTTTCTCTAAGAATGACTGATTCTTGTGGGGTTCAGGGTGTTGTACTGCCACCAATCTGATCAAAATGACTTACACTTTGGATGGGTCTTCAATAATATTCAGAAGTTCTTCAGAAGGGAAGGGATTGGATGAGGAAGGGATTTAGGAGAAACAATTCTATATAACATAACCATCAATGTGATTTAGGTGTAAAAAGGCATCTAGACCCTTCTTGAAGCTCTCTGCTGTCCCTGCTGTGACCAGCGCCTGAGGCAGGTTATTCCACAGATTGACAGTTCTCATAGTAAAGAAGTCCTGTCGCCTCTGGTGATTAAACCTTGTTTTCTCCAGTAGGAGACAGTGCCCCCTCGTCCTTTGATTTGATTTAACCTGGAACAACTTACCACCATATTTTTTGTATGGACCATTCAAATATTTATATAAATTAATCATGTCCCCTCGTAGTCGTCTCTTTTCCAGACTAAATAAATCTAGTTGTTTTAATCTTTCCTCATAACTGAGACCCTCCATACCCCTTATCATTTTTGTGGCTCTACGTTGTACCTCTGAATTTTTTATTATGATGAATAATTTTGTATTCCTGATGCATATGGACCACCTGTATGTAATAATAATAATGATAATAATAATAATAACTTTATTATCCCAAACAGGAACTTAAAGTGCCACATCTGCAATACACAATGTTGACCATTTGGTTAATTTGCCCCCTGAATATCAAAGTCTCCCTGGTGTAACTGGACGGTAGTGCTGAGCACATGATATTTAGTCAGTCTTCACATCTCGCCGTTTCCCATTTGCACGCTCATTTTTACAGAAAAACAGGCAAAAAGAGAACCTAAAACAACAAGAACAACAACAAGAAGGACCTTTCTCTGTACATTATTACTGTGTTACTAATAAGAAGTCAGGAATGAATAGTGTCACCACAGTAATATAACTCACCCGCTATGAAACTCGCTGTTCTCGCTGTTCTCGCTGCTCAGTCTCCACTATTAGGAAACCTACAAAAAATGCAAAAAGACCAGAAACAATTTTACAAAAACTGAGTATCAGGAGCCGGTTCCCATTTTCCTGGTCATTTCTGGACATTCTTCAGGCCTTAGAACAATAAAGCACAGACGTAAAAAGGAGGAATTGTATGAGTTAAAGGCCGTCGTAACCTTAAAGGGAAAATCTCTTCTCTTCCACCAACTCCAGCTCTTTGCCTCCCTCAATAACTGCTGCTCCACTGGTTACAGCACAGCTGGAATTTTTTCTCTAGTCCCCACCGTTCCCCAGCAATCATTGTTATTAGTTTCATCACATGTTATGCTAATTAGAATCAGGGTAGTCCCAGGCGGAGTCAAGCACTGCCCACCCTATGGAAGAGAATTTAATTAGCATATTTGTTGCCAAATCTAATGCCATTGATTATTTGGAAGTGGTGGGGGCTAGAGAAAAAATTCCAAACCGTAATGGCGAGGACACTATAGTGAGGTTAAATTGGCTCCGTACTACTCATGCAGTGTCGGACTGGCCCACCAGAGTACCAGAGGATCCTCCTGTGGGCCCTGGATCAACCCAATACTGAACCCCAGAGGTCCATCAGAAATCAACACAATTTGAAGGGTGATAAAGTATATTTCCTGGGGGATAATGAAGAGTGGGCCCCCAGATTGATTTTCTCTGCTGGGCCTAAGGAAATCCAGTCCAATATTGTGTACCTGTATGGGCTGATCGTGTGTTTGTTGCATTATGGAGTGACACAAGAGATCAGTGCTGGCACCGATCATGGGTGTTAACCATTTAATTGTCACAAAATTTAAATCCCAGCATTGTGCGGGTGCTGCCATCTTGGGGGGTATCTTTGCATCCTGTGAAATCATCAGGGAGTGACAATCTTCTGTATGACAGCATGGAATCTGTACGAGACTCCAGGACATTTAAAGGGAACCATTCAGCAGAAATATTCCTAATAAGCTAATACACTTTGAAATGAGGTTTACATTGGTTGTATAAAGTCAAGGAGGCGGAGAGTTTAACACTGAAGTCAAGTTCTCCTAACCTCAGAATGCCCCCTTCACTGTAACTGATGGTCCTGCACCCATAGACATCACTTACCACAATCTTTGAAATCTGGAGCATGATGTAAGTCACAGGAGGAGGGGTTCAGAGGCAGGGAGAGCTTGACTTCACTGTTAAACTCTCCGCCTCCTTGACTTTATACAACCAATTTACACCTCACTTCAAAGATGATTTTCTGGGTGATAGAACCTTGCTGGGCTAGGAAAGAAACATGATCTGTAAGGTGTAAAGCTGCTAGACAACATACTGCTAGTAGTTTATTAGGCCAATTTCTGATGACAGGTTCCCTTTAAATAGATCTCTTACAATGTGCCGGTGGTACACTATGAAAGATCATCAGTAAATTTACCATATACCGCAATACAGCTGTATAGCAGTATATGGTAGGATTATCAGACTTTAACCCTAAGGGGGTCTGCAAAAAAAAAAAGTAGAAAAAATGGAATTGGAGAACTGGTACAAAAATTCTAGAACTGATATAAAATAAACAAATAAATTAATACACAGTTATACGAAAGTAAAAAAAAAGTTATGTGGCTTTAGTGAAAACAGCCATTTATTTCATGTTTGACCTGTAATATCACACTTATTAATATCTCTCCATTAGTGGCTGCTAGTCTGGACCAGTGCTGGAATAATCCACTGATCAGGGGGATCAACACTTAAACCAGATTAGTTAAGAAAATTACTAGGGATCTGATGTACACAGCCCCCAACCAACATGCTGCATCACTATACATGAATTTCTACTTAGTCCCCTGCACAGTCCAGCCCACAGCCTACTACAGGTAAATCAGAATCTAGCAGCCAGGGCCACAAACTTCTAAATGTCAGGCAGTATTTTCTGCTCTCAGCTCATTGATGCCGTCTCTAGTAAATGTCAGGTGGGTTTTATGCATTAACTTTAAATATCCTTGGAGAAAGCCCCTAAGGATCCTAAATATTCAACTCTTTAGATGCCATGAAAATACTGCCATGTGCGTTTAGAGCTATAATAAGAAGCAGATAGGATAAAATGTAAAAAATAAGCAAAATTTTTTTTTTTTTTCACTAGAAATATTATTATTAATATATCAGACTCCTTTTTATTACTTGAAATTCGCTTTAAAAAAATATTGCCATTCACAGAAAAAAACAAGCCCTGAAACAGATGCCAATCTAAAGAGAGCATTAATGAAAACTCAATAGAAAAAATATGGTATTGAAATTCCGGTTCACCTGCCTGTGATTAGTTTATACCATATTTTTCGGCATATTAAGCACACAAAAAATCCTTTGATTTTCTCAGAAATCAAAGGTGCACCTTATAGTCCAGTGTGCCTTATATATGAACCGTACTTACAGACAACAGCTGCCTTGTACTGTGCACAGGTCTGCCACCTGCTGGTCATTCATCCTTATAATAAGGTGCGCCTTATAATCCGGTGCGCCTTATATATGAACCTAGACGTCTTAGCAGGCATTTTTTGACGGTGCGCCTTATAATCTGAAAAATAGGGTGAAAAACTTCCAGCACTGGCACATTGAAAAATAGTGAGTAAAATTCCAAATTCTTTATTTCATCTTGTTAAAATCTTTCTTTCAAAAAGCTGATAGCCTATCATGAGCAAAGGAGGTCGCAGGTTACGTGTTTCAAGCTCTAGCATGAGCTCTTAGTTATACCTGTATACCTAAGCCACAGTTCACACACAGAAAATACAAACAGGAATTAATGCCACATAATCTGCCAACTACCGACAGAGGAACGTTTTGGTAAGGACGTTACAGTCAATGTAAGCGTTAGCTTGTCCAGGAAAATAACAAGCCCCTACAACACAAACAATCTAAACAAACTATTTAACATAAATGAAAACTACACTTCATACCTGAAAAAGAAGACCTTCAGAGCAGCCAATCCCGAAAGATCATCCATGAAAATTACAGTTCATCCCAGTTAACACAAGTTCATACACAGTAGCTATTAAAAATAAACACAGCATCAATGTCAACTTTAGTTTGTCTCAGAAGAAACAATCCCCTACAACACAACCAATCCACAGAAACTAGACATCAATGAAAGCTATACCACATCCCAGAAAAAACAAAACCTTCAGAGAAACCAATCCATAGAGAGCATCTATGAAAATTACAGTTACTCCCAGATAAAACAAGTCCCTACAGCAGAGCCCAAATAAAATATAACAAAAGCCTCATTGGAAACTTTAGTTGTCCCAGCAAAAACATGAATTGAACCAAAAAACCAAACGGCAAATAAACCAGAAGTTAGATTTTAGAGTATTTAAAAGCTTCTTTAATTGAGGCAAGGGGCATGGGGGTCCACTTCATTCTCCATAAAAGCTAAGGAATAGAGATGATGGACATGATGGGTTGGGTTCGACCAACCTGACCCCAGCATATTACGGGATGGCAGCCAACAGCCAATCCGGTACATGACGCCCTAGCAACCGACAGTGACTGAAAGTGGATAGGGGTTTGTACCAGGTCTGGTGCCGACCGAATCTGAACTCGACGAACCGATCAGCGGTTCCACTCATCTACTAGGGACCAAAGTCTAAGGAGAACTTCATGGCATATGATGTGGAGTAGATTTATAACCTTCCGGCACGTGTTGCGGTGGGTGATTATATTACATTCCATATGTAGCGCCGCAAACCTGATAGAAATCCTTCGCCACTAGTTGGCAGCCGCCGGAGGAAATAACACATTAGCCGACCGTCAATAGCGTTTCCGAAGGTGTGTCGCTTTTACGGTGGTTCTGGCTTTTCCACAGAATTGAGGAGCAATTTATGGATGGAAAATTTAATTTAATATATGGTCTAGAAAATTGATTGTTTTTTTTTTAAAGACTGTTTCTCGTATTGCCACGAGGCTACAGGCGTCGTAAGAAGTTCAAATATTGTTTTTTCTTTCCCGTGAGTCAACACATGAACTCCCTTAAAATATGATTAAAATTAGACAGCGATGTGAAGAGCGAGACGCGAGCGGTCGCTTATGGACATACTATGAGGTCGATAGATGCCTACTTCAGTCACAAGTCACAGTCTCTTTGAATAAGGGTCGAGAATGAATATCGGGGGGAATTTGTTTGTGGAAATATTTTTGGAGCGTTTGGGTCCACATTTTATGATACAAATCCCATAAAAATTATAGTCTATTTGGGGTCCAGCCATTTTGTATTTTTGCAATGTATAAAAAAAGTTCTGCTTGATGTTATGACTTTTGACCCATATTTTTGGGCAGTTCTTTATTGACAGGAAGCTCCTCTCAATAGAATAGTACCAACGGTGGAGGGATTTTTTGATTGAATTATCCCACCTTGGAACTGGTATTTTCATCACCACAAACACAGTGTCAGATGGCCACCATTGTCTCACAGTGATTGAACTATTTCAATACTTCCACAAATTAACTTGGCTTTTTTGGGATCGACCGTAGACCTAAAGGAAAAAATAGTGTTACCAAATCCCCATTCAGCCAACCTGTGGGAAGGGGGTCAGAGAAACCTTTGTTCCAGGAGATGAAATACTAGCATCTGCGTAGCTTCTTAATATTATCATTCTTATTATTGTAAACTAATCTATTTTTTAATGTAAATGAGGTGGTCACCTGGTCAGAGGCAGTGATGTCACCCTTGTTACCCCTACCCTCTCCTCCCCCTGACTAATGTCGTGTGTAATGCAATAGTAAAAGCATTGCTAGATTCTGTGAGGGTGCGGTACCTGCGACATGCTGATCTCCTTATTATACAGGTGAGACAAAGACATCAGCTGACACAAAGTAACTGACATGTTTGCTATAAAATGGGCTTCCTGGAGCTGCTGTATCTTCTCCTATACACACACAACATGCCACACACAGCCTGCAGGGGGAGTGGCCACAGACACAGGCGCACATCATTATACAGTACTAACAACATTATAAAGGAAGAAGTAATGAATGGGGGTGTCGGCGCTTGTACCTCCCACTATGAATAGAGTGGACAGCTTGAATATGCTAATGCTTCATTGGAGCATTTCACAGGGTCATGCATACAGCTTTAGGACCTCATTGCTTAGGTTTACAGCATGTAAGAGGGACAATGAAGGGATAGAGGCAATTCTCCAATAAATGGCAGTTTATGAAATATATTTCGTTTTAGGGGGGTTATTTTGCTGACGGGTTCTCTTTAAAGCAAGGAGGGAGAGTGTCTATCCTTGAGCCTAGCTGAAGGTATGTGTGCACTCCTGGGCTGATGACAATCCTCTTGACGCAGGTTGCGAGGACGGTGAAAGAAGGTTGCGTCTCCAACGAGGATTGGTCTTCGTGGCAAGTTCGCGAAGGTTGTCGCCCGACGTCCACCAGGGTGTCACTGCTAGCCGGACGAGGTCCGCGGAGTTCACCAACCTATTCCTAGGCCATGGAGTGATATTTTGGAACACAAGTCGTTTTTGGAATTTTACCTGTCGAATCCGTCGTGGTCCATAGTGCCCAGGCGCCACGATTTTTGCCGCGTGAAAGCCGGCGCCGAAAAAATCCGAAAATCGGCGGACACAAAAAGGAAAAGTCGGGGAAACCCGACGAACGTACGGATGCGGAGCCCTTAGTAATATGAGCCCCCACAGTATTACATATATAGCAGAGTGAAGTGGATGATTATGATTGTCACAGTGTTTTCTTTCTACTTACCGGAGATCAAATGATGAATTGACTCAGCCGAGTTGCCAGACGATCCGCCTCAATCAGTGAAGGCGCACCATGGTGAGGGCGGCGCGGGCATACTGTCAGGGTCACACGCCTACTCATACTGGCAGGGACATGGCGACGTCCATGAGATTCTAACCACTGAACACTTGTAAGTATCACATGACCTATGAGTAATGTCATGTAGACACGGTCACTATTAACACATATGAGGAATGTCATAGAAGAGTAAGTCAGAACTAAGGATAAAGACCCCACTGAAGGACAAGGCATCCTGAGTAACCGCTCGACAAACTAGTAATTGAAGTTAAAATGAATGGATAACTGCTCTGAATATCAAAAAATATCATTATATTGAATTGATGTAATACCGATGTAATCTCCGGATAAGTAGAGATTATACGTAGTGTTTTATATATCATAATAAATCCATGTAGATGAGGCAGCATCCTGTACGTGGATTGGGTGAATTCACCCTAGTCCACTTACCAAGGAGTGCGGCCTATTTCTGGATGTACATTGAATGGACGCAGCCGGGAAGGCCTACAGATGCGCACCTCACTTACCTAGTGCTGCTGTTGGACCCTGTCCTATTTATATACTATTATTAAAATATGGTGTGTGTTGTGTGAAGCACTACTACTCCGATAATCGTATACATAGAGAATAGATACTACTCCTCCTAACTCTGTATAAGGGCACAGCACGTGTAACTCAGATACTTCTTTCGCATGCATTACATAGGGGAATAGCACAGTACTACTACTCCTACCGGTTATTTTAGGGGTTACAGCACGTACTTACTACTCCTATCTGTATATAAGGGCACAGCACGTGAAGACGTACTACTACTCCTATCCTGGCACAGGGAATAGCATAGGGGACTACTACCCTACCGGGTATAATGGACACAGCACCAGCTTAAGTACTACTACTTCCGATCCTGGTTCACGCTAACATGGGATAGCCTAGTACTACTACTCATAACCTTGTTGACTATGGGCGCACTCACAGCACTAGTACTATACTCCTATCCGTTATTATATGGACACAGCACAGTTTGCACAACTATACTATCCTGTATAATGGGCAAAGCAGCCACAAGTACGCCACTACTCCATCCTGTAAGTATATTGGCGAAAGAAGTACTACTACTTCCTATCCTTGTATATACAATAATGGGCACATGCACTCAGTACTACTACTCCTATCCTGCAATATATCAGCACAGCACTGTACTACTAACTCCTGTACTGTATATATGGGCACAGCGCACACAGAACAAATCCGTCCTGTCTATATGGGACAGCACAATACTATACTCCTATCCTGTATATGTGGCCACAACACAGTACTACTACTCACCTATCCTGTAATGATATGGGCACAACACAGTACTAATACTCCTATCCTGCATATCATCAGCAACAGACACACAAAGTACATACTATACTATCAGTTCATGTATAAAGGGCACAGCACAGAAAACTACTACTCCTATCCTGTATATATGGGTAAGCCACAGTACTACTACTTCTTCTGTCTGTATGGGTACAAGCCACCAGTACTACTACTCATATCCTGTATATCTGGGTACCAGCAAAATACTACTACTCATATCCGGCATTATATCGGCATACAGCAACAGTACTACTATCACATCCTGTATATTACGGGACAGCAAAGAACTACGTGTACTCAGATATCACTTGTATATGATGTCAGCACAGCACCAGTACTAGACTAATCCTATCCTGTCGTATCTGGACACAACAGGTACTAATACTCCTATGTCTGTGGTATAGGGCAGTCAGCCAACACGTACTACTACTCACTACCTGCATATATAAGCACTAGCACGAGGTACTACTACTTCTCTCCTGTAAATATGGGCCAGGCCAGCACAGTACTGCACTACTCCGATCCAATGGATATATGAGACAACCACACAAGAATACCTCACTACTCCAATCCTGTATTATATGGGCACAGCACGAAGTACTATATCTCTATCATGTCTAGTATGGACACCAGCACTGCCAGTACTAATACTTCCTATCATCTGCTATCTATGGGCAAGCAACAGTATACACTCATATCCTGTATACATCAGCACAGCACAGTACTACTACTACTCCTCGCCTGTAATATATGAGGCACAGCACAGTACTACTAATCCTATCGCCGTATATATGGGCCACAGCAGAGTACTACTACCCTATCGTGTATTATAAGATCACACCACAGACTACCTATTCTACCTCTATATATGGGCACAGTCCTATTCTCCATCCTGTTAGACAGGCAGTCCCGGTTGGTTAGTACAAGTATAGGGTAGGAGGTTGTTCGTTAAGTTGAATTGTATGTAAGTCGATAACTGGTATTTACTACTCTGTGAATCCAGCAAAACATTTTTTTGGCCCCAGTGACATTGAGTTTAAACATTTTTGTGACTGTAATGGGGACCCAAGGATTATCAAAAAATAGAGATGGATGAGAGTATACCGTCCGAGCTGGCTGCAGGGTGGACGAGTATTTCCCGATGCTCGAGAGTCGAGCATTTAATTAAAACAACACAGTGTGAAGAACAAGAAGAAGAGAATAAAAACATGAACACCGGATCATTTATGGGAACGAACACAGTGAGAAAAACCAGTGAAGAATAGAGTTACCGATGTTCACGGCAAATCTGTTATTATCGGGAGATACGGCGGAACCGGTAAGAGAAAGACAAAAAGTAGTGAAAACAATAATTATGTGTGAAGAACACATTGAAGAACACGGTGAGCAGGACAGAGGGACATCGGGGCAAAGCAGCACGGAGCATCGGGGGACCAAGCAGCACGGAGAGACATCGGTCCCGAGGCACACTGCGCATGGAGACATCGGGGCACAGCAGCACGGAGACATCGGGGGCACAGCCAGCACGGGAGACATTCGGGGCACAGCAGCCGGAGAATCGGGGGCACAGCAGCACGGAGACTCGGGGGGGCACAGCAGCACGGAGATATCGGGGGACAGCAGCACGGGAGACATCGGGGGCACAGTCAGGCACGGAGACATCGGGAGGCCACAGCAGCACAGGAGACATCGGGGGCACAGCAGCACGGAGACATCGGGGGCACAGCAGCACGGAGAACATCGGGGGCACAGCAGCACGGAGACATCGGGGGCACGCAAGCCCGGAGACATCGGGGGCACAGCAGCACGGAGACATCGGGGGCACAGAGACGGAGGGGGAGACATCGGGGCCACAGCAGCACGGGAGACATCGGGGGCACAGCAGCCGGAGATGATCGGCGGGCACAGCAGCAACGGAGAACATCGGGGGAAAGCAGCACGGAGGAGACATGGGGGGGGCCACAGACAGGCACGGAGACATCGGGGCACAGCAGCACGGAGAACATATGGGCACAGCAGCAACGGAGGTGACATCGGGGGCACAGGCAGCACGGAGGCATCGGGGGAGCAGCACGGAGACACGGGGGCACAGGCAGCGCAGAGAGATTGGGGAGGAGACTTCAGAGGAAGAAGATGGAAGCGGATCCTGGGACAGGTAATCTCCCGAAAAAGTAAGCAGAATGTTGGCGGATCCTGAAACATCTGCAATCCATCTTCACTGGTTTTCACCTGGTGATTTTACCATAAAGTTGATCCTGTGGTCACGGTTTTAATTCTATCTTCAACTGTCTTCCATTGCTACCTTGTCGGGAGACTCTAATATACGCAGCAGAACAGTGAACGAATAGACGCAGGGTGTTTGCATGGTGTCACTCGATACTTACAGACACGACAGACATTATTTTCCCAAAAATACAAACAGTTTTATTGACCCGTACCATGTAGTCCATTTGAAAAAAAATGTCGAGTCTCCATTGACTTTAATGGCTCGTTATCGAAGGGTAATAACGGAGAGAAGGCACTCAGCATCAGACACGTTCATCCAGAATACACAGAGCACCGAGCATTTAGTGTCGCTCAGTCTATCAATTTAAGCTTCATTACAGGACACCTACAGCTGATCTAGCAGTCTGGGGACTATAGGAAAGCATTCAGACGCTTCACCAGAGATTTAGTCTGTAACTATGGGTTGTCTGTAAGTCGGGTGTCCTTAAGTAGGGGACCGCCTGTATATGTACATGTGGCTTACTTCTCACTACTGCATAATTTGTACTTGTTGAGCACTATATAGCAGTATTAATTTTGTTGAGTACATATAGCGGTTATAGTGTTGAGTATTCACCCGCACGACCCGACAAACATGCCTCTTCGTAAGAGAGGGGCGGGGAACGCACTCTCCCCGACGATGCCATTTCACCGCGTCCCGAGAGAACACACTAGCTAGAAGGGGTTTTGAACCTCATTACCGTCTTGGGCTGCTCACTGGCTACAGAAAAGATCTCGTTCGCGAGAGAGATGGAGTAAAAGGGAGGTATTGTGGTTGTCAGTGAGTCGCAGAGCGGACACGGGGTCACTTCCCCCCCACTCAAATCTCCTCTCTTAAAGGCTTATATATAGCGATAGAATTTTGTTGGAGCACTAATAAGCCAGTAGTATATTTTGTTGAGTAATAATATAGCCAGTTATATTTGGTGAGCACTAATTAAAGTGGTATATTTATAGAGCTACTAAAATAGCAGTACATTGTTTGAGCACTGTATAGCAGTATATTTTGTTGAGTACTATAGACGGTACTATTTGTTGAAGATACTATATATAGCAACGGATCTATATTTGTGAGCACAATATAGCAAGTATAATTTGTGTGAGTACTATTCATTAGAGGGGAATTTGTTGAGTACTATTATAGCGGTAATATGTGTTGAATACTATATAGAGGGTGATATTTTGTTGAGTAAGTACTAGTATTAGACAGCATTGGTAGTATGGTGTTGCTTGAATTACTATATAGTGGTATATTTTGTTGAGTACAATAGCGGATAAATGTTTTGTTGAGCACCAATCGCACTACGCGGTTCTTATATATTTTGTATGGAGTACTCGAATAGTGGTATATTTTGTGCAGTACTATATAGCAGGTATCTATTTTTGTTTGAGCACAAAAGGTATAGCCAGGATATATATTTTGTGAGTACCCTATACGTAGTGGTATATTTAGTTGAGTAATATATAGCGGTATATATTGTTGAGCACTATAAGAGATGGTATATTTAGTAGAGTACTATATAAGCAGGACATTTTGTTGAGCACTATATAGCGCGTTTACATTTGCGAAACTATATAGCGTTTTTTTTGTGGAGCTCTATATAGCGGTATATTTTGTTGAGTTACTATATAAGCAGTATATTTATATCTTATAAAGTATCTTTTATATTTTATATCTGTTGAGCGTTATCCTTTGAGGCCTTGCCCCGCGGCCGTACAGATAAAGTAATTGAAATGTTCCCATGATTAGCCAAGTGCGACAAATTAGTCAATGTCTGTACAGATCCACGGATTGACCTATGCCCAATGATCATGGGATCATGTTGGTTCCTAAGTGGAATGACTTAGGTATCGGAGCTCCATTCCGACACCCGCAGATAATGGATCCAGTTAGTCGCGGCACATCTGTTTCCTCATCAAATATCAAGGATTTGCATGGGGAGAGAGAGAAATGTTAAAAATGTCAAGCGTCGGAGAAGAATGGCGCAGGCCCTCACACTTCCCGAGACCGTTGATCCCTGTCTTGGGTTATAAGTTAGCCAAGCGCAATTGCTAGGCGTATCGGTAATCAGATCTTGATCTACATGAAACTTGTGACATTTTGGGAGGGGATCGGGAAAGATCTTGGAAAGAATTAGGAAGACTCCAATTTGTTTATGGTGTGTGATTACGATCCAAATGTAGTACGCAATGTGGGGCCCATGGGGGCCCGGTCTATGTCTTACCAGTCCTACGCTTTTTGATGATGATAAAGACCCCACATGAAGACAAGTCTCCTAGTACCAGCTCGCAAACTTTAATTGATAAAATGAATAACTGAATTATCAAAAAAATATGATTATATGAATTGTGTAATACCGGATATAACTCCAGATAAGTACTGTGCATACTGTGTATATATATATATATATAAATCCAGAGATGAGGCAGCACTCCGTGGTAAGTGGAATTACTTGAATGGACCCAGGGGACCTACAGCTGCTGCACCCTCACTTACCTGTGCTGCTTTGGACTTTCCTATTTATATATATATATAAATATGTGTGTGTGTGTGCAGCACTACTACTCCCATATAGTATACATGAGAATAGTACTACTCCTCCTATCCTGTATATAAGGGCACAGCACGGTACTACTACTCCTAGCCTGCATACATGGGAATAGCACAGTACTACTACTCCTATCCTGTATTTATGGGTACAGCACAGTGCGCCCGATGTCAACCCAGGTGTCACTGCTGACGCCGAGGTCGCCGGAGTTCACCAACCTATTCTAGTGCATTGTGGAGTGATTGATTTTTGCGACACAATTCGTTTTTTAAATATGCGAATCGTCAGGATTGTTCCAATGCCCAGGCCCCCGATTTTTGCGCGTGAAAGCCGGCGCCAGAAATCCGAAAATCGGCGGCACCAAAAGGAAAAAAGTCGGAAACCCGACACGTACGGCGGCGGCGCCCTTACGTAAGCTAGCCCCACAGTATTACAATATAAAGCAAGCTGAAGTGACTGATTATAGACTTGTCACAGTATGTTCTTTTCTTTCTACTTACAGAGATACGAATAGAATTGCCTCAGCGTAGTATGCAGATGATCCTGTCATGCAGTGAGCGCGGCACCATGGTGAGGACGGCGACGGTGCATACATGTTCAGCTGTCACCGCCTTATCATACGGCAGACTGGCCGACGTCATGAGACTTCTAACACACCTGAAAATGTAAGTATCACATGACCTAATGAGTAATGTCATGTAATGTTACAACAACATCCGGTCAGCCTTATACACATAATGAGATGTCCATAGAGAGGTAAGATCAGAACTGAAGGATACAAGGACCCCACATGAAGACAAGTCTCCTCGTACCTTTAACAGCATCAAAAACTTATAATTGATAAAATGTAAAACTTGCAATTATTCAAACATATCATTATCAGAATTTGTGTATACCGTGATGTTAACTCCGGATTAGTACGTTTAACTGTGTGTTATATATATATAATAATTAAATCCAGAGATGAGGCAGCAACCTACCGTGGTAAGTGGATGTGGGTTGAACTTTCACCCATTCCACTTATTCCACGGAGTGCTGCCCTCTCTCTGGATTTTACGTGTAATGGACCCCAGGGTACCCTACGAGCTGCTGCACTCACTTACCTGTGCTGCTTTGGACTTTCCTATTTATATATTCAATAAATATGTGATGTGTGTTGGTGCAGCACTACTACTCCCATATAGTATAACTGGATATAGTACTGATCCTCCTATCCTGCTCTATAAGGCCTCACAGGCCACGGTCTACTACTCCTAGCCTTGCATTACATGTGTGAATAGCACGTATACTTACTCCTATCCGTTATTTAATGGGTACAGCAAGTAACTAACTACTGCCCCTATCCTGTAATAAGGCTCAGTCACAGTACTCATAACTCCTATCCTGTAATACATGGGAGAATAGCATAGTACTACTACTCCTATCCTGATGATGGACAAATCACAGTACTAACTCCTATCCTGTATACATGGGAAATACATTAGTCAATGACTCCATCCTGTGTATATGGCACAGCACAGTTCACTACTATCCTATCCTTATATATGGACACAGCACAGTGCAACTACTCCTATCTGTATATTGGGCACAGCAAGTAACACTATATCATATCCTGTATATATTGGCACAACGCACAGTTACTACTCTATCCTGTATATCTCGGGCGCAGCACAGTCACACTACTCCTATCCGCATATATCAGCCAGCACGTACTACTCATACTGACTCCCTGTATCCGGTAATATGGGGCACAGCCACAGAACTACTCCTGTCCTGTATATATGGTACAGCACAATACTACTACTCCTATCCTGTATATATGGGCACAACACAGTACTACTACTCCTATCCTGTATATATATTGGCAAACCAGTACTACACCTATCCTGCATATATCAGCACAACACAGGTACTAACTACTACTATCTCGTATATAAGGGAACAGCACAGGAACTACTACTCCTTATCTCTGTATATATGGGTACAGTACACAGTCCTATCTACTTATCTTGTATGTTTAGGGATACAGCACAGTACTATACTCCTATCCTGTATACTATGGGTACAGGCACATACTACTACTCCTGATCCTGCTATTATCGGCACAGCACAGTACTACTACTCCTATCGCTGTATTATAAGGGCCACAGACCGAACTACTACTCCATCCTGTTATATGAGCCAGCACAGTATTACTACTCCTATCCTGTGTATATGGACACAACACAGTATACTACTCCTATCCGTGATATGGCAACAGCAACAGTATACTACTCCTATCCTGCAAATAAGCACAGACACAAGTACTACTACTCATATCCTGTATATATGGCTCACAGCACGTATACACTACTCCTATCCTGTATATATGAGCAAACACAGTACTACTACTCTATCCTGTATATTGGGGCACAGCCACAGTACACTACTCCTATCCTGTATATAGTTGACACAGCACAGTACTACTCTCCTATCCTGTGTTATATGGGCACGAGCACAGTACCTACTACTCCTATCCTGATATACTCAGCACAGCACAGTATACTACTACTACTCTATCCTGTATATTGGGCAAAGCACGTACTACTACTCGATCCCGTATATATGGGCACAGGCACAGTACTACTACTCCTTCTTGTATATAGATCACACACAGACTACTCTATTCGTACCCTCTATATATGGCACAGTATTACTGCTCCTATCGCTGTCTATACGGCAGTTCCCGGGTTATCCGTTCCAGATAGGGTCCGGAGGTTTGTTGTTAAGGTTGAATTTTGTAGCGTAAGTCGAAAACTGTATATTTTATAATTGTAGTCCAGAACAACATTTTTTTGGCCCAGTGACAATTTGAGTTTAAAACATTTTTGGTGCTGTAATGGGACCAAGGATTCCAATAAATAGAGAGGAGCGAGTATTACTCGTCCGAGTTTGATGCTCGACAGTATCCTTCCCTGCTCGCGAGATACGAGCTTTTAATTTAAAAAAACACATATGAGAACAGAGAAGAATAGAATAAAAAAACAGTGAACAGCAGTATCATTTAAGTGGAAGAACACAGTGAAAAACACATGTGGAAGAAAGATTACAGATGTTCGGTCACATCTGCTTACTACTCGGGAGATCGCGCGAACGGTGAGTTAACAAAATACGTATGATGAAAAACAAAAGTATATACTGTTGTGAAGAACACATTGAAGAACACGTGAGTCAGGACAGAGACCATCGGGGCAAAGATCACGGATGGCATCGGGGCACGCGCACGGAAGGTTACATGCGGGGCCACAGCAGCATGGAGACATCGGGGCCACAGCAGCACGGATAGGAACTTCGGAGGGGCCCAGCAGCCGACGTGGCAAGGTACATCGGGGGGGGGGGGCACAGCAGCACGGAGACATCGGGTGGGCACAGCAGCACGAGACTCGGCATACGAGAACCGGGGCACAGCAGCACGGAGATATCGGGCTGCAGCCACACGCGAACGCACGGAGACATCGGGGGCACAACCAGCACGGAGACATCGGTGGCACAGCAGAACGGAGACATCGGGGGTCACAGCATCGAGCGAGACATCGGGGGCACAGCAGCACGGAGACATGGGGGCACAGCCACGGAGACATCGGGGGCACAGCAGCACGGAGACATCGGGGCACAGCAGCACGGGGACATCGGGGGCACAGCAGCACGTGAGGAAATGCGGGGCACAGCAGCACGGAGACATCGTGAAAGCGGGTACGGGGGCCAGCGCACGGAGACATCGGGCGGCGAGAAATGGGGGCACAGCAGCACGGAGACACATCGGTGGGCACAGCAGCACGGAGTACAGACATCATGGGCACAAGCAGCACGGAGACATCGGGGGCACAGCAGCACGGAGGCATCGGGGAGCAGCAACGGAGACATCCGGGTCACAGCAGCGCAGAGAAGATTGGGGAGACTCAGAGGCAAAGAGGGAGCGATCCGGGGAAGCGTATCTCCCGACAGTAAGCACGACTGTTCCGAACATATGCAATCCATTTTCTTCACTGTGTTTTTCACTGTGTTTTTCACTTTAAATGATCCTGTGGTCACTGTTTTATTCTAATTCTTCACTGTTCTTCACATCGCTAACGTTGTCGGGAGATAATATTACGCGCGGGGAACAGTGAAAAGTAGGAGTCGGCAGGTTGTTTGCATACTCTGATAAACTTATCAGAAGACATTCTTTCATTAAATAAAACCATTTTATTCCGAACCATGGTCCCTTTGAAAAAATGCTCGAGTCTCCCATTGACTTTAATGGGGCTACGTTATTTCGAGAACGAGCACTCAAGCATCAGGGTACAAGTTCATCCTCGAATAACGAGCACCCGAGCATTTTAGTGCTCGCTCATCTCTATCAATAAGCTTCATTACAAACCTTACAAGCATGATCATGCAGTCGGGACTATAGAAGCATTCAGAACGCTTCACCAGAGATCTTAGTCTGTAACTATGGGTGTCGTTACGTCGGGTGTCCTAAGTAGGGGGAACCGGCCTGATATGATACATGTGGCTACTTCTCACATACTGTATAATTGTGTCTTGTTTGAGTACTATAATAGCAGATATTTTGTTGAGTACCATTATAGCGGTATTTTTGTTGGGTATATATAGCAGTATATATTTGTTGAGCTCTATATAGTCAGATAATTTGTTGAGTACTATATAGCAGTACATTTTGTTGAGCACTGTATGCGGTATATTTTGTTGAGCCTATAATAGCAGTATATATTTGTTTGAGTACATACTAGCATATATATTTTGTTGAGCACTATAAAGTGGTATATTTTATAGAGTACTAAATAGCAGTACATTTTGTTGAGCACTGTATAGCAGTATATTTTGTTGAGTACTATATAGCGGGTATATTTGTGATACTATATAGCGGGTATATATTGTTGAGGCAAGCAATATACGGTAATATCTTTGTTTTGACGTACCTATATAGCGGATATTTTGTTGAGTACTATATATCGGATAATTTTGTTGAATACCTATATAGGTGGGTATATTTTGTTTGAGTACTATATAGCGGTATATATTTGTTTTTGAATACTATAAGATGTATATTTTGTTGAGTACTCATACGCGGTATATATTTTGTTGAGCACAATATAGCGGGTATAATTTTGTTTTGGAGTAGTATATGTGGAATTTTTTTTGTGATACTATATATAGCGGTATATATTTGTTTGAGCACAATATAGCGTATAATATTTGTTGGTTACTAGTATAGTTGGTATCATTTGTTGAGTACTATATGCGGTTATCTATTACTGTGCGCACTAATAAAGTGGGATATTTATAGTAGATACTATTATAGCAGGACATCTTTGTTTGAGCACTATATAAGCGGACCATTTTGCTGAAATACTATATAGCTTTGTTTTGTTTGAGCCTCTATATAGCGGTAATTTTGTTGCAGTCACATATAGCAGTTATTTTATATCTTATAGTATCTTTTATATTTTATATTCTGTTGAGTTTATCCTTTGAGGCTTGGCCCGGGCCGTACAGAGAAAGTAATTTGAAATGTCTATTGATTAAGCCAAGTGCTACCAAATTAGGTCAATGTCTGTACAGATCAGTGATTGAACCTATCCCCAATGAATCATGGATCATGTGGTTCCTCGAGTGGATGACTTAGTATCGGAGCCTCCATCCTGACCACCCGCGGAAGATTATTGGAGGATTTGCCATTTATCGGCACATCTGTTTCCTCATCAATATCAAGGATTTGCATGGGGAAATGTAAAAATGTCCAGCGTCGAGAAGTAAAATGCGCAAGCCTCCACTTCCCGGAGAACCGTTGATCCCTGTCACTAGGGGTTTAAAGTAAGCGCATTGCTGGCGTATCGTATCAGCTCTTTATTAAATGACACTTGTGGACATTTTGGGAGGGGATCGGGAAGTTCTGGATAGATTAGGAGACGTCCAATTTTGTTTTTGGGTTGTGATTACGATCCAAATGTAGTACGCAATGTGGGGCCCTGGGGGCCCGGTCTATGTCTTACCTCTCCTTCCGCTTTTTGATGATCTGAGGCCCTCTAATCCTCCCATTTATGTTTGCATGATTGACTCCACGCAGTGTGCTGGAATAATATAATAGTTAGATCACAGTCATGGGAGAGATCTTGTTTATTCCCATTACTGTATCCTCTAATTACATGAGGTGCTCTACAGTACATAATCTGTAAGTCCTAGGGATGGAGGTCATTACTACCCTTATCTTCAGTTAGCCCTTTGTTCACTGGAGTAGTCTGGCCAGCTTCCCCATGCTACCATTGACCATCCTTTCTCTATATTTCTTGAGTTCCCCTGATGTCTTGCCTTTGTATCTGCAATTTGTGCTAACAACATGGGGCCCAAGCAGCAGAGTCCATCTGGCTCCTACTAGCTGGTCCTCTGACTACTGGACTAGGACTGAGCTTTAGCTCCAAATTTCTGATCCACAGCCAACCAATCCACGCCTGTTGGGCCTGCAGGAAGGAGTTTTTCATGATTTCGGAGTCAAGAGTGGTCCCTTGCAACTGCCAACTAACACCACAGGGCCTCTCCTTCACTCTTCTGCCTGGGATAGTAATTTAATGATCTTTATTTATATAGCGCATACAGGCTGACAAATCAGTCCCTGGCCCCACGGGGCTCACAATCTAATCAACCTTACTAGTATTTTTGGAGTTTGGAGTTTTGTTTGGGATCTTCACTGCACACACACTGGAGTGCCCTAGGTGGATCCCTCCAAAGTGGTCTCTTCCTCTTCTTGCATCTCCCCGCTGGCCAGACAGGAGTGCAGACGTTACTGTATTTTTGCCCCCTCCATCTAACCACTCCCATAGTAGTGTTATTAGGCGTGAAAAGCCTTCAGCACGCCCTCAAACCCCGACTACCGGAAGCGGTATGATGGAGGTGTAGTGCAGACAGGTAGTCCCTAGTCCTGCTTGCAGTAAGTCACATGACCCATCAGTCCTGATGGCCTTACACAAACTTTACCAGGTAAAGTGCTCATGGGTTAATCTATTAGGGTCTGTCCTCGTAAATTTTTTGACAAATCCCTTTAAGCTATGTCCTTCAGCATCTTGTACTCTTTAGCCTGTTTCCTTTAAGTAGATTTAACTCAAAGGGTTGGCTACTTTTCTATAAATCTCTTCCATCAGACGGGCTCTGCATGTAATGCTACCTGTATCTTGCCTCCTTTGAGAGCTTCAGCTTTCCCTGTTCTCCAAGCTCCCTCGCTCTGGATATAAACAGATCCCCTCTCTCATTGCTCCAGCCCGTCCTCATGGCATTCCCCACTGTGTGTCCTCTCTTTCTCTCTCACTGTCCCTCCTCACGACTGGACAAAGAGAGGGAGGAGACAGAATTGTGATGAGTCATAATCTCCCTTGGCAGCTCCTCCTATTCATCAGAGCTTAAACATGTAAAAAGAGAAGCACAAGAGTTTGTACATATCACTAAAGTAAGTATCAGGACTGCTGAATCACTTGATGAACAGCAGGAAAGGCACCTGGACAATTTATGTGAAAGAATGACTGACCCCTTTAAGACTTAATTAAAAACAAAAATACATTGGTCGAGGTGTCAGCATCTATGTATATCTGTGGAAATCTATGGACAGTTTCAGAATAAGGTTCCCATTAAAATTATTCTGGGGCCACACTTAATCCCACCTAGTGGTCTCCAAATAGTTTGCATTCTGCTGTATCTCTGGAGTTCGGTATTGGTGCTTGTGAGCCGGTGAGGATCCTCTGGTTACCAGTGTCCATGGTAACAGACTACAAACAGAACCCGTGTAGTCTGTCCCTGTAGTCATAGAGTGACTTGTGTAAAATTAGTGCCCAGAAGTGTGGATATTTTTTCTCCAGTCAATGGAGTTTATATTTGGTCCAGACTTC
Organism: Engystomops pustulosus; assembly: GCA_019512145.1. Lineage (NCBI taxonomy): Eukaryota > Metazoa > Chordata > Amphibia > Anura > Leptodactylidae > Engystomops > Engystomops pustulosus. The sequence goes on from CM033641.1 coordinate 10,418,260, forward strand.
CACTGAAAACCTGCGGCTGGTGAATTTATCTGAAGGGTTAAAGGGAACAATCCGATATTGGAGTGAGAAGTCAATAGAGACGTGGCACGGTGCTCCTCCGCAGACCTCTCTATGTGTTACTTCACGCTGACAAATGTTAGTAAAGGCGTTCGACGTCAAGTTGAGTTCATTGTAAGTTTATTAGGGGGAGACAATTTACAGTATCCGATTGTGAAAAAAAAGCGCTAATGGCGCACATTAATGCCTACTCCGACTTCATTAACCCTGCCAAGAAGACATTGGCAGCCCTCGCGCCGGCTTCACGTCCTTATTTAGAACGCAGTCACATTGGTGAGATACAAGCGGGTGTTGTATTATTCTTACTGTTCCCACTCAACTGGATCTAATCAACCAGCGCCGGGTGTGTGACATACACGGACCTTGAGGATATATAAATATACGCACAGCTCCGCCTCCGCTTATGTCTAACCTCTGTTTTCTTGAAAGTTAATGATTCCGGGGTATCCAGGTATCCGCCATCGTTTATTATTGCAATGTGTTTTCGGTGCGGGCACACATCAACCAAAATTCTTTTCGATTTGCTTAGGGATGAACCGATGGAAGCTCCAATTATTATGGAATTGATTTGTAACCCATTCTTGTCTAGAAAATACACATTTTTAATGAATACCTGTCAGGAGTCAGGGGTAGTGGACCCACTATGAGCGGAGGGGACACCTGCGAGCAGAGTCTAAGTGGCACCCGGTTCACACAGAGCCCACGCAAAGTAGGTGGACTTGCTGTGGCGTGGTAACCACCAGGTGGCTCCCCAGGCGGACTTTGCCTGCGGTGGTGGCCAAGGCGAGGGCAGAGTCGTGAGGCGTGCAGAGACAGAGTCGTGGACAGGCAGGAGGTCAGGACAGCCAGCTCAGGATCAGAGTAAGGTACAAGGCAGAAGGTCAGGACAGGCAGCACAGGATCAGAGTCAGGTACAAGGCAGAAGGTCAGGACAGGCAGCACAGGATCCGAGTAAAGGTAGAAGGCAGAAGGTCAGGAGAGGCAGCAGAGGATCAGAGTCCGGTACAAGGCAGAAGGTCAGGACAGGCAGCACAGGATCAGAGTCAGGTACAAGGCAGAAGGTCAGGACAGGCAGCACAGGATCGAGTAAGGTAGAAGCAGAAGGCAAGGAGAGGCCAGCAAGAGGATCAGAGTCAGGTACAAGGCCAGAAGGTCAGGACAGGCAGCACGGAATCAGAGTCAGGTACAAGGTAGAAGTCAGGACAGGCAGCACCAGGATCAGGTCAAGGGACAAGGCAGAAGGATCAGGACAGGCAGCACAGGATCATAGAGTTCAGGTACAAGCAGAAGAGTCAGGACAGGCAGCACAGGATCAGAGTCAGGTGACAAGGCAGAAGGTCAGGACAGGCAGCAAGTCAGGTCAGGAGTAAGTTTTAAAAGGCAGAATGGTCAGGACAGCAGCACAGGACACAGGATCAGAGTCAGGTACAAGGCAGAAGGTCAGGACAGGCAGCAGAGGAACAAAGTCAGGAATGGAATCAGGGTCACAACGGGAAATCAATCTAAACGCACAAGGTATGGGACACAGCTTTCTCAATGGCATGAGAGCACAAAGATCCAGCGGGGAATGTGGGAAGAGGCTGGCCCTTTAAAGGGAGCCTACCACTGCGGATCTACCTTTTAAGGTAGATCTGATGGTAGTTGCCTCTATTGTATGTAAGAATAGCACTTTTTTAGGGCTAAATCCTTTACATCTCTCTATCTTTGTGAATCTTTAATCAGGGTAATATGCAAATTTTTCGAAAGCGGCTACTGGGGCGTGGAATAGCCGGAGCTGAGGCTACAAGGTGCGGCTACTCCACGCCCCAGCAGACTCTTTGATCCTCCTACCCAGATATCATCAAACTACAAGGAGGGTGTAAGGGTGCTGTGGCTAGGGGGTGACTTACCCTGGGGGTGACTTACCCTGGGGGTATTGGACATGATAGATGACTAAGAAGAAATACAAAGAGAGAATTTCCCACCAGTAACCACCAGTTTCCATAGAGACAAGCACAAGTCGGGGGGGAGTTGGGTAGTAGGTGGGTATTAACCTCTGCCCAACTTATTACTTCCATGTCAAGGGGCAATTAGAGGCCCATATAACTCTGGCCAATGTGTTTGCCCTCATATCCACCCAGGACCCGAGGCCTGGCCTGGCCATGCTACGATCAGACATGTCGGCCTCACCGCACCTACACAGCGCATAATAGAAGTCAATGGCCACGGTCGTGGGGGGCATAAAGCCAAGATGCCCAGTGGCGCCACCTTCAGGAGCAACACACTTAGTACCCCCTACCAACTGACCCTGTTTATGTGTCAGTTTCTTAGAATCTTAGAAGCTACCATAAAGCGCTTGCTGCCATAAAGCGTCACACTGGCTGCTGAAAAGCCGATGAATGGAACCCAAATGCTCCTAAACTAGATAATTCACAAATGCAGAAGTAATTTAATCCATTTAGAGATTAGAATCTGCACAGTAAGTGGTGTCCCTGTCCTGGAGGGGGAACCTTTGATCCTCAGTCATTGATACTGTGAGATGAAGGATTCCTGGAGGAAGTCGACACCTGAGGACAATTACTCAGCTTGGGGGTGGAAGAAGACGAGAGGACATTGCGAGGAGGCCATCTCCCCTCTGATCGCGCCTCGCCTAAATCATCTGCCTCAGAGACGCAGTTTTTGGAGGCTGCGAGATTCCAGATGAGGCACAATCTCGCACTTTGAATGAGTAATCACTGATCTGCATCTCGCGCTCCCCACACCGCAGGCGTCTCCACAGCTGGGAACAAATTGCTGCCACGTTTCTGCTCATCCAAGGACGATCCCCATGTTTAACCCTTTCTCTACCCATAAAGATTATATCGTCTGATGCTTATGCAGCAGGAATGTACAAAACTGTTCATCCAGAGCTGCCTGTTTCATACATACAAAGCAAGGACAACAATGAAGGCTTTACCTTTGTCACAGATTAGTAGTGGAGCGGGAGGAAGGTCGTTTTTATGGAAAATTGGCAAACAAGTCTAACGTGATAAAAACCGTACGCCTCCCCCCCCCCCCCATTCTGCAGGATGGAATAACGCTGATATTATGAATATTTAATGGGAATGTATCAGTGAACCTGCAGATGGTGTTAGGTATTGACCCTACAGTTCTGTGTGTTGCAGCAGTACTGTGAAATATGGATTTATATTCCTTCATTGTAGCTTCTCCAAGTGTCCTCACACTGCTGTGCTCTGTGCTCTCTGCAGAGGGTGTTAGGTATTGCCTCTGAAGACCTTTGTTATAATAATTTTTGTATGTTGTTAGAAGGAGCATCAGGATTGTGAAAAGTAGACCTATATTCCAGGGTTGGAGCTTATCCTCACACTGCTGTGCTCTGTGCTCTTTGCAGACTATGAAAAGTAGTTTTATATTCCACGATTGTTGCTTCTGCAAGTGAACTTGCGTCCTCACACTGATGTGTTCCCTTGAGATTGTCCCTTGAGATCTGTGTAAACATACCTTTATGTTCCTTGTTAGTAGTAGCAGCAGGACTGTGAATTGCACATTCATATTCCAGGGTTGGAGCTTATCCTCACACTGCTGTGCTCTGTGCTTTCTGCAGACACTGTTAGGTATTGTTCCTGGAGTCCTGTGAAACCATTTCTTCATATTCCATGATTGCTGCTTCTTGTGTCCTCACATGGATGTGTTCCCTTGAGATTGTCCCTTGATATCTGTGTAAGCATACCTTTATGTATTTTGCTAGTAGTAGCAGCAGGACTGTGAAATGAAGATTCATATTCCAGGGTTGTAGTTTGTCCTCACACTGCTGTACTCTGTGCTTTCTGCAGACAGTGTTAGGTATTGTATCTGGAGTCCTGTGAAACCATTTCTTTGTGTATTAGTAGCAGCAGGACTGTGAAAGGTACATTCATTTTCCAGGGTTGTAGCTTGTCCTCACACTTCTGTGCTCTGTGCTCTTTGCAGACAGTGTTAGGTATTGTTCCTGTAGTCCTGTGAAACCATTTCTTTGGGTATTAGTAGCAGTAGTAGTAGTATTAGTAGACTGTGAAAGGTACAGTCATATTCCAGGGTTGTAGTTTGTCCTAACACTGCTGTACTCCGTGCTTTCTGCAGACACTGTTAGGTATTGTTCCTGCAGTCCTGTGAAACCATTCCTTTGTGTATTAGTTGCAGCAGGACTGTGAAAAGTAGATTTATATCCTGGGATTGTAGCTTCTCCAAGTGCAGTGGAGGTGTGTCCTCACACTGCTGTGCTCTTAGCTTTTTCGATTGTGGTCTATGTAAAAGCTGTTGCAGAATCCTTGCTAAGTGATCTGTCTGAGCAGAGAGGTCGTGTTGTAGAGCAGTTTAATACAGAGAACAAAGAGCACAGCAGTGTGAGGAATTATTAAAACACAGGGGCAAGTATCTCTATATACTCCATGTAGTAACCTTAACCCTTTAATTCAAACTTTTCAGAAGATCCCTTTAATTACCCATTAGACAGAGATTTTAATCTTTAAGGGTTTGTTTTACATATAACACAAATTCCACCTTTTTAACATCATTTTCCTTTTTTTTTCCTATTCCCTGAACTCGTAAACATCTGAGCGAAAGGAAAATATTTTGCCGTTTTGGTTTTTGGGAATAAATGAGACTCAGTGTGAATTCTGCCCACACAGAGACGCCAATTTAATGCCCAATTTACAATTAACTACATCAAAGTATAAGGAATCGGAGCAGCGCCGGCGCGGGGCGGACGCGGGGGGGGGGGGGGGGGATATAGTTTTATATTCCAGAGTCTTTGGATAACGTTCTCTATTGTCATCTGCTGTGGAGCGAAGGTGTTTAAAGGGACGGGACAGGTAAAATGATCACCGTGTCCTACCCCCTACTGTGCAGTCTGAGGGGCGGGGCATGGCACAGGCTCCTCCCACTGACGAGGGGATAGTATGAGGGGTGCACCAAATTATGGGATACACTGGTTGTAGCAGTAGTCTGAGTATGACTGTACAGGTAGGTTGCTATAATTGTATCTTTTGGGGGTGGTATTATTTCAGGGCGATAACATAAGAATATTAATTAGGTGCTGCAGGATATTTTGTTAAATGCTACATTATATGGCGGGTTTATTAAGGCACTTACCTGGGGCACTTACTCATAGATTCGGGCACTCATTCATCAAATCTTCCTATATGTATTATCCATGGCCTAATTCAACTTTTTAAATTATGCAAATGAACCTGAAGGAGGGGGGGGGTGATAGTAGAGCCCCTCTGTGTTGCAGCTTCACAGGCTGTTACACAGTCTCACTCTACCCTCTGGTTCCTCAGCAATTCCCCCCTGCATAGTGCAACAGCTTCCTCGTCAATTCCCCTCCTGCGCAGTGTAACAGCCTGTGAAGCTACAATACAGAGGGGCTCTGGTAAAATCTGCTGTAGCCATTCAGGCTCATTAGTATCATTTTAAGGGTTGATTTTAGAAAGAAGGAGGCCATGGATAAGAAATATAAGTGCCGGTGCCTGGAGCTATGAGTAATGTCCCTGTTTTATCATGATGGATTTTGATCTTCTTTAACTATTTTTGAGTGCTGGAGGAACTTTTTTTTACTTTACATTGGATAATGTAGGACCTATCTATTTGGTGGTATTATTTGAGTACTTATTAGCAAGGTATGACTCTGTTTTGTATAGGTAGTTCATGAACATAACCCTGTATGTCACTGTTTGTGTATGATATATATACTCTGTGTGGTATTATATAAGAACTATATGATGCAATAGTAAAACATTCTATATTGCTTTTTAGTTACTGTATGAATTCTAGTAGTACATTATATACTGGTATTCTTTAGCTGCTGTGTGATATTTTAGCACTGTATATTTGTATATTTAGATGCCAAGGTACAATATTTGTGTATTACTTTGTGCTATTATGTTGTCGCTGTAATCTTTTATTATTTTGGACATTTTTGCTGTGTTATGTGTGTGTTGTATTATTTGCAGGGTTGTTGTTTTTACTCTTTTCTGTATATTAACAGTATTTAAAATGTATTAAGTCATCATCACAAGTGCATGACCCGTATATACCTCCATATATCACCATATACCGCACTTCTATACATATGTAAATATTAGGAGGATTCCAGTAGTTTCTCAGCTCCATCTGCAAATATAGATTCTACAAGATTCCGCGAGGGCGAGTCTGCCATCTAGTGGCGTAAGATTAGATTGCATTAGCATTGTACATTTGTTATGGATGTGAGTTGCGTTTGTTCCGCAGGAATGTTTTATATCTCAAAAATTAAAAAAAATTATAAAAGCGCAGTTCAGCCCTATATAAGTCCTTATAAAAAATTACACCAGTGGACAAGCCACATGACAAACTCGGCTCTGCTACATATTTAAAGGGGAATAAGAGACAACAGCAGAATATTTTTTGTTATTGTATTACATAAGTTCTGTCCCATCCGTCATTTGCCATAAAGGAGTTTTCATGGAGCAGCGACTCATTTATTTCCGTCCACCTGAGACATAATCCAGCGGATACGTAAGCGCCGCGCTCAGAGCAGACGCTGAATCGCCGGGACCGGATCGCAGGCTTAGTCTTTGATGGAGACTCTTAGATCTCTCAGGTCTATACTCTGTTTTATGAAGCTGATGCAAAGAGCAACATAAAAGGGATAGAAAAACTGAAAGGAGGAATATCTGGTGTGTAATAAGGGGTCATCACACAGACCTCAATATAAGGAGTCATCACACAGACCTCAAT